>JAEDXX010000106.1:0-358942 GCA_021725515.1 Epicauta chinensis | reverse complement strand
GAATTGTTTATTTAATTTGATTCTTTAGAACGTGACTTTTTCATAAACATCATTTACGCCGACCTTGCCCGTTGACCGACTAAACAGATCCTAACCCGTGGGAATATATGTCATTGTTGATTGCCTAACCAATAGGGGAAATGTTTTGAAATGATGCCATTTTTGAAAATTAATTTTCTAAAAAACCCGACAAAAGAATTTCGAAAACGGAATCGCTATGAGATGTACAGCACTATCCCATGTTCTTGTATAAAATTCATGAAAATGCGATAAAATAGTAAGTGAGCAATGTGAGCTACTCTGTCAAAAACTTTTGAAAACGTAGAAGAGCACCAATGATTTTGAAGTAGATTTGAGTAGCGAGCGTCTCTCCAACTGTTACCGTTTTCCAAAACTTAGGACAATTTGTAACCCGTGCAATGAAAATCCCTATCCATTTTCTCGAAAACGGGTGAAGATTTTCAAAAACGAATACATGGAAAATCTCAAAATATTGCCCTGTATGTTTCTTGTTAATTTCATCGAATTCCATTGGATAACACCAAAGATATTCAAAGCTATTCAAACACCCCAGAAGACGATCTTTTCCTATTTTCTCGAAAACTAATCGTTTTTTCCGGATAATCATACATCAGAATTTTTATTATTACTCATATAACCAAATGCCATATCGATCGTATCTTCAATTTTTGTAACAACAAAGATATTCAAAACTATTTTTTACATTGTTATTATATCTATATATAAACTCCGGAAAAATTTGTCTTAACAGTGAGTATTGAACAAATATATTTCTACAATTGTACGAACAACTAAAAATGTTATTGAAAAAAAATGTCTAATAAATTAAAAAATGTGAGAATACTATTTTTTGAAGTGTTAGCGTATAGATTAAAATTAGTTTTCAAATATAAATTAATCGAATTCATTAAATTTTTCATAAATTTAATGTAAATAATTAATTTCTAAGCAAAATAGAATTAGAATTAGGTGATTATCTCAATTAGTTAATTATTTATAGAGTGACAAAGTCGAAAAACGCTGTCCGCAAAGTATAAAAGTGGCGCTGCGCTCGAACACCTGATCTTTAAAGCCATTTAACATAAGAAATGTTAGTTTTTTCGAATTTTTGCTAATGACATGATTTGTTCGAAATTAAATCTTCTACAAAATTGTTCCTTATGATTTTTTCATATTTTGTACCATTAAAGTAATATAATGATAAAACGATAGAATTGGCCGTTTTTTTAGTAACAAAAAGATTTATTATAAACAAATACGTCATACGATAAATATTTGACTTCTAAGTTAATATTTGATAAATATTCTACCGATTTAGTTTATAATA
The DNA here is from genome assembly GCA_021725515.1 of Epicauta chinensis. Classification (NCBI taxonomy): domain Eukaryota; kingdom Metazoa; phylum Arthropoda; class Insecta; order Coleoptera; family Meloidae; genus Epicauta; species Epicauta chinensis. The sequence continues at coordinate 357,594 of JAEDXX010000106.1, read as the reverse complement.
TATTAAATTTTATAAATAATTACAGAATTATTGAGCTTATAAACCTATTTTTTTATTTATTGTTACAAACAAAAATTGAACACGAATTTCGCTTGGCATCAAACACTTTCTCATCAATTAAGGGTCAATGAAGCATATTTAAAAAAAAAATTGCGTCTCCCCCTCCAGTACTGAAGTACCTCCAACGCCTGGACTAATAATTGTTCCAATCCAATCGTAATTACCTTAATTATCGTGTAAAGATGTGGAAGAATATGTAACGCAAGGCAAACTATACATTCCATACCTGATTTGGATGCTTTACAATTTCATCCCGGTACTAATCGGTGCCACATTAGTGGCTTACATTGAACCGGTGGCCGCCGGCAGCGGTATCCCCCAAGTCAAATGCTATTTGAATGGCGTCAAAATACCACGTGTTGTACGTATCAAAACGTTACTGGTCAAAAGTATCGGTGTTGTGTGTTCAGTTGTTGGTGGTTTAGCGGGTGGTAAAGAAGGTCCAATGATTCATTCGGGTGCCGTTGTAGCTGCCGGTATCTCACAGGGTAAAAGTACCACATTCCGTAAAGATTGTAAAATCTTCCACTATTTCCGTGAGGATCATGAGAAACGTGATTTTGTTAGTGGTGGAGCTGCTGCTGGTGTTTCAGCCGCATTCGGTGCACCCGTTGGTGGTGTTCTCTTCAGTCTCGAAGAAGGTACGAGTTTCTGGAATCAATCGTTAACGTGGCGTGTTTTTTTCGCTTCCGTTATCAGTATGTTTACATTAAATTTTGTTTTATCCACTTATCACGGTGTACCGGGTGATTTAAGTTATCCCGGATTGTTGAATTTGGGTAAATTTGAAACTTTTACGTATCAAATCTACGAGTTGCCGATGTTTTTATTGATGGGTGCTTTGGGTGGTTTATCCGGTGCCTTATGGAATCATATCAATTATAAATTATCGGTATTTCGGATGCGTTACATCCAGAAACGGTGGTTGAGAGTTTTGGAGGCGTGTTTAGTTGCAGTGGTTAGTGCAACTGTTGGTTTTCTAATGATGTTTCTTATCAACGATTGTAAACCGTTGGGGCAAGATCCGACGAAATATCCGACACAATTGTATTGTTCCGATGGACAATATAACGTTTTGGCTAGTATTTGGTTTCAAACACCCGAAGCATCGGTACGTTCGTTATTCCACGATCCACCAAACACACATAATGCGTTATCGCTGGCGATTTTTGTTAGTGTTTATTTTCTGCTGTCGTGTTGGACGTTCGGTTTGGCTACATCAAACGGTTTATTTATACCGAGTCTATTGACGGGTGCCGCATGGGGCCGGCTGCTAAGTGTCGGTTTGTACCATTTAATACCGGATGGCGTACTAATCCACCCCGGTAAGTACGCCCTAATCGGTGCTGCAGCTCAATTAGGCGGTGTTGTACGGATGACGATCAGTTTAACGGTTATTATCATGGAAACTACCGGTAATATCACGTTTGCTCTACCATTAATTATAACGTTGATAGCCGCCAAATGGACGGGTGATTTCTTCAATGAAGGCATCTACGATATCCACATCCAATTGAGTGGTGTACCGTTATTACCATGGGAACCACCACCATTAGTCCATAATATCTATGCAAGTGAAGTGATGTCACATCCGGTGGTTACATTAAAATGTGTTGAAAACGTTGGACATATCATTGAATTATTGAAATTAATAAGTTATAATGGTTTTCCGGTAGTTGATCCACCATTAACTGATCAAAGTGAAATAACAACATACGGCAGGATCCGTGGTTTAATATTACGTTCACAATTGATTGTTATATTGAAACGGAAATTATTCAATGAGAAATCGGATGATTGGGATGAGATAAATGCATCGATTTTCCGTGATGAATATCCGCGTTATCCAACAATTGATCAATTGGATGTGACCGATGAAGAGAAGACGTTTTCGGTCGATTTAAGACCGTTTATGAATCCATCACCGTACACCGTATTACATGTGAGTGAATTGATTTGTTTGTATGTTTGACAAAAATTTTTGGAAATTTCTAGTCGTCATCTCTACCGAGAATGTTCCGATTGTTTCGTGCCCTAGGTCTGAGGCATTTACCTATCGTTAATGATACGAATGCGGTAATTTAATTAGGGATTAATGTATGAATTAGTTAATTAATTAATCGATTGATTGAAGGTGATTGGGATGGTAACGAGGAAGGATTTGGCTAGGTATCGAGTGTGGCGGCATCAAGGCCGGATGGGTGTTGAAGAATTATTAATATCCAAAGAGATTTAATGACAGTATTTTTTAGATTTATAATTGATTAATGACGTTGTTTATTTACCAGAAATTTTATTAATTGTTATCAAATTGATTGTAATTAAGCAAAAACTTAGAGCTACTAATAGACATTTTCACAGATATCTTTGATTTAGTACGAGTGCGAATTGTTAGATGGCGCTAATATAGCGTTCGTTAATTTTTAAAAATTACACATTTTTAAATGTTTGAGAATTAATTTTGAATATGTTACCGGTTATCGCCTTCTATCTTTTTTGTTGTTGTAAAAATTGCAATTTTATCCGGATAATTTAATTTATTTTGCAAATTAGTCATTACGAAAAGTTGGCTGTTTTTGTTGTGCGCTAGTCAATTGTTTTGTTTCCACCATATTTCTTCTGGTGCAGCTGTTCTGTTTGCGACAAATTTTGGTCGATTTAGTGTTTATTTTTCAACTATTTTCACAAGAAAATCGAACAGAGTGAGTAATTTTTAACAAATTTACTAAATTTCTAAAATTCTAGCGAGACGTTTTGTTGAATAACATACTGTGAGATGGCGCTAATTGTAGCTCTTCTGGTGTTTATCATAGATAGTGTTCATGATCATAGATATCTATGGTTTATGATCCATAAACGTTTTTTATAAATTTTTTGACTAAAAATAATGTAAAACGTTCGTTTACTGAGTTAATCTAGAATTTTTTAGATGATTTATAAGTAGCACTTAGTGGGCGATGAGTTCTTATAAAATGTTCAATTGTTTTTCGTGTTTATTTTGGATGATTTTTTTTACTAGATAGAATATTTTTCAGAAAAACAGCGATAGGTTGATACATGTTTTGTATTTAATCATTTAAGCTCATAAATTTTCATAAAATAAAGCTCAAATTACACTTCATGATAGATGGCGCTGTGGACGTAATGATTAAATGTAGCTCTGCTTCAATTATAGTTCGTCTCATTAAACTTCTCTTGAGGTATTGCTTGTGGAAGATTCCGCGTTTTCCAATTACGGCACAAAAGCGCATTATGTCGCATAATGCCCACCATTGAGTGTTCCAACTACCGCAACGCAACGCACAATCGGGCATTCGAAATACCTGTGCTGTGATGTTATGCGCATCTTAAAACTTGAATTAAATAAAATTAAGAACTAATTAAGCTGTACAATTAGTAGACAATTAATTAAACGGTTGTCAGTTACCTGTATATAATTAAATTCCTTGTATATAATTTACAATTTATTTTTTGTTTACAAGAACAAGGTACATTTTAAAAATAATCTGTTCCTATTATGGCTCGTATAATGCGGCATTAAGGGGCACTGTGCTTGATAATTGGAAAACGGGGTTTGTGTTAAACACATGAGGGAAAGGGAAATCAATAATCGCCCAATTATTTCTTCCTTGGGCGATACCTGGTCCCTGATTTGCTCAGTTCGTGTAGCAGAGATTTATTTACCAACGATTATAGTATATTGTGCAAATAGTGCGGGAGGTTATCAATTGCACACGAGAGTGGAGTTGAGCGCTCGAATTCAAAATTAAAAAATTAATTAAATCTGTAAGCAACTATGAATGTCATTCCTAGAACGATTTCCAATTGTTACCATAAACAAACTTCCCGCACACAAATATTACTTTCCGCATGCAAATCATATATTATTTCATAGCGTGTACAATCTGCTACTTTCCGTACGAAATTGCGGGCCGAAAGTTAGCACTTTCGCCGCATGAGTAATAAAAAACGAATTTAATTCACGGAAAATTTATTGTAAATTTTGACAAAATGTTTTGTATCGAAATTCATTGACACGGCATACAACCCCGTTTACCGCTGCGACTACGACGTACCCGTCGACGACGGCTACAGCTACGACGACGCCTACGTACACCACAACCACGGCTACGACTACGCCTTCTGTGCTTCTTCATCCGTTTGCATGCTTGCTTATAAAATTTACAACGTTCCCTACGACTCATCCGACACCAGATTTGTGCAGCTTTCACAGCAATTACTGCTGCCGATTTACCACAATGTTTCCGTCGATAGTCGCGTAGAAAATTGAAGAACGGATTATTCGTCACTCTACCACCACGGCAAGTTTTCTGACATCGTCGTCGGATCGTACGTCGTCGGCCGCACGATGATTTACGTCGTCTTCGGCCGCAGGACGATTTACGTCGTCGACCGCACGATTTACTCAACGTACAACTGTTACTGCGGCTACGCCGACGGCACGGTGAACAACTCATAATTTGGTTCTTTAAATTCGTATACAAATTACTTAAATTTTTATCGAAAGACAGAAAATTCATTTAGATTTAAAAATGAATGTTTCTACGATTTCTATAGCAATCAGCCGGGAAGGCTTGATTTTTCGGGATTTTCGCTACAGCGGCTAGATCTGCAGTAGTTAATTTAGGGACCTTAGCTGGCTTATCAGGTGCCGAATCTACAGGACACCTACCTAAAGGACGAGAGTCCAAACATCTCACCATCGGGGGGACACGGTGGCCTCCAATTTAAAACCCATCCCGGACACTTGCGTTGAACTTTTGATGGTAGTAGAGGAGCAGGCGCCTCTGCAGGACACTGTCCTGGATACACAGTGCAGGTTCGATCGAAAAGCCATGAACTACAAATCAGGCACCGTATAGATTACGCCGGCAGGCAGATGCACCTAAAATCTCTAGCAATTGATTGTGGTTCGAGTCTGGATTAAAATAAAACTAATTCTACACATAAGAACGCTTTAATTATAATTTAAACATTATCATATTGTGATGGTTTTCGTTCTTGACACAATAACGGTAAATTAACATCAATTTCTGATAGTTTCACTTGTTCAACTTGTACATCTTTCAAATCTGTTTGTCCGCGAATAATTTGCATAATATGATCGTTAATATTAATGAAATACAATTGATTCTTGTACGTTTTTGTTAAATTCTTCATCATCAAACAACCAGCATAATCCAAACGGATTATATTGGAACAATCGATAACAATCGATAGATTCGGTGACGTTTCCACAGCTTCTGTAACGTTCGATGATAGATAATCAACAGCTGGATAATATAAACCGATCTCCGGTTTAATATAAATATAATTATCACCATAATCATTCTAGAATTGGTTGCAATTATTTGTTTGTTTTTTGTGATATCGTACAATTTAATCTTACTTTACGTATTTCTTTGATTAGAACTGGCCGTGTCCATATTTTCAACAATATAATTATGTTAAAAGCACCACCGACAATCATACCAGCATCCACACCATATAAAGTACCAACAATTAACGTTCCCAATGTTAGAAAGAAATCAAATTCTATAAAATAAATGACGTATTTCGTGCCTTAATTCGACGAATAACTTACTGTTACATCGCCACAATTTCGGGAATATTTCATAATCAAATAGCGTCATAACTGCTGTAATTAGAACGGCAGCCAGTGTTGCTCTCGGTATATAACAGAAGTACGGTGTTAGAAAAGTGATAGCCATCACAATTATTTGACCAGAATAGACGCCTTGCAGTGGAGTACGTACACCGCTACTTTCTTTTCATTTGACAATCAGGGTAGAAATAGCTATTTACTGTACAAGGTGGTAAAGTTATACTTTATCCAAGAGCGGACAAATCCGCGAGTGGATAAAGAGACTTTACCACCGTGTACAGTACAAGATTTTGTTCTATACTTGCCCTTCAAACTCTTTTATTTTTTTAATTTTCTAATACGTTTTGACATTAACTATTCATACAGTTGTCAATCGTTGCCGGTTCTATTGGATTTCTCTAAACAACAAGCAATTGTTCTTGTTTATTTGCTGTTGGTTGCTATAGAGTTTACCCACCTCAACGGTAAAGTAAACACTTTACCGTTGGGGTGGGTAAAGTGCTACGTTACCATCGAGTTTTTAGTAAATAAAGTAAGACTTTAACAGTGAGTATTGAACAAAATATATTTCTACAATTCTACCTGGGTAACTCATGATCGAACAACTAAAAATGTTATTGAAAATAAATATCTCTAATAAATTAAAAAAATATGTGAGAATACTATTTTTTGAAGTGTTACGCGTATAGATTAAAATCAATTTTAAAATATAAATTAATCGAATTTATGAAATTTTTCATAAATTTAATGTAAATAATTAATTTTTGAACAAAATAAAATTAGAATCAGGTGATTATCTCAATTAGTTAATTATTTATATAGTGACAAAGTCGAAAAACGCTGCCCGGTATAAAAGTGGCGCCGCGCTCGAACATCTGACCTTTAAAGCTATATATCTGAAAAAATGTTAGTTTTTTCGAATTTTTGCTAATGACATGATTTGTTCGAAATTAAATTTTCTACAAAATTGTTCCCTGTGATTTTTTCATATTTTGTACCATTCGAGTAATATAATGATAAAACGATAGAATTAGCCGTTTTTTAGTAACAAATGGATTTATTATAAACAAATACGGCATACGATAAATATTTGACTTCTAAGTTAATATTTGATAAATATTCTACCGATTTAGTTCATAATATATTAAATTTTATAAATAATTACGGAATTATTGAGCCGATAAGCCTATGTTTTTAATCTATTGTTATAAACAAAAATTGAACAAAAATTTCGCTTGGCATCAAACACTTTCTCATCAATTAAGGGTCAATGGAGCATAATTTCGAAAACAATTGCGTCGCCCCCTCCAATACTGAAGTACCTCCAGCGTCTGGACTAATAATTGTTCCAAACCAATCTTAATTACCTTAATTATCGTGTAAAGATGTGGAAAAATATGTAACGCAAGGCAAACTATACATTCCATACCTGATTTGGATGCTTTACAATTTCATCTCGGTACTGATCGGTGCCACATTAGTCGCCTACGTTGAACCGGTGGCCGCCGGCAGCGGTATCCCTCAAGTCAAATGCTATTTGAATGGCGTCAAAATACCACGTGTTGTACGTATCAAAACATTACTCGTCAAAAGTATCGGAGTTGTATGTTCAGTTGTTGGTGGTTTAGCGGGTGGTAAAGAAGGTCCAATGATTCATTCGGGTGCCGTTGTAGCTGCCGGTATCTCACAGGGTAAAAGTACCACATTCCGTAAAGATTGTAAAATCTTCCACTATTTCCGTGAGGATCATGAGAAACGTGATTTTGTTAGTGGTGGAGCTGCTGCTGGTGTTTCAGCCGCATTCGGTGCACCCGTTGGTGGTGTTCTCTTCAGTCTCGAAGAAGGTACGAGTTTCTGGAATCAATCGTTAACGTGGCGTGTTTTTTTCGCTTCCGTTATCAGTATGTTTACATTAAATTTTGTTTTATCCACTTATCACGGTGTACCGGGTGATTTAAGTTATCCCGGATTGTTGAATTTGGGTAAATTTGAAACTTTTACGTATCAAATCTACGAGTTGCCGATGTTTCTATTGATGGGTGCTTTGGGTGGTTTATCCGGTGCCTTATGGAATCATATCAATTATAAATTATCGGTCTTTCGGATGCGTTACATCCAGAAACGGTGGTTGAGAGTTTTGGAGGCGTGTTTAGTTGCAGTGGTTAGTGCAACTGTTGGTTTTCTGATGATGTTTCTTATCAACGATTGTAAACCGTTGGGGCAAGATCCGACGAAATATCCGACACAATTGTATTGTTCCGATGGACAATATAACGTTTTGGCTAGTATTTGGTTTCAAACACCCGAAGCATCGGTACGTTCGTTATTCCACGATCCACCAAACACACATAATGCGTTATCGCTGGCGATTTTTGTAAGTGTTTATTTTCTGCTGTCGTGTTGGACGTTCGGTTTGGCTACATCAAACGGTTTATTTATACCGAGTCTATTGACGGGTGCTGCTTGGGGACGGCTGCTAAGTGTCGGTTTGTACCATTTAATACCGGATGGCGTACTAATCCACCCCGGTAAGTACGCCTTAATCGGTGCTGCAGCTCAATTAGGCGGTGTTGTACGGATGACGATCAGTTTAACGGTTATTATAATGGAAACTACCGGTAATATCACGTTTGCTCTACCATTAATTATAACGTTGATAGCCGCCAAATGGACGGGTGATTTCTTCAATGAAGGCATCTACGATATCCACATTCAATTGAGTGGTGTACCGTGTACATACCACCCGCTAAAGTAATCATTTTTCGTTTTGTCAAACATATGTCTTCGGCCATATTGTTTCACCATTCGATGTCGACGAAAAATCTGCCAGCGATCTCAGAAATCTTTCGTACATGCTCGAAAATCTGGATCTGTCAGATTTTCGTCGTTGAACGATCTATATCTGACAGATTTTACCCACTAACGAGCATATCTGATCGGGCGACACATATCGTAGGCAACAATCTGTAAGATGCGATTTGTACGTTAATGCGCGACGGCCGACTAGATCTGAGAGATCAAAATCTGCTGTCCAAGTCGGACGATCTGGTCGGCCGACCAGATCTGCCGCAAAAATCTGCCCGTGTGTGACTAGATATTGTTATATTGAAACGGAAATTATTCAATGAGAAATCGGATGATTGGGATGAGATAAATGCATCGATTTTCCGTGATGAATATCCGCGTTATCCAACAATTGATCAATTGGATGTGACCGATGAAGAGAAGACGTTTTCGGTCGATTTAAGACCGTTTATGAATCCATCACCGTACACCGTATTACATGTGAGTGAATTGATTTGTTTGTATGTTTGACAAAAATTTTTGGAAATTTTCTTGTAGTCGTCATCTCTGCCGAGAATGTTCCGATTGTTTCGTGCCCTAGGTCTGAGGCATTTACCTATCGTTAATGATACGAATGAGGTAATTTAATTGGGGATATATTTAAGAATTAGTTAACTAATTAATTAATCGATTGATTGAAGGTGATTGGGATGGTAACGAGGAAGGATTTGGCTAGGTACAGAGTGTGGCGGCATCAAGGCCGGATGGGTGTTGAAGAATTATTAATATCCAAAGAGATTTAATGACAGTATTTTTTAGATTTATAATTGATTAATGACTTTGTTTTATTTATCAGAAATTTTATTAATTGTTATCAAATTGATTGTAATTAAGCAAAAACTTAGAGCTACTAATAGACATTTTCACAGATATCTTTGATTTAGTACGAGTGCGAATTGTTAGATGGCGCTAATATAGCGTTCGTTAATTTTTAAAAATTATAGATTTTTAAATGTTTGCGAATTAATTTATCATTATATTACCGGTTACCGCCTTCTATCTTTTTTGTTGTTGTAATAATTGCAATTTTATCCGGATAATTTAATTTATTTTGTAAATTAGTCATTACGAAAAGTTGGCTGTTTTTGTTGTGCGCTCCTCAATTGTTTTGTTTCCACCATTTTTCTCCTGTTGCAGCTGTTCTGTTTGCGACAAATTTTGGTCGATTTAGTGTTTATTTTTCGACTATTTTCACGAGAAAATCGAACAGAGTGAGTATTTCTCAATAAATTTACTACATTTCGAAAATTCTAGCGAGACGTTTTGTTGAATAACATACTGTTAGATGGCGCTAATTGTAGCTCTGCTGGTGTTCCTGATCCATAAACGTTTTTTATAATTTTTTTGACTAAAAATAATGTAGAACGTTCGTTTACTGAGTTAATCTAGAATTTTTGAGATGATTTGAGTTCTTATAAAATGTTCGTCAATTGTTTTTCGTGTTTATTTTGGATGATTTTTTTTACTAGAAAGAATATTTTTCAGAAAAACAGCGATAGGTTGATAGATGTTTTGTATTTAATCATTTTAGCTCATAAATTTTCATAAAATAAAGCTTAAATTACACGTAATGATAGATAGCGCTGTGTGTAATGGTTAAATGTAGCTCTGCTTTCATTATAGTTCGTCTCATGAGACTTTTCTTGAGGTATTGCTTGTGGAAACTTTATGTGAAACGCGTAGAAATTTTATTAATTGTTATCAAATTGATTGTAATTACGCAAAAAATTACAGCTACTAATAGACATTTTCACAAATATCTTTGATTTAGTACAAGTGCGAATTGTTAGATGGCGCTAATATAGCGTTCGTTAATTTTTAAAAATTACACATTTTTAAATGTTTGCGAATTAATTTATCATTATATTACCGGTTACCGCCTTCTATGTTTTTGTTTTTTGGTCTAGTAATTGCAATTTTATCCGGATAATTTAATTTATTTTGCAAATTAGTCATGACGAAAAGTTGGCTGTTTTTGTTGTGCGCTAGTCAATTTTTTTATTTCCACCATATTTCTTCTGTTCTGTTTGCGACAAATTTTGGTCGATTTAGTGTTTATTTTTTAGTTATTTTCACAAGAAAATCGAACAGAGTAAGTAGTTTTTAACAAATTTACCAAATTTCGAAAATTCTAGCGAGAGGTTTTGTTGAATAACATACTGTTAGATGGCGCTAATTGTAGCTCTGCTAATGTTCTTGATTCATAAACGTTTTTTATAAATTTTTTGACTAAAAATAATGTAGAACGTTCGTTTTCTGACAAGGAAACTATTCGAAGTGTCATCCTCCGATTTTTTTGAGCTTTTGATATGTTGTTGTCCATCGAAAAATAAGCGATGCATATTTTTTCTTAGCGGCTCTTATTGCGTTTTAAGGGGTGAAATGGACCCTCAAAGATTCGTCAAAATCCGGGTGGTTATGTAGTTTTGCATATAAGGACGATAGCAATCAGTATCAAACCAATTTTACGTTATTCCTGATATCAAATAATAAAAATACACACTTGCAGATACCACCTACCCCTATTATAAGGGGGTAAACCACCCCTTGAAAAACTTTAATCCTCCATAAAAAATTATTGCATTATCCGATTTTAATGAAAATAACGTCATTTGTTAGAGCAAAGAAAAATAAAGTTCACCTGTTTTTGGATTTTTTGAAAAAAACAGTTTTAAGGGATGAAACATAATTTTTTTTATTTTCATGTCAATGACTGATTATACGCAAGAAATTTTGTTATATTATTTGTCACGTAAATATTTTTAGAGTAATCCAATACCAAACCGCTATAAATCAAATGTACAATAATTTTTAGATAATATATTAAAATATTTGTGATTTTTTCATCCCTTAAGTGCGTACGTATCAAATGGTTGAATTTTGAAAGTTGTTTCTAACCTGTATTTCCAAAATACTTCAAATCAAGGAGTCACCAACATAAGCAACGCAAAATCCCTAACTTGATCTCCAAGTTATTATTTCAGAAAATTGCAATAAATAATAATAACAAAAGATCTAAAACGTTTATTGAATTAATTTACTTATTGATAGTATCCTTTGAGTTAAAATTTCTAATTGAATTGATTAATTTCACCCGATAAATAACAATAATTATAATTTTTTGGAAAATTAATTTCGAGGTTAAATTTGGGATTTTTTGACGTTAAGGTTGGCGATGCCTTGATTTGTAGTATTTTATTTATTTACATCATTGATTTCAATATATAACTAGATACAGAAAATCGGTAGAGGGGGTAAGAAAAAGTGATGCCATTCTAGATCAGCAACTGTTACCGAGTTACGAAGGTTGCATAAGTTATATTGAGCGGGAAAATACTAAGATTTTATAATAAGTAGCATATTTATTTATTTTATTGGTGATTAAAAAGGACAATTTTATTAAATTGTTGCCGTATGTTACGTCTTTTAATTTGTAGATTATACATACGGTTGACATGATGCAATCTAATTGATAAATAGCAAGAAATAATAGTTTTAATTATCTAACATAAAATTATGATTTTCTTCAAATGTCTCAAAATTTAATATATGTGAATCAATATTGCTGAATATAAATCGAGGTAAACAAGAAAATAAAGAGTTTTTAATATGTCCTATAGAATTAGTGGTAGGAAGTGGTGTATAACAGAAATTATGAATCAACTTGCAACAAGTAGTTTCTGTAGTTTTACATATTTTAACTTCATCAACAGATGGAATAATAAGTCCCTCTCTATTTTTAAAGTCAATTAAATCAAATGTTTCTGAATTGGAAATTAAAAATGCAACGCAAGTTGTGTAATTCAAGGTTTTCAAAAATTTTTTAACGACAAATTTCGAAATATATTTAACAATATTGTCCACATATTGCGATATTATACACTATAATAATCATTTTCAAATGAACTATTGAAATGTCCAATGTTCTCTGCAGTTGACTGTTTTGCCAGTTTTGATGAACTATAGGAACACTCAATCAGTGAATGTTCCTAAATCATCACAATTTAATGAAATATGCGTTATTGCGTGATGAATAAGTAAACGTTTAAATGCAGCCATAAATTGTTTTGCCGTGGGGTTGTATTAAATCCTCCTCTGGTTCTTACTGACGAAAAAAATAATTCCAAATGATCCTGAGTACATTTAACTTTAGCAAATACCGATAATTACATTTTCAATTAATTCCATATAGATAGCATTAAGCAATAATTACATACTGAAGTTTCGATTCTGTTTTTACTAAATGATCAAAAATGTCCGTACAACATTGTATCAAACACGAAAATCCTAAAAATCCCGTCTTTTTTTGAGAATGGATTAATAAATTCCCATCAGCAGTTTTTAGCTTCTTAATATAATTGAAAGCGTTATTTACAAATGAACGCCAAAAAGATTCATTTTTTTTCTCTCAATGGTGCCTTAAAACATTTACCCAAAATATGCCCAGAATTCCCAAAAACAAATAGTCTGAAATATAAACAGCAATTTAAATAATAAACAGTAGATTACTGATCCTTGAAAAAAATATTCTGAAATCGTAGTATTTTATTATTGTTATTATTATCAATTTATTTATCAATTAAAGGGATGATAAGGGGCCATCTAATTGTACAGAAATTAAGAAATATTATTTTAGATTTAAATTTCGTGACAAAAATTTAGTGAAAATATAGGGAAAATCGGGTTGTTGGCAATCAGAATGAATAAGGTTGGCGACAATTGTTTACCGCTGCTGTCAACTGAAACGGCATCACTCGAAATTTGACATTTCGGCATCTAGTTCTATATTGAAATCAATGATTTACATATTTGATGTGTGTTTATTTGAAGGTTAGGATAATCGTCACAATTCTATTACCAATTTCGAGGGTGGAAAAATTATACTTATATTTAATATATTATTCAAAAACGATTATATATTTGATGTATAACGTTTTTCTGTTGGATTGTTGAATAAATATATACTTGACAAATAATTTAACAAAATCTCCCGCTTATAATCAGTCATTCTCATCAAAATAAAAAAATAAATTTTTCATCCCTTAAAACTATTTTTTTCAAAAAATCCAAAAACAGGTGAACTTTATTTTTCTTTGCTCTAACAAATGACGTTATTTTCATTAAAATCGGATAATGCCATAATTTTTTATGAAGGATTAAAGTTTTTCAAGGGGTGGTTTACCCCCTTATAATAGGGGTAGGTGGTATCTGCAAGTGTATATTTTTATTATTTGATATCAGGAATAACGTAAAATTGGTTTGATACTGATTGCTATCGTCTTTATATGCAAAACTACATAACCACCAGGATTTTGACGAATCTTTGAGGGTCCATTTCACCCCTTAAAACGCAATAAGAGCCGCTAAGAAAAAATATGCATCGCTTATTTTTCGATGGACAACAACATATCAAAAGCTCAAAAAAATCGGAGGATGACACTTCGAATAGTTTCCTTGTGAGTTAATCTACACTTTTTGATGTGATTTATAAGTAGCACTTAGTGGGCTATGAGTTGTTATACAATGTTCGTCAATTGTTTTTCGTGTTTATTTTGGATAAATTTTTTTCATTAAAATGCATAGTAGAAAGAATATTTTTCAGAAAAACAGCGGTAGGTTGATAAATGTTTGGTCGTTTGGTATTTTAATCATTTTAGCTCATAAATTTTCATAAAATAAAGCTTGAATTACATTTAATGATAGAAGGCGCTGTGCGCATAATGATTAAATGTAGCTCTGATTTCATTATAGTTCGTCTCATGAAACTTGTCTTGAGCTATTACTTGTGTAAGCTTTGTGTTAAACACGTGAGGGAGAAGGAGATCAATAATCCTCAATTACTTCTTGGATGATTTCTGTTCTCTGATTTGCTCAGTTAGTGCAGCAGAGATTATAGTACATTGTGGAACTAGTGCGGGAGGTTGACAAAATTCAAAATTTTAGCACTATCGCAGCATGAGTAGTAATAAAAAAATCAAATACAACGAATTCAATTCACTGGAAATTTATTGTAAATTTTGACAAAATGTTTTGTGGAAATTCACTGACATGGCATACAACCCCGTTTACCGCTGCGACTACGACGTACCCGTCGACGACGGCTACAGCTACGACGACGCCTACGTACACCACAACCACGGCTACGACTACGCCTTCTGTGCTTCTTCATCCGTCTGCATGCTTGCTTATAAAATTTACAACGTTCCCTACGACTCATTCTACACCAGATTTGTGCAGCTTTCACAGCAATTAGTGTTGCCGATTTACCACAATGTTTTCGTCGATAGTCGCGTAGAAAATTGAAGAACGGATTATTCGTCACTCTACCACCACGACAAGTTTTCTGACATCGTCGTCGGATCGTACGTCGTCGGCCGCACGATGATTTACGTCGTCTTCGGCCGCAGGACGATTTACGTCGTCGACCGCACGATTTACTCAACGTACAACTGTTGCATTTACTGCGGCTACGTCGACGGCGCGGTGAACAACCCATAATTTGGTTCTTTAAATTCGTATACAAATTACTTAAATTTTTACCGAAAGAAAGAAAATTCATTTAGATTTAAAAATGAATGTTTCTACGATTTCTATAGCAATCAGCCGGGAAGGCTTGATTTTTCGGGATTTTCGCTACAGCGGCTAGATCTGCAGTAGTTAATTTAGGGACCTTAGCTGGCTTATCAGGTGCCGAATCTACAGGACACCTATCTAAAGGACGAGAGTCCAAACATCTCACCATCGGGGGGACACGGTGGCCTCCAATTTAAAACCCATCCCGGACACTTGCGTTGAACTTTTGATGGTAGTAGTGGAGTAGGCGCCTCCGCAGGACACTGTCCTGGATACACAGTGCAGGTTCGATCGAAGAGCCATGAACTATAAATCAAGCACCGTATAGATTACGCCGGCAGGCAGGTGCACGTAAAATCTCTGGCAACTGATTGAGGCTCGAGTTTCGATTAAAATAAAACTAATTCTACACATAAGAACGCTTTAATTATAATTTAAACATTATCATATTGTGATGGTTTTCGTTCTTGACACAATAACGGTAAATTAACATCAATTTCTGATAGTTTCACTTGTTCAACTTGTACATCTTTCAAATCCGTTTGTCCGCGAATAATTTGCATAATATGATCGTTAATATTAATGAAATACAATTGATTCTTGTACGTTTTCGTTAAATTCTTCATCATCAAACAACCAGCATAATCCAATCGGATTATATTGGAACAATCGATAACAATCGATAGATTCGGTGACATTTCCACAGCTTCTGTAACATTCGATGATAGATAATCAACAGCTGGATAATATAAACCGATCTCCGGTTTAATATAAATATAATTATCACCATAATCATTCTAGAATTGGTTGCAATTATTTGTTTGTTTTTTGTGATATCGTACAATTTAATCTTACTTTACGTATTTCTTTGATTAGAACTGGCCGTGTCCATATTTTCAACAATATAATTATATTAAAAGCACCACCGACAATCATACCAGCATCCACACCATATAAAGTACCAACAATTAACGTTCCCAATGTTAGAAAGAAATCAAATTCTATAAAATAAATGACGTATTTCGTGCCTTAATTCGACGAATAACTTACTGTTACATCGCCACAATTTCGGGAATATTTCATAATCAAATAGCGTCATAACTGCTGTAATTAGAACGGCAGCCAATGTTGCTCTTGGTATATAATAGAAGTACGGTGTTAGAAAAGTGATAGCCATCACAATTATTAGGCCAGAATAGACGCCTTGCAATGGTGTACGTACACCGCTACTATTGACGACAGCCGATCGTGTAAAGGCACCACAACTTGGCATCGCTTGTACGAACGATCCGAAAATATTGCACAAACCTAAAGCGATCATTTCTTGGGTTGCATCAACCACTTTACCACTCGCTAAAATTCTATTAGAATTAATTATTATTAATTTGGATTAATTCGGTAACTTACTGAAGGCTTTAGCGATTGCAACATTAGCTAAAACGGCACCTATGGGTACCACAAAAATTCCCGTACCTAAGACACCGATCATATCGATGAAATTCATCGTCTGATTACCGATTTGTGTGGAGAAATGTGGCGGTTGAATTGTTGGGAAACCGGACGGTACATTACCGGATAACACAAACGGACTACCATTATAATAATATTGCCATACAAATGCCATTATCGATGTAATCAATACAATTAATGCATTTTTTGATATCGATAATAACCATAGAAGTTTGCCTAATGCCCGATTATCGGTGCGTATCCGTGTCAATTGTTTCATACCAATTAAAAATAATATACAAAAAACACCTAATAGAGTATCGCCCAATTGTATTTCGTTGTAACGTTGAAAGACTTGTCGCATCACATCGAAAAATCCATGATTTTTCAAATTACGTAAACCAAACAAATTCTTCAATTGAGAAATCGTGATCGTCAACGACATGGCTGATGTGAATCCGGATGTGACACAGGGTGATATAAAATCCACCAAAAAACCCAATTTAAAGATGCCCATCAATAATTCAACACATCCAACTAGTAGCGTTAATAGTATCACAAAATCGACGGGTAAATCTTCGGTGTAGGAGAATGTGAGTAGTGCCATCAGACTGGTGGGTCCTATTGAGACCTGTTTGATGGTGCCGAAGATGATGTAGGTGAAACTGCCCATGAACGCTGTGTACAAGCCGTATTGGGCCGGTAGACCGGCCAGATTGGCGTAGGCTATCGATTGGGGCATCATTGTTAGGCCCACAGTTAGGCCGGCGATAAAGTCCGATATTAGATCGGTTCTTGTGTATTTCGGCAGCCATCCGAGTATTGGGATGCGTTGTAGAAGTTGGGATTTTAAATCGAATTGTTTGCGGGGATACTCCAAAGATTTACCCACTGGAATAATAATGATTAGATTTATGGTTAAATTTTTTTGTAAAAATTAACTCACTTGTTATCCGAACTACGTTGGAATTCTACTATAATTCGACAATTGGCAGAAATTTTAAAGGATTGTAAAACAAACAGTACTCATTATAATGACGTTGATTTTATTGTTGTCGTCTTTTTATTAAGATATATTTTGACAAGGTTGGAAAATATATGATTTATTTACTTATTATTATTTTTTTTTAAATAGAAATTGTTTAAGATGAATTTGTAGTATAAATAAATGGGGCTATTCTTATTTATAAAGACCTCTCCTCTAATCAATTGTGTTTTTTTATTGTAAATTTCCAAAGAACATAAGGATTTTATGCGATAAAGAGACTGCATTTCTTTTAATCGTGTATTTATGTGAGTGTATACAGTTCAACAACAATAATATTGTCAACAAGCCACAATATATTTTTTTTTCTTCAATTTTTAATAATTGCAATTAACAATAATAATAAAAATTATAAAATCCGAAAACACAAAGTTTATAACAACGTAAAATTCTAATTAAATTCTATTCAAATAATTTATAATCGAAATGTAAATCATGAAAGACTTATGATCTGTTTATTATGCGCTTTTTTTGATTTTTTCCGTTACATATTTCGCTTGTATAAATATAAAAAAATATTTCTGTTTGTTTGTTTTCTGTTTTCGTATAGGATGCACCGCAAAATCCGCATTGTACTGGATTAGTTTTTTCGTAAATAGGGACGAAGAGTGGAAGACAGGACCGGCCCGGTTAGAGATCGTTTCGTGTAACTTCAACCGGCAGAAGGCGTGGCTTGTGCCGCAACTCTCGACCTATAGTCAAGGATCCAGAAGTACCTTTTCTGGAATTGTTGTCGAGCCGGTCCTGCTGGAAGATGCCAGATTTGATAGAAAATATTAATTTGGAGGGTACGTTAATAGTTTGTATTTAATTATATTTATATTCCTTGAGTTAATCTTAAGTCGATATTTACGAAACGCAAAAATTGGGTCTAGGCCTTGTCAAATTGTAGGAAAAAAAAATTTCATATATACAGTGGTGGCAGAGGAGATAGGCTACTTTAGTAACCAATGTCAGTCAAATAGAACAAGGGAACTTTTAGATGTTATGCAAAAAACGTCAAGAATTTAGAGTACAGCTTCAAAATATATATTTAGCCTTCTTAAAGGATGTTTTGGCCCGAAAATTGCAACTATGCAAGGTGGAAACTTCCTCTAAAACAGTTTTCTTGTCGCCGACCAGGGGCGGATGTACTTTTGCAAAAGATTAGCTGACTGTAGCGCCCCTTTAGAACTCGGGCCTGTTTAGCTTTGCAACGAATCCGCCCCTGTCGCGGACCATAAAATATTTCTTTTATCGCGGACTACTTGAGGAATGACGACTATTTCTATAGTAAAAGATAATTCGCGAACATTCTATATGTTGCTGTTATAATTTTATTTAAATTGTAATTAATTTTTGCGATTTCCACTAATCAAGACGATAAAATAGTTTCAGGCGCCTGTCGAGGATAAACTTGTTATTTAAAAGATAATTAAAAAAAAAGTGCGACACGTTTTTAATAAATTACAATAAATTTATTACTTTTTGCGGGCCACTGAGGGGTTAGAAGACACGATTCTAAAGGGCAAGTATTTTTTAATTCGTTCTCGCTTTCAGGATTAAAGGAGAAAATCGGTACTGAAGTTCAGCCTGTAAAGTCAGTTTATTCGAAATATCTCCAAAATTTATTTTGCATTAAAAATAAAATAATTTAGGCCTTTAAGGGCTTTAGTGTCCAGATTTTTTTAGACAACTTGATTAAGCAGGGCTGTAAACAATTATGTGCATTTTTTTAGTCTTTTACCCTTCTTTGATACCCAAAAATACACTTTCAAATAGTAAAAACAGGCCAAAAAAGGTGCATATAACCCTAACAAGATGTGAAAATCTGTTTCTACCCAGGGCCGGCGATAACGGGCCTGCAAGGGCTGCACTGCAGGCGTGCGCCCGTTACGGGGGCGCAAAAATTAGCTTTGAAGATTAAATTAAATTGAAAAAAATAATCTGAACCGATCGTAGAATTTTCAGGGCTCTAGACAACAGCGACTCCTTTATATTGCAAAAAAGACTCGTAAGAAATCGAATTTTTACAAAAAGAGCAGCATCTTAGGGGGTGATCATTCTTATGACCGTTAAGAGCCTCTATTGCTTAGTTGTTGATTTGTAAACAAAATATTGAGCCATTTTGGAGATACTTTACAAGCCCTCTCCGAAATGGGGACATTCCACCTTGCATTTTTCAGTCAGATTGATCGTAGGCAATGGCAAGTAACGATCAAATGAAAACACACCACTGAAAACGTAGGAACTCGTATTTTAGGAAGTCGATCGAAATATAATATTAAACATAAACAAAAAGACCGTATGTAAATTAATAAAGAAGTTTACAGCGAAGATAGTGACTTAAAAGACCAGTTTGAGTAATAAAATTAATTCACAACAATTTAGGCAATATTCACAGTAAAAAATAAACGATACAATCGAAAGAGATGTAGTGCAAGTATTGTAACTCGATTATTTGTACACGTGACGTAATAAGAGTATATTTAATATCTTTGTCTACTATAATGAGACTATTGAGTTAGACGGAGAGGCGAGATGTCTTCTTATTACGTCACTGATAATCACGTATCTCCTATAAAATACAGATTTTTGGGACATCCTGTATAAAGTTTAGGATAATTGTGGCACTAGAACGCTACCTTTTGTGTTGACTTTTTTTTTGCAAACAAACAAAAAACGAAGTGGCAGCCTACAAGATTTATAATTACTGAAGACTTGATCGGTGTTACAAACAGACTCTCACCTATTACTATTACAACACAAAAGAATCCTAAAAAAAAACGAAATATTTGCAATTATAAGATAAACATATTACGTATTGTGCAAATATAATCTACAAAACGAAGATTAAAGGATTTATTACGGAAAAACCAAATAGAATTAGAAAATCTTTGTTGTTACAATTAAAGCCTGTAAATGTTACGTTTTACGTTTGTGTGTATTTTATTCATAAAATTGCAAATATTCCGTTAATTGTTACGTGTGTTTTATAAATTAAAATTGATCAGCACCTAATATTGATAATACTTCCTCGTATGATATCCAAAAACTTAATGACCACGGTGCCATACGCATCCATATCGGTAGAAAACCTTTATATAATGCAATAAAACCCTCATTTTTGATTGTTTTCTGTAAACAATCAATTGACGATTTATATAAAATACCATTACCATTATTATCTAATGGTTGATTCATCACACGTGTTTTAACAACATCAGCCGGTGTACCCATAGTGGCTGCAACGAAACCAGCACAACAACTCGCCATACAATGTACAAAATGATTATCTTCGAATGTTGTATTACGTAATATAAAACGTTTGGCTGAATCGTATGTTGTTAGATCGCCTAAATTAACCAAAGCGGCACGTTGGACGTTCGGTATCGAACCTAAATAATTCACATTTTTTTAACTTTAATTGTTAATAATAATAATAATAATAATAATAGAGAACCTTTCCAGAGGCCACGATAGCCGGCTTTCGATACAGTCTTCTTGAATGCATCATATAGACCGTTAACGCGCGGCGGTAAACCCATAATCTTCCGTTTACCTTCCATTTGTAATTGTACTTTTAATAAATCAGTTGGACTGGCAATGAATTGTGCAAATGCCCCAGCTATTACACCACAAATCGCCGATTTCCATACAGGGAAATAATCGTCTTTATTTATTGTACCTTTATTATGGAATAATTTCTCTTTTAATTGTTTGTACGCAACGATACGTGTCCCTGAATAGACTAAATGTCGGTATAGTGCAGCATGTGCACCTTGCCATAACATTATTAAACCTTCCTCTTTAACAATACCGACAGCGGTCTTGAACATACCACGATAGGGGGCTTTAACGATTCTCTCATCTTTTTTATTGGCTATTTCACCCTGTATTTGTAAACGTGTCTTTGTTAGATCCAATGGATACGTTACTAAAATTAAAATTTGTATAATAGAAAACTAAAATTAGTTAAAGAATTCTGTTGTGTTTTGTTACACAACAACCTTGATCGATTTCAAATTACCTAATTCAGCATTCCAGGCAGCTACCACAGATACAATATACGTACACCATAATGAATTGGCGTAATTATATTCTTTTTGTGGTGGTACTGGTGGCATTTTCACTCCTACAACGAGACACAGAATTAATAAAACTTTCAAATTCTAACCATTTATAATTCATAATTTATTGAATTAATTAGGATCATGGTATTTTAAATAATTATATCAACAATGACATAACCTTAATTATCGGATTTTTTATGTATAAAAAAAAGTTTAACGTACCATTTAACAGAAACTTGCAACCTTGTTATCATTTAGTTAAATAAATACTATCAAATCCAATCGACTTTTGCTACGATTATTATTATTATTATTATTTATGTAGAGTTTGATTATTTTCGAGTTGTGTTGCTTCGTTTTATTATCACTTTTGGCCATTTATAAGTGTAGTAGTGGAATAAAAGGGCTAAAGTCCAAGTCGATCTGTCTTTGTCTAATTTGCTGTGTATCTTTGTCGATTTGATTTCGTTTTGTTTTTTTTTCGGTTCGTTAATATACCTATCAACAACACACAATTGATTTATATTTAAATGAAATTTCTATTTGGAGAACATTCCAGGAAACACGTACCGATTTGTGATAAAAATAGATAATTTTGACAGGTGATCGATTGGAGTGGATAATTGTAGCATCAACGTACTGCACTGTTGCCACATCTCCGATTTTAGTGATTTAAGTGCCAGTTAAGCCATGCTTTAATATTTCAATATGGCGTCGATCAGAAGTAATAAAGCGATTTTATTATTTGCGCTTGTTGACGGCAATTTTTAATATGTACAGATGGGAGCAAAAAATTTTGGACTAGTGCAAAATTATTGGCTTTTTAAGTATAAATATATACGTGTTTAGTTGGGTTTTCGGCACGTTTTATGAATTTCCATCCGCAAAAGACTTAAACAAACTCTACTGGTGCGAAAAGTAGCTTGAAACTTGTTTCATTTGTGAACATTTGTATCTATCAAAAGAGACAGTTAAAGTAAATTCATCTAGCAAAGGGTTACTAGATTTGACAGATGTCTAGTTAAACAAAGTACGTAATCCCAAGATTGTAAGTGAAGATACTGAAGATATACACACAAAGAATGAAATCCCTAAAAATATCACTATATTCAAGGATACCAACTTAAATTTAGGAACCCTTTGGTCGATTAATTTTGTACACTACTTGCTAACGTCCAAGTAGCGCATGCGTATTTGCTTCATATTTAATAATAGAGTGTTAAAATTATGCGCTAACCTCAAAATATCTGTAAAAAGATTTCGAAGCTTAACCGCCGTGTGACGATTGAATTTTTACTCGTCCGCAACTTACACAACTATGGACAACTCTTAACACGTACATTTCTTGCATGTGTAGCACGGGCTTTAAGCTAGATTATATGAAAGACGAGTTCTTGAAGTTAACAAAAAATGGAAATGTAGCGTAAATAGACACTTAATCTTCGCTTTAGAATCGCTACAAAACGATACTTGCACTTAAAAGGATTTCTTTGAATAAAAATAGATACTACAATAGATACTACTGTACAAGACTTAGGCTAGACGCGCCTGAACACTGTAGCGAAGTTAAGATAACGGAGAGAAGGCAAGGCGCAGCATCTTTAAAAGACGAATTTTTATGTCTTAATCTGTTGAATATTGCGACACGGATGTAACGTTTTCTCCACACAAAGAGGAAAAATTCGTGTAGTGAAACAAGGCTGTGCTACTTTTCACGTTTATTATTATCCTTGAGACACTGGAATATACAAATATATAGCGTTTACAGACGTCTCTATTATCTTCATCATTATCTCTGCTATCTCTTTTGAATCTTCATTACAGTTATCGCGGGACATGTTTACTGGCGAACAAATTGAAAGAAATTCACTGCAAATTGAGGTTAGGTTTCGCTACTAAAACTAAGGAATAATGACGGCAACGTTGTATTTCTAGGGCTACAATTATCAACAACTAAATAATTCAATATGACCAACCGAACAAATCATCAATAACTAAATTGGTTTTTGACGTCACATAACATATATTTTAAACGTTTATCAATCGATAATTACAAAATAAACTCTCTAATAATCCATAAATATTAAATAAATCAATAATTCGTAAATTATCGATTGATTTATTACAGAAAAAGCTAATAATAACAATGAAAGGTTAGTAATTTTTATTGTTTCATAATGGCAACACTGTGCGATTTATTTTTATCATCATATAAAGAACGGGAAAAATAGTCCGTCGATTTGATTAATTCCACAATTAAAATAAAATTTACAATGAATTAATATTAATAAAAAAAAACAATATAGTAATTTCCGGATAATTTAACTTAAATTTTGTTATCAATAAAACAAAGTTTTGATAAACTCTCAATTTGTGTGTGTATTTATGTGTTATCTGTAAAATTCGTGTGATAAGGTTAATATTCCTACGCCTGGTATTTCCATTACTATATTGGCAGTGTTGTATTTTACACTAGTGACAGAAGGGAGGATCCGACGTTCGTTTTAACTTTTTTCTTATTTATCTATTCTTTTTCGATCGAATATTTTTATTTAACGAAAACAACAACAACACTGTAAAAAAACAATTGAAGTGTAATTCATTCATAATCCGTATAAAAATGTGTAATTCATCATAATCTAGTAGACTATGTAAACATTTAGGTCCATACAAAGAGTGGTGATTGTTTCACAATAATTCTCTTGTTTTTTTTTTTGTTTTTGTTGATTATTGAGTGACGATTGTTTTAATTCCATTATTTTATCTGTGTTTAGTGTTTTTTTTTAATTTTAAAATTAAATTATTTGATTTGTGGATAAAGTGATAAAAACCTTCCAATAATGGAGGCAATAGCTAAACATGAGTTTAATGCAACTGCCGATGATGAGCTCAGCTTTAAACGGTCACAAGTTCTTAAAGTGAGTATATCGCTAATTTCCATCGAAATTTATTGTAAATCCGTCAATTATCGTAGATTCTCAACATGGAAGATGATATGAATTGGTATCGTGCAGAACTCGATGGTAGAGAAGGTTTAATTCCTAGTAATTACATTGAAATGAAGAACCATAGGTGATTATTATAGATTATCACAAATTTCTGATAATTATCCGATGTTTTTTTATAAATTTAGCTGGTATTATGGTCGAATCACACGAGCCGATGCCGAGAAATTATTAATGAATAAACATGAAGGAGCTTTCTTAATTAGAATTAGTGAATCAAGTCCCGGCGATTTCTCGTTATCTGTTAAGTAAGTGTACGGTTTTTTTTTCGGGTTATTTTTTCTGTTAATTAACCAGAAAAAAAGAGGAAATTGCGATTAGTGATGATAAGAAAATTCTAGAAGATGTTGTGGTTGTGGTTACGGCATTTTAGTGACTTTTCAACAAAATCCCTAGATTTGTTTGAAAAAAAAGCAACAAAAAATTTGTCAACAAATTGTTTTTTTTCCTTCTATTTATTTATTTAGTATTTACAATTGTCGCATTTTTTTCACATAAATTTCAATGACGATGATTCATGATTAGTAGTATTTTTTGTTTTTTTTTTTATTTTAAACTTTACTGTATGTACAAAAAAACTATCGATAAAAAACTATAATCTGTTCACTCACTGTTACAAAATAGTATTGCTACTATTGTAGTAGAGTGGCACATTGACATTTAACGTAAATACGAATAAGTTACTATACGACTTGTATTGCTTACTAGATATAATGATCTTACTAATCTAGAATTAACAGGTTGTCAATTTTGGTAATATAAAACTAAAATTACTAAATACACAGTAGAAAATCGTTAAAAGATTTTAATTATCTGTTGGTAAAATTAGTGCAGTACTGATGCAACTAGAGATGTGCAAGTAATAACGATATTTATGCGATTTCAAAGACATCGATATTGCCGGTACATCTCTAATTGCACCAGTGCTGCGCTAGTTTTAGCAACAGAAAATGCTATTAATTTAGATCAGTGGAAAGTAAAATTGTTTGAGTGCCACTGTATTTGATAGTAGTATTTGAATAAAGTTACCATTAATACTAAAGGTGAATTTACATGGGAACAGTAACTAAAGCAAGTAACTAAATTTAGCCACTTGTATTGTGTAAACGTTTGATTTAGTATTTAAGCACTAAAGTTTTTACTATCTTCAGTACTAAATCAAACGTTTATACAATGCAAGTGGCTAAATTTAGTGACTTGCTTAAGTTACTTGCTTTAGTTACTGTCCCCGTGTAAATTCACCTTAACATTCAAGTGTGTCTTGGTCTTCAATACATTATTCCATAAGTGTTTCTTTCACTTGTGGCTTAATTTGAATGGCAGTACGTTCTAAGAAGGAATTAAGTAGTCAATATGTAGTAGAAAGAGACAAATATACCTGTTAATGTCTAACATTTATATCCTATTTTTCGAAAATTTTACGATATTTAGATTATTATTATTATTATTATTTTTGACAAAATGTATCTAACTGAAACATTTGAATATGCTAAGACTGACGTTCCAGCTTATATCTCAACTTAAATCATAGTGAATCGGTAATTGCAGTACGTGCTAGAAAGAGATAATTAAATCAGTAACTATCTGTACCCCCGCGATTTTGTTCGCGTAGCCTATAAGTACGTCACATAATGTGCTGTTAACTATTAGAATTTCATTTCCGTATATGTATATGAGAAAAAATTACACATGGCAACGCTGCAATTAAACTGACAACGTCACAATGAAATTGACCGTGATGACAACTGACAGGTGGACGTATTGAAATAATAATGCCCTTTTTAATCCCGTTAGAGGGCGAATTTTCAAAAATCCTTTATTAGTGAGTGTTTAGAGCACCTAAGGAATATGTCTGTCAAAATTAAAGAGTATGGAACGGATAGTTTCGGAAATATCGTGATGAGTGAGTGAGTGAATCAGTCAGTCGGTGAGTGAGTGGTAAATCACTTTTATATCTATAGAGTGTCCAAGATTTGCAAGGCACGGCCTCATGCTGCAGATATTCGATTATAAAAAGTGATAAAGAGCAATAAAAGCGATCGAAAGATGAACCAAAAATGTCAATTATTACAACTCATTAATGAATATCAACAGATTATTGTACAAATTTCTGGCAATCGTGATAATATCCCTACTGGGTTGATTTTTGCTGTATACAATGATATCTATAGTTTATTCATAGTTACAGTGATACAGACTCACTGTTAGGGTACGTTTATGTCGGTGATACCACGCTAATTTACTTCTCGCTATTTATCTACCGATTTCAAATGGATGTAGGGTATTCAACCGACTCACCGTTGGAGTTGACATTTCGGAATATTCTATCAATCATTTCTCAATATTCGTTGATTCGATCAATCACAGGTCAACTCACATAGATACATAGATTTCGATGACAAACAATTTTTTTTTTTGTTTTTCGGTAAGCAACACGATAAACATCCTTATAGAGTACACTGGTTATGAACACGCCCGTTCTAAAATTTAGGCAGTGAGGCATCTCTGACATGAACGTATCCTTACAAAATAGATAAAGACTGCTGTTATGATGGTAAGATATCTGACGTAAAAAATAAATGTTTCTTGCTAATTATAGTGATTTTAACTATATTAGAACATAATATAAGTAAAATTTTGTTCTATTAAATAACATTTAATTACACAGTATATGATTACATAAAGTTGAGACTATTATATGAACTGTCCTTGATATATTTGTCTTTTTCTAATACGTGGAAGTAATCTAGTAAAAATTTCAATAATTTGTTCGTATCCGCTCCATTGTTATTACTCTTATTCACATGACCAATTTCTGTAAATCAATTCCAGATGTTCCGACGGTGTCCAACATTTCAAAGTACTACGTGATGCTCAAGGTAAATTCTTCTTATGGGTAGTTAAATTCAATTCACTAAACGAATTGGTTGAATACCATCGCACATCATCCGTATCACGTTCACAAGATGTTAAATTGCGCGATATGGTAGCAGAAGAGGTAAAAAAAAAACAACCACAACAATTTTGTGTACCCTTTTAATCAAAAAACAATTTCATATTTACAGTGTTTAGTACAAGCATTGTATGATTTCACACCACAGGAAGCGGGCGAATTGGAATTTCGACGTGGTGATGTTATTACAGTAACCGATCGTTCCGATCAACATTGGTGGCATGGTGAGATTGGTAGTCGTCGTGGCTTATTTCCTGCTACCTACGTTACGCCTTATCATACATAATATGATGGTTTTTTTTAATGTTTTATGTCTTTAAAGAAATTTAACCCCCACATTTTTATTGATTATTTGAAGAAAAAAACAATGCAGCATCCGACATTCTCTTCTCTAATTTCTTATTAGACATCTTATCACTCTCCTCCTCCTCCTCCCACCCAGGCATTATTACAATAACACACAGTTACCTTTCCTATGATTTCTTTGGATTTTTTTCTATATTTCTTTTGAGATATGATTGATAAGCGTGATATTATGATTTATTAATTGGTAAAAGATTTTGATCTGTTTTTTTTTTTGTTGATTAATTTGTGCTCTTTCAATTAATCTTCTAGATTTTAAGATGAATATTTTTATATGAATCATGTGGTACTGAAACTATAAAGTTTTAATCTAAGTGCATATATTTTCTTTTTTTTTAATATCATTATTATGTTCTTGATAATTTTAAAATATGCTTAATTATAAGTAGTTGAGATTTTTCCGGATTTAGTATTTTTTTTGTTGCAAAGAATTAATATGCCCCATTTAACATATAGAAATACAGCATATAATTGCTTATAATCTATTAAACAATTAAATTATTTAAATAATAAAATAAAATAAATGAATAATTAATTGGAGATAAAGAATAGGTGGAATTAAAACATGTTCTCTGTTTTGTTCAAAATGTTATATTTTGCAACATTATTATTCTAATAATAATTATTATTAATAATATTTTTAAATAGATGCCATTATTTATATATTGTGAATTTTTTTTTGAATCTTTTTGTGTGTTTTTTGTGTAAATATGTTGAAATACAAAACAACAAAAAAACGTCTTTAGTTGAAATTACGTATCATTTAGCTATTTAGCTGCTTGATTTATAGACTTTTATGTAAATACTAACATAGTTTTATTATTGCTACAATTATAATTAAGTGAGTAATTAGCAAATATATCTCACGAAATTAATTAATTGTTTCAAATTCAAATTTCCCGCTAATCCCACTAACATGCAGTGTTCTCAAAATGACCGCACAGTAGTCGAGCACTCGAACTCCAATTCTCCCAATAATCTAAATTGAGATAAAATTGTTTTTCGGGTATTGCTGCAAATTAATTAAAAATCAACTTATTTCGAAATTACGCTGCCGTATTTTAAATATACAGCGATAATTTTGTTGGAATTATGGTAAAATCGAGCATTCGAGCACCGGTTCGACTACTTTCGAAACGCAACCAAATCGGTGATAGAGGTTGGCGAGCCTGTTAGTTTCCTTTCCGTGGACGGTTCTCCCTGTGGCATCAACTCATGTGAGTATCTCCGCAATTTTTTCGAATTATCCCGATCATCCCTTAATTAAACCACAAAATTCACCCTCCAATCCCGATTTTTATCAATTCCACACGATTTACAATGATTATTTTCTAAATTCCTATAATTCGAAATTTCTAACCTCAAACTACTAACCTATAATTGCGTTTGTTTTTTTCTATTGTAGAGTTATTCGTTGCTCTAATTTAACTAGAACACGATGTCGGGAGGTTTGGAAGTGTTGAGTTTACGCGAAGATGATGTTACGAAAATGTTGGCTGCCGGTAGTCATTTGGGCACAACAAATGTCGATTTCCAAATGGAACAGTACATCTATAAACGTCGTCCGGATGGTGTGCACATTATCAATTTACGTAAAACATGGGAGAAATTGTTGTTAGCCGCCCGGGCTATTGTTGCAATTGAACATCCAAGTGAGGTGTTCGTTATATCGTCACGTGCGTTCGGTCAAAGGGCCGTATTGAAATTTGCCGCACACACTGGAGCTACACCGATTGCCGGACGTTTCACTCCTGGTAATTATCTGATTTCGTTAATCGTAACCGTTTAAAATCGACCTGATGATTCTATTTTATCTAAGGAACCTATGATTCGTGATTATAATCAAATCTGATTGGTTTTATGTTGTTTTTAACGCTAGAAAAATTGAGAATTGCGTTGATTAATTTGTGGAATTTTAGGTGCCTTCACCAATCAAATCCAGGCGGCTTTCCGGGAACCACGTTTATTGATCGTCACAGATCCAACATTCGATCATCAACCAATCACTGAAGCTTCCTACGTTAATATACCTGTAATTGCCTTGTGCAATACAGATTCACCACTTAGATTTGTTGATATTGCAATTCCATGCAACAATAAAGCTACCCACAGTATCGGTTTGATGTGGTGGCTGCTCTCTAGAGAGGTAATTACGTTTTTATTATTATATTATTTATTGTAGGAATTTTTATAAATATGATGACAAATTACCGTTCCAAATCTCAATGATTATCTGTGATTTCACAATATTTTTCCACCTGATTATTCGACAAATTTACCACCATTCTTTGATTTTGTGTTTTGTTTTGATGTTAAATTAAATATTTGATTTTTAAAGGTTTTACGTTTACGTGGCATCATCCCACGTGAAACTAAATGGGACGTTGTTGTCGATCTGTTCTTCTATCGTGAACCGGAAGAGGCGGAGAAAGAGGAACAAGCCGCCAAAGAGGCTGTTGCTGTTAAACCGGAGATTCCAGTACATGAACCACAAGATTTAGAATGGAATGCAATGGATGCTCAAGATTGGTCATCAACTGAACCAGCGGCAGCTGTACCTGGTGCTACACCAGCTACAGCGGCTGCTGCTGCTGGTGGTGGTGGTGGTGCTTATCCACCGGCAACAACCGATGATTGGGCCACACAAGTGGTCCAAGAGGAATGGAGTAATGCTCCAGCTACTACTGGACAACCAACATGGGGTAGTACTACAACTGAATGGCAGTAAATCTATAAATAACTAAGAATTTTTTTAATGTTATGATTATTTGACAAAATGAAATGAATTTGTCAGAAATGATAAAAGAGAAACAATGGGTGGCATTTATTTTGATTGCCTTCAAATATCATCCATCCTAATCCTAGTCATATGTAATTGAAGTTGTACGAGTCATAAATTGGAAAGTTGCAGTCGGTAACAGAAGCTTAGGAAAGGTATTTTTTTTCATTGTTTCATACTTTTCGTCACTCCATAATCTCTTGAATTTGTTTTCTGATGTCCGTTTCGTAATTACAAAATAATGAGATTATTTTACTTAAAAAAAACGTTCAATTTACTTCAATAATTTTTAATATAAAATTAAAAAACGTACAAAAATTCTAAATCAATTCGTATAGCTTTTGCTGTAAGCAGTAGGAGCAATATAATTATTATTATTATTGTAATTATCGTAAGAAATATATTGTTGTGTATCGTCAGGTTGCAAGAACCATATTAAGAATAAAATCGAACCAGCAACAGTACCAAGTACCGCAATCGGTAATATTAACGTACGGAAAAATTTATTATAACGTAACAAATTCATAAAATTACCTAAACCTGATAGTACACGAATTAATATTACAGGTAAATAACCAAATATACCTAAATTACGGAATAATTCAATCATTTCGTAATTTTGTGGATTATAATTGTCGTAATTTGTTAATTCTTCAATACTGAAATTAAATAATTTCCGTACAATTACCGGAATTGCAGCCAGTACTTTATCGATAATTTTCGCTATAATTTCAGTGAATATATCGTTTTGTTTACCGTACGTTGATGATTTTAATTCGGTTTGTTTGTCGAGATTGTAGAAGAAATCTTGAATAAAATCACCAGGATTATAGAGAGGGGCGGCGGTGGGTAATGTTGTTGTTGCTGATCGTTGTTGTGGTTGTTGTTGATTTTCTAAATTACAGAATTATCAATAAATTTTATAGAAATTCACAAAAATACTCACCTAATTCGATTTTAATCTTATCAATTCTATTCTGAATATCATCAACGATTCGTCTGTGATCATCATCAACACGTGTATCATTAGTAGATCGTTTATTGCGATAATGCGTTTGATTTATCATACTTCTTAATTCATTAATTTGCATTTCTAAATTTGTCATAAGTGCTTTATTATTTTGATATTCCGGTTTATTCAGATTACTAACAGCAACTTGTAAATCATCGATTTGATTACGTAGATCCGTTCGATATTGATTATTTTGATAATTTGTCGTTTCTTCGTAGGGTAATTGATGGTAATTTGTTTGAATTGGTGGTGTTATTTGTTGACTTGGTGGTGGTCCATAGAATTGTTGTACTTCCTGATTTCGTCCATTATCAATTACACATACGTACGGGATAAAATTCGTACCAGATCGTTTATAATTTGTAATCTTTCCAATATCTTGTTCTCTAGGTGTATTTACAATGGGTCGTGTGATTAATTTATTGAAAATCGTCTGGAATTGATGGTCGGCATTGTCTTCTTTTGGTCGTAGACGATTGATTGCCTCTTCTAAATCTTGTAATGATTTCACATTAACATCATCGGATTGTTGATGTGGCGGTTGTAATTGTTCTTCGATTTGTCGAATTTCTTTGATTAATTTATCGTTGCGACGTTTCTTTAAACGTTTCTCTAAATCGATGATTTTTCGACGAATTTCTGCCGAATCAGCCCCGGTATTATCACTATTATCATCATCGTTAATATCCGATAATAATTGTTTTAATTCATTGATTTTACTATTATGATGATGATTATTATTATTGTTTTGGTTAGATCGGATACGTTCTGTGAAATTATTACGTGAAATATTATCACTCTGTTTTAAAATTGTTTGATTATCACCTGCAATTCGTTTAAAAATTTCTTCCAATTTCAATAATTCGCCCTTTTGTTTATTCAATTCTTTCTCTAACATTTCACTCTTTATATGTTCCAATATTAATAAGTGTTTCGTTTTATTCAAATCATTTTCATTAATTGTATAATTATCCGTTTTATTCGTAATATCAATTTGTTGATCATTTAAAATATCAAGCAGTGTTTCCAATTTTTTAACATGATCTTTAATTTCATTAATTTTATTAATTGGCAGTGAACAATTACGGGAATGATTCAAATGTTTACATAACGTTTCCAATTCATTATTACCATAAATTTTTGGTATTGATGCTGTTGTTGGTGCTGCTGCTGCTACTGTTTGAGAAGCATCTCGTTTTTCACGGCCTTTTACAATTGTGTTATTCTTCAGATTATCTTCGATTTCTTCTAGATTTTCTTCAGACGTTGTTGTATCGAGAATATCATTCAAAATATCAAAAACAAACTGATTAACACTATTACCGACTTGTAACATATCTTCTTTGATTAATTCCAATTTATTAACATCTTCCTCTTTATTACTAATACTAGCACAATTTATTAGATGTACAATTGTGAACGATAATATAAAAAATTGCCACATTTTTGTTACAATTACTCTCTTTGATTATTGTTACTGATTGAATGATTAATTAATAAGCAGGTTTTATAAATTGGAATTAATGTGTCAAGTATTTGGAAATTTTTTCTGTTGTAATTGGCAGAATTTCATGTTTACATTAATTGTTATTGTTATTAATTGTTCTAATTTCGTACAACAATTGTGTAATTATGTTAAAAATCAGCAATAATTCGCGTTATTTAATTAAAACAAATTTACGTAATAAGATGATGAGAGGATGGTTTTTACATTGCAAATTGTTCCAATAAAAGTTGGAATTTAATTAAACAGATTGTGGGTACTTTTAAGATAATGAAAATCCCAAATAATGATCAAAACGACGGTACAAAATACAATAAAATTGAATAAATATAGAGGCAAAGATTAAAGATCTCTTTTATGATTATTAAAAGATTATTACATGAGTAAGAAATTGTAGGCGATAATTTATTAATCCTAAAGTTGGAAATATTGCAAAAAGATAATAATCAAGGTTTAATATTGTAGAATTATAGCGTTTATAAAAAAAATTAAAGAAAACTCTGTGTAGGCGGAGAAGAATGATAAGTGAAAAGGGGAGGAAAAGCCAAATAAAAAAAAACAAACGTAAATATGATAGAAATTGAAACTTAACATGATCGATTATATTTAAACAAAAACTTTCCAGATAGTAGGCGGTCATAGATGCAACAATTTAAAGAGTTGTAGGAAGAAAGCGATAAAATCGACGAAAATTTGATGTAAATAGTTGAATCTCCCAACTATTGGAAAAGTTGTAAAGTTTCCCTTCTCTAATCGGACCAATCATTCTAAATTTAATGGAAATTGTTACGAAGAAAACGATTGGAATTGAAAAGGAATTAGTTTGTTGGAAATTAAGGTAGGTGTTACGCAATATTCAGACGTAATTGATGAGTCACAGAAACTTGCAATTTTTGTTCTGTTGAGGCAGAAATACAAGAATTTGATACGGTTTCGCAACCACTGCCACAAATATAAATATATTAAAATCACCGCGTTAATATAATGTAGTTCCATTACTTCTATAAAAGTTCTTCTTTTTGCAACCCCACCTGGTATATTTCTATGTTTCTTTTGATATGTAAACAAGTTCGTATGTTGGAATGAATTGAATTTCCCATGTATTAAGTGAATGGTTTTTACTAAAACTTTTATAGGGACAGATATTATCCATAATTTAACATATATAACAATTTATATACCTGATGTACCAATCAAATTTACCCCCAATTACTATAAAAACTAGAACAAACAATGATGTTGAACAAAAATTGAAAACTTAATTGAAATTGCAATTGTTTACTATGTTAATTAATTATTTGACGGAGAAGATCTAATCGAATCCGGGGGTGTATGTTTTCAGTGGGATATACGATATGTTTTAGATATATTCTGCTAGCTTCCAATTAGGGAAATCTATATAATTTTACAGTCGGATTGACGATATAGTTATAATGCCAATAATACCGACTATATGTATAGTCGTAATAGGGTTTGCTCTTGACAGGATAAAGATTTATCTTAACAAACTCGCTATAGCTCTAAAGTCTTTTATTTAATTGATCGTTACACGGATATAATGTACGTAAACAAACTTCTAAAACGTATCTATCCAAATGATCAAATATTCATTTTAATTAAAAACAATAATTTTATCAACTTTGAAATATACGGAAATATTCAACTTTCTACACCCTTTTTATCGTTGTTTTTTTCTCTCCATTGTGTCTTGCATTTGTTGTTTTTCTTGTATTGTTTTCGTATATTTAAAATATTCTACCGTTCGTGTCCTTTTACCTTTTTATTATAATGAAAAATCGTAAAGCGCAAGCCCTATTCATATTGACTACGCAAATCCTTTTGACCATTGTATAAAATTTCACTAAATCACTAATAGAGGTCTATAGGGGTAGTTTGTATAATATTATACAAGGGCGCTAGTATCGGTGCGCCCTCAACACTTGGAATTTGAGGAAACGACGCACCCCTACATCAATCAAAAGCAACGACATACGTTCACATTTACAATAATAACAACAACAATAAACATTTATTGTTAAACAACAATTCAACAATAACAAAAAACACCCTACAAACAAGACAAATTTCTACTATAAATCAAACTATTTTAAACTATTTATAAAACGAATTATTAATAAACGAGAGGGTGTTTAAAATTATGTTAAATTAATTTATTTGTTAAAAGAAATTTATTGTAATTGGGGGTGGTTTTTTGGAATTTTCGTTTGAAAATTTTCGAGTTTCCGTTGTTTGAAAACCACCCCCACTACTCAACCACCCCCTGTTGTACGCACGTCGCTTCTATATTGTTAGGATCGGTTATGTATGTCGCGTAGTCTGCACAACTTGCGATATTTACTCATTTTTCGTTTTAAATTTTCGTTACAACAATAAAAAAAATGCAACAATAATTACTAATAATCGTACTGTTAATAGTTTTCATCATCGTCATTATTGTTAATTACTCGATTTATTTATAAATAAACACCGGATAATACACGCGAAATAGTAGTGATTTATCGAAATTAAATCGAAAATAATACGGAAAACAATCATATGATTGTATAATAGAAGGATATATGGGAATTGTGTGATATTCGATGGCATCCTGCAGGATTTTCTCGATGATTATTTGAAGAATTTGTGAGTGTTTCCACGATTATTGTGTAGTGATTTCTCCTTGGAAAACCCATGGAAATTTCCTCAATACTCCCGAATATTATCAAGAAAATTCTAAAATCGTCCCTAATTAATTGTGATTAATTCCTGTTTTGCGATCAAATTAAATCCGGTGTATTCGTTGAGAAATCGTGTGTTAAACGGTAACGAGCGACAATATTCAGCGCCTTCGCCATTTTGCTCTACCAGCTTAGGCGTATCATGTTTGATAACAGGCCTTTTTTTTTCTTGTCGCATAAATAACAAGGAAAATCGCAATTTTCCAACAATTTCCCACCAAAATTACCATCAATCGATTTTGTTGTGGAAATTTGTAATGGAAAATCATAACAAAACGATTCGGTGTTTCGGATAATTTTGATCATTACTGTACCGTGTGTATATCATAAATTCTCTCTATTAAATAATCAAATATGATTATCGATCAAATCGCAATAGATTTTCGTCGAAATTATCGTTAATTTGTTGGGGAATTATTGAAAATTTTCACCCGGCGCATACACCAATATTGCAAAATTTTCAATATTTCCCCTATTTTTTTTTGTAAGAAATAATTAGGTCATTCGATTATTTGTAATCTTGCCGCTAATAATGGTTGTTTTTTTCCCCACAGATTTCATGTAGAATTTTCAATTTTCACAACAGGAAGAAATCGATTTTCAATTGATCGTGCGTGCTTTTTCTGTATTTGTGTAATATTTAATGTGTATGTGTGTGAAAGTACTGTCGACGTGTTGTGTTCTACATTAACAGCTACATCACAAAAAAAAATACAAATACAAATAAAATTCTCAGAGACAATCGGTAAACACCTGATTCGTTTTTTTGTGGTATTTGTTTATATGTAAATAATTCGTTTGTTTGTCGTTTTTAATGAAAAATCACAATAACAACATTATCGGAATTAATTCGAATTAAATTGAGGTATAATCGTTTTGTATTGAATTAATTAATTAATTAATTTTGTTGATTTATTTAGGGGATTATAGTAAGGATCATCATGTGGTAGGCGGTCGTTGGGGGGACAATAACCCCCCCCTGAAAGACCTGGCGCCACCATCACGGATCACCACGGCGACCGTCACAGGTCAGTTTCAATCTTTTAATTACTTCTAATCGCACGTTTCGCCGATAAAGTAAATTTTATAGAAATTGAATTGAGCGAGAAAACGGGCGCGGTAAGAGATTGTTGGAGAGAGCCGGGGAACGTACAAATACAACGAAATTTTCTTTATTTACTCTTAAGCTTTTAATTGCTGAACGTTTCCGTCAGATTGTTTACACAAAATTTCATCCCGCTATATTTCAACAATTTGCCAAGAGTGTGCTTTTGTCAAATGATTTGTTGCCCGATTTTAATGCAAATTTCTTTTGATATTGTAGATGTCTTGACAACGGGGCCAGGGCCTCCAGAATGCCTGTTGACGACGACTATGGCCGAAGATCAATTATTTTACAACAACAACAACAACAACAGCACGCCCCATCCCCGGCACCCGTACCATCAACAACACTCCTACAATGTACTATCGGTGGTTGTTTATCTACATCTGCGGATATACGTTATTCGAGTGATAAGAATTTATTGGAATCTAGTGCAGTACCATCACAATTACAAACAACAACAGCAACAACAACACTTGCGGCAACAACAGCAACAACAAGTGATCGTTTTGGATCGGAACGTAGTAATTCGGATCGTTTACCATCAGGTGAACGTTATCAAGGTGTATCCGAACGTTATCCACTCGGTGAACGTCCACAAACATCAATATCAACCGAACGTTTATTACCAAAAGAGTACCTACATCATCAACAATTGGTTGGATTGTGTACAGATGATCGTTACCATTATGGTAATGGTACATGTCAACGTTATCCGGAACGTTATACACCTGTCCAAAATGTTAATAGTTTGGATCGGTATCATCATACACATACGAATACAACAACTGTTAATAATGGTGGTGGTGGTGGTGGTGATCGTTATTCTAGAACGAGTACACCAACTGATCGATATCATAATATTATTGATAAAGATAAAATTACAAATGATAGATATGATAGTTATACACCAACGGAACGGCATAGAAACATTACAAAGATACGTGAAAGATCATCATCATCGGATCGGAAAAATGAACGTTACCACCACCACCATCATCATCATCATCATCACCAACAACAACCACAATATCGTTATGATCATCAATATGTTGAACGTTTTCCAACGATACCGTGTCCGGAACGTTTTGCCACAACAACACAACAACAACAATCATATATGGAACCACCATCACCGGCTCCAACAAATGATCGTTTCATACCACCACCACCTCTATCACCGGATACTACACCAAGTCCTGATTGTTTCCCAAATAATAGTTTCCCATCACCGACAACAACAATCACAACACCAACAGAACATTTCATACCACCACCACCATTATCACCATCACCAACAGAGAAATTCTCACCGAAGAAAATCGAACGTTATGACAAATTGAATCGTTATCAACAACACGAGCAACGTTATCATCAACAACAACAACAACAACAACATCATCATCAAATGAAGGAACGTAATCAATACTATCATGAACGGTATGTACCACCAAATGCTCATATGCCAGTTGAACGGTACGTCCCCCAACAACAACAACAATCACAACAACAACAACAACAACAATCGTCACAACAACAAGAGGCTTATTGTAATAATTATCAATTATACGATCGTTATACGAATAAATTGGGTAATAATAGTGATCCGTATATGCGACGTGATCTATCTTATCATTATCGTTTACCATTACCATACCCAACAGCAGCAGCAACAACAACAACAACACCAAATCAATACCAACGGATACGTTATCAAAATATCGGTACACCGAAACGTGTTAAATGTTGTCAATATCAAGATAATTATCAATTATCAAAATCAAGTCCAAGTTCAAGTTCGAATAGTTCAGTGACTAGCAGTCATGGTACCAGTCTTCAAGATATCCAGTGCCAAAATTACCAAAATTGCTATCAATCACCGGTACTACCACAACAACAACAACAACAGCAACAACAGGAGAAGAGTACGCAATGTAATAATAAAGATTGTGGATTTGTGTCGCCAAATTTACGTACTACTACTAATAATAATAATAGTAATAATAATATTAATAATAATAATAATAGTGGTGTAATTGTAACGAAACAGTGCAGGCACAGTATCTGTGTTAGTCCGGGTGTTGAATATGTTGGTGCTTCTGGTGGACGGCATATTTGTGCAACACCACCACCACCTCGGTGTAGTATCGGATCAACGGATGGTGGTCTGTGTAATGAGAATTGTTGTAATCGCCGGCTAACAACACAGAACACATTGGCCGTTACAATATGGTAAAAATTTTATTTATTTTTTATGTCATTCGTATATATTATTGAACCATTAATAGATATCAAAACGATCGCATTAATAAGCAAATTGTTTACTTGACAACGGGCAATTATGGCGTTGCGATGGCGTTATGAAAAATAATAGCCCGTTGTTAAGGCGCGTTGCTATGTTAAACAACTTTTTGTTGTCATTAAAAATGTGATCATAACCGCAAATTTTCAGATGTCAAAGAAAACATTAAGTTAAGTTAAATTGCTTCTTTTACTTATGGCATAAACTCATGAATGTATCAAGGGCGTTATGCCTATAACGCCCTTGATACATTAATTACTATTAGAAGTCGTACAATTCATTAAAACACATAGAAAAAAAAATAAAACGAAACAAACGCCCACCTTTGTCGTTCAAAATTTAATTAATTATTGCACATTTCATTTTACCCTTTTGACTAAAACTTAATGATATTGGGGGGATAATATTCTTAATATAATATGTACTAGACGCGAGAGGGTAGTTGTCTGGGGTAGTGGGGGAGAATCGTGGTGGAAAAAAACATTATTTTCCACCTTGTCAAGTCGGACAAAGTATTTTCTATGTAATTAGACTTAACGTCAAAAAGGAACGGATGTACAGTAGGTAGATGAAAGGGGATGTTGCCAGTGATAAGAGAGCTTGTTGTAAAGCTACTTAGATTTTTTTTTGTAGTAGTAGTTGTGAAGGAGTTTTAAAAGAGACGGCTTTTACAGGATGATGATGATAATGGTTTTGAACGGTTTCGATTGATGTTTTTCAGAATTATTTATTACAATTAATTGTAATTAGTGAGGGTTGTTAAGGGATAATCATTGAAGAAATTACATAGATATGTCTGGGCCGGATTTGGGAGATTTTGGGCGGTGCTTAACGCCCACAATCGTTGCAAAGATAGTTAGAGATCGTTTCATGTAACTTTAACCGTAGGCATTCCTTGTGAGAAGTTGTGCTATATGTGAGAGAGAGAGGGTGAGGGAGGCGAGGGAGATGATCATGAAGATAAGAGAGATACACTATGACCAAAAATTAAGTATAAAATTTCACATAACTAATCTAAGGAACGAAAAAATAATCCCTCTATTAAAGTACCAAAATTTCAATTTTTTGTTATTGTATTTAATTGAAAATTAATTCAAAAACACTTTAGAATCTCCAAAGAAATATAGAATATTGAAATTTAAGGTTAATATTTAAAAATTGACACCAAAATATGTCAACAAACGCGTAAGGTTTTATTCAAACAGTAGTACCACAACAAGATATTCTTTTCGTTTCAAGTCAACATGTAAAAGTTAGGAACTTTAGAAATATTAAGTTGCATATAACCTATTATTTACAATTTGAAATTTTATACTTAATTTTTGTACGGAGTATACCTATAAACTCCCGAATATTTATCATGAAATGATCTGTAACTGCCACTACACTAAATTCATCGACCAAAAGGTTTCTAGATTTAAGTTGGTACCTTTGAATGTACTGATATTTTA
The DNA here is from genome assembly GCA_021725515.1 of Epicauta chinensis. NCBI lineage: Eukaryota > Metazoa > Arthropoda > Insecta > Coleoptera > Meloidae > Epicauta > Epicauta chinensis. The sequence continues at coordinate 316,733 of JAEDXX010000106.1, read as the reverse complement.
GGGATTTAATTGTTTGTTTAATGAGACATCTGTCAAATCTAGTAACTCTTTGCTCGATAAATTCACGATAATTGTTTTACGATCAACCATTTACACTTTTACGGTATAAATCTAGACCCGTTCAGGCGTTGAAGAGAGAGGCAGAGAGAAAACAAACGGTCCTAAAAATTATAAGCCATTTATCATGAAACGGACTATAACAATTGTGTCTTTCTAAGAATATAGCTCTATCTTTCTCTGATACATTTGTCAATAGATATGATTTGAACGCATATCTTTTTTAGTGTATTTAATAGTAGATCTACACACATGATGTAATAAGAAGACATTACATATCTCTGTCTAACTTATCGAACCGGATATGTTAAACAAAGAGAAAAGAGGTATTTTTATTACGTCACATGTAAATCTAGCATAAAGATAGTAATTGAGCACTGGACAACGTCCCCATATGTTTGCAGCCTAACGTAATTTTTCTTTCTTGACTTTTTCTCCTATTATATTCGGACACCTGATATAATTTAATGAATGTCCTTCGTTTGCAAATTTCCCTTAATTAATACAAATAATTAAATTCTATTTTAAATCAAGAACACTCTACTCATTAAAAGACGGGGTAGCACGACCAAGAGAGAGAGAAAAAAAATTAATTAGAATTCTTTATTATTTATTTCTAAAGCTTCGTTTACACTACAACCACTTAATTTGTGAAAAATATCGAATTACGTGTGTTCAGTAAATAACAACAAAATTGTTGATTGTAAAATCTGAGAAGATCCAACAGATCCGGGCTTAACATAAAAAAGCGCCCCAAAACAACAAACAAGGACTACCGCCGAATACTATTGGATCTAATATCAATTGTTTACTAACAAAACCGGTCCTAATTAATAATAATAATAATAATAATAATAGTAATAATAATATGATTCATTGGTTTTTATCGCGTTTTCATAACTTTTCCTTGTCATGTGACGACTCGAGAGAGAGAAAGAGAAAGAGAATGTCATAATGAGTTAATTTAGTGGCCAAATTTACCAAATTTTGGGTTAATTTTGATAAATTTTCAATAATACATCTTATGAGAATTGATAAAAATGGAATTGGAAGATTTGTAAGTGTTTTTTAATTAATTGAAAAATAATAATTGTAGGTTATGTTTATTTGACGTTTTTCAAAAATTAGGTTAAAAATGGCGCTTAATTCAAATTTCGTGTTTTTTTCCCGTTCCGTTTCGAGTAAAGCTTAATAGAAATTAATTAGAAGACGTTTTAATGAGATCGTATTATATCCGGATGAAGTATATAGAATATAATTTAATAGGAAAATTATATACCTTTAATATTGTCGGGATATTTTGATAATAATGCGATTATCGTTTGAAAATATTGATTAAGTAGTAGACTTGCGGCAAGTTTTAATTATTGCCGAGAAACCGAGTAATGAAAGGCAAAAAAATAACACTGTATTGATTATGTAAATGCATTCAGGAGTTAAGTTGTTTGAAATTACTCCACATTTAAGTAAAAAATTAATTTAAACAGTGGAAAAACTACACCACTGTATGTGCTTTTTTGCTGTTTTCATTCTTGTTATGTATTATTTCAATGTTTTGTTTGATCTGAAAATAAGCAAAAAACACTGTTTCTCGAGAAAAGTTTTAAAAGTTTTCCATAAAACTTTCAACACAATTCTTGATGCCCCGATAATCAAATAGGTCGTATCGTTCCCAAAAAAAAAACTTATAAAACACTTTTCAAAGTACTTGAAAGTCGTTAAATCAACTTTTAAAACCAATAAACTTCGAATTGTAACGATTTTTGATGATTTCAGGCGCACTACAACGCCTGTTCAACAACAGCAGCAACAACAACAACCGATTCCACAGCAACAACAACAACAATCACCGCTTTTACCGCAACATCAACGTACAACAACACCAATACATGATGATATCGAACCGATGAAATCTACAGAATTACCACAAAATCCACCGACAGCAACAACTACAACAACAATAACAACAAAACCATCAACACACGTCCAACGTACCGTATCATTACCACCAACATCACCACCGACAGCAGCAGCAGCAACAACAACAACAACACGTTCCAGACAAGTTAATTATTCACAAAGTGAACGTTTACCGAATCGTCCACAATTATCCAGATCATTATCGAAACGTGAAATGATTAAGAATTTTATTAAGAAAGAAACGGCGACATTTTTCGGTGTCGATGAAGATACTGAAGAGGAGGAACAACGACAATGGTTAGATCGACGGATACGGATGGCGGCACGTGCATACGGGCCGGTTAAAGATGAATATTTAACGATAGGACGACATCGTCGTGCTATCAGTGAAATACCACAATTACAACAGCAATTGGGACAATTACAAGCGGAACGTCCGGATGTACTACCAGGACCTAGTGATGTACCGGATACGACCGTACAAGAACGTGGTGATGTCAAATTGAAACGGAAAGAGTCGGTGGCTCGTATGACTTGGGATGGTCTATCTTATGTTGTAAATGTAAGTATAGTCCAGGCGCTGGAGGTGTACTTGAGTATGCAGGGAGGGAGCGACGCAATTTTTTTCTAAAAATATACTTCATTGACCCTTAATTGATGAGAAATTGTTTGATGCCAAGCGAAATTCGTGTTCAATTCTTGTTTATAACAATAACTCAAAAAAATAGGTTTATAAGCCCAATAATTCCGTAATTATTTATAAAATTTTATATATTATGAACTAAATCTGTAGAATATTTATCAAATATTAACTTAGAAGTCAAATATTTATCGTATGCCGTATTTGTTTATAATAAATCCATTTGTTACTAAAAAACGGCCAATTCTATCGTTTTATCATAATATTACTTTAATGGTACAAAATATGAAAAAATCATAGGGAGCAATTTTGTAGAAAATTTAATTTCGAACAAATCATGTCATTAGAAAAAATTTGAAATTACTAATATTTCTTATGTTATATAGCTTTAAAGGTCAGATTTTCGAGTGCAGCGCCACTTTTATACCTTGCGGACAGCGTTTTTCGACTTTGTCACTATATAAATAATTAACTAATTGAGATAGTGACCTGATTCTAATTGTATTTTGTTCAAAATTCAATATTCTATCCAAAATTTGTTAAAAAAATGTCGAAACTTTATTGCTTCTCAGTTTGAAGGTATTTTAATTATTACACGATATTCGAAAAAATTGTTACATAACAGCTTTTTTGATTGTAGACAAATTTACTTAAAACAGTTACTTCTATTGAAAATAAATGACAATTGTTCGATAAAATTTAAAAAATCAATTATTTAAAATATTTTTCTCTATAAATAAGAAACACGTCGAAGATTTTCAACTTTTCTTTCTTTTCATTTGACAATCACGGTAGAAATAGCTATTTACTGTACAAGGTGGTAAAGTCATACTTTATCCAAGAGCGGAGACAAATCCGCGAGTGGATAAAGAGACTTTACCACCGTGAGCAGTACAAGATTTTGTTTAATACTTGCCCTTCAAACTCTTTTTTATTTAATTTTTTTAATTTTCTAATACGTTTTGACATTAACTATTCATACAGTTGTCAATCGTTGTTGGTTGCTGTTGGATTTCTCTAAACAACAAGCAATTGTTTTAGTTCGTTTGCTGTTGGTTGCTATGGAGTTTACCCACCTCAACGGTAAAGTAAACACTTAATCGTTGAGGTGGGTAAAATGCTACTTTATCATCGTGGTTTTAGTCGATAAAGTAGGACTTTAACAGCGAATATTGAACAAAATATATTTCTACAATTGTACCTGGCTAACTCATGATCGAACAACTAAAAGTGTTATTGAAAATAAATATCTCGAATAAATTAAAAAAATATGTGAGAATACAATTTTTTGAAGTGTTACGAGTATAGATTAAAATTAATTTTAAAATATAAATTAATCGAATTCATGAAATTTTTCATAAATTTAATGTAAATAATTAATTTCTAAACAAAATAAAATTAGAATCAGGTGATTATCTCAATTAGTTAATTATTTATATAGTGACAAAGTCGAAAAACGCTGTCCGCAAGGTATAAAAGTAGCGCTGCGCTCGAACACCTGACCTTTAAAGCCATTTAACATAAGAAATGTTAGTTTTTTCGAATTTTTGCTAATGACATGATTTGTTCGAAATTAAATTTTCTACAAAATTGCTCCCTATGATTTTTTCATATTTTGTACCATTAAAGTAATATAATGATAAAACGATAGAATTGGCCGTTTTTTAGTAACAAATGGATTTATTATAAACAAATACGACATACGATAAATATTTGACTTCTAAGTTAATATTTGATAAATATTCTACCGATTTAGTTCATAATATATTAAATTTTATAAATAATTACGGAATTATTGAGCTAATAAGCCTATTTTTTTGATTTATTGTTATCAACAAAAACTGAACACGAATTTCGCTTGGCATCAAACACTTTCTCATCAATTGAAGGCCAATGAAGCATATTTTCAAAAAAAACAAATTGCGTCGTCCCCTCCAGTGCTTGGACTATTAATGATTGGAAAATTAATTTAAAAAAAAACTAAAATTTATTTGATTTGTAGACGTTAACACAACACCGTCCCAGACGACGATCACAACAATCACAATTGTCGCGGAGTTTCCCACCGGATACACCGTACATTTCGAAGATAGGCGAAGATCAGTTCTTTCAACGACCCGTACGAACATCACACTTGGATGAGATCGGTGATGTTGTTGATCACGAATCTGTCGAATTACAACCGATTAATTATCGGGAACGTTTAACAACACCAACAACAACAACAACAAGACCGAGTTATTCGTCATCATCATCATCGGGTGGTTGGCGACGTGAGCCACATGTTGTGCTACGCCATGAAGTCCAGAATCGGCCGACAGTTGGTGGTTCACGTGTCTATTCATCATTACTAGATAATGTTTTGGATAATTCGAATCGACGACAATACGGTATGGGTTGGGTGGGACGGATGTTTGGACGATCTATGCGAAAATCGGTGACACAAGATGACAAGATCCGTGCCCAATTGGACGATATGGAGGATCATCGTCCGATGTTCACGTATTGGGTGACCAGTGTACAAATTCTCGTATTATTTATATCGTTGATATGTTACGGTTTCGGTCCGTTTGGTATTGATTTACGTTCACGTTCCGGACAAGTTTTAGTTACATCATTATCATTACAACAAGTTGATTATATGGAACCGGCGAATTTCTGGTTTGGTCCACGTGCCGGTGATTTGATACATTTAGGTGCGAAATTTGCACCGTGTATGCGTGTCGATGAGAAGATTCTACAAGAAATCGATAAGATACGTGCTAAAGAACGGGAAACGGCCTGTTGTATCCGGAATGATGATTCAGGTTGTGTACAATCATCACAGGCTGATTGTTCGGTAAGTTTTTTTTTGTGGATTTTCATTAAATTTTAATCAATAAATAATAATAAAACTCTTAAAATTTGCTTACTAAAAAGTTGAGGGGATTAAGACCGACGGTAAGCTTAATAATAATCAACAAATTCGGTAGGTTCAATTAAACTGATAAAATTGTTGTGTGTTTTTTTTTAGAAAACGATATCAACATGGAAGAAATGGAGTGCCGGTGATGCTGGTCCAGGTGGTCGTATCTCCGGTTCAGTATGTGGTTTAGATCCGAAATTCTGTGATGCACCAGCTAGTGTACATCCGTATGAATGGCCTGATGATATCACGAAATGGCCAATATGTCGTAAGACGAATACACAATTTTCGATACAGAAACAACAACGGCCACGTGATAAAATTGCCGAACATATGGTATGTGAAGTGATTGGACATCCGTGTTGTATTGGTATACATGGACAATGTAAAATTACAACACGGGAATATTGTGATTTTGTACGTGGAACGTTTCATGAAGAAGCCTCGTTGTGTTCACAGGTAAATAGCAGTACAACAATTCAAGCACTAATCATAGAAAATCCGATCTATAATTATCAATTACTAACGGATTCGGCAAACTTCACTACGCTCGCCCGTTGGTGTATATTCACAAAATTAACAATATTAATTCTATTAATTAAATCATAATCTGGCAAAATATTGAAATTTTTGAACAAATTATTGTTTAATTATTGTAAAACGTCAAAGAAAGTGATATTAGCAGATTTGTTATTTACGTTTTAAAATGAAACGGCTAAATTATCAAATCTTATTTCCAAAAGCGGCCAGCGTTGCGGATAGGTACCCGCTTGTCAAGACTTATTTCCACAACCGCCTTGATTCCAACATCTTAAAACTTTAATGCCCGATTTAACCCCCTTAGGGGTTGAATTGACAAAAATCCTTTCTTAGTGAGCATTTACATCACCTAAAGAATATATGTGCCAAATTTAAAGACAATCGGATGGATATTTTCGGAGATATTGTGATGAGTGAGTCCATGAATCAGTGGATGGGAAATAGCTAGAGTGCAACTTATAAAAAGGTTTAGACCAGTGGTTGTCGACATATGGGTCGCGGAATACAAAAAGTGTGTTAGGCGGAACAATGTGTCAAAGTTTATTGTTGTTCCCTGATTAAAGTTTGAGAAGCACTTATCGATTTTCTCGATTCTAAAATGTGTTCGTACTATTTTAAGTTACTCGATTCCTGTACGCGAGCATTTTTTGCTATACGAATGGACTCGATGTCAAGCAATCTAGTTTTAGCGATAAGAAGAATTAAGTGAACGCTTGAAACAAATATTTAGCCAAACATTATCTATTTGAACTCGAACGCTAAATACGGGCCTCAAAAATACTCGAACACCGAGTGTTTGAATCTTGAAAGCATTCGATTCTACTCTTAGATCATTATTTTTATGATTTAAAGTATTTACACTGCATTCAACTAATGATAGTTGAGTCTTTAGGACAGTGGACAGTTAAAGCGAGGTTCACATTACACCGGTGATCCGTGGAACTTCCCTAAGTGTGTCACAAAAAATTCAAATTGAAAGTTGTTAAAAAATCTTCAGCGAAAAAAATGTGAACGTTCACTGTTCGCTGACGTTATAAAGTTTGAGAAACACTGATTTAGACTGATTAACTTCTCTATTACTCGATTTCTGTACTCGAACACTTTTTGGCGTACAATTAGAATCGATGTCAAGCAATCTGTTTTGAGCCATGAAACAATTGAGTATGTCCAAGTACTTATCAACTTGAAGAGTTTTAATATTTGAAAGAGTAAAATGAATTTTGAAATATTTGACTTCATAGGAATTTGTATTCGAGTCCTGATTTCGGACCTCAAAAGTACTCGAATACCACATGTTTTAATCTTTGAAAGTGCTCGATTCTACAATTAGATCCTAATTTTTTGTGTGTTTGAAGAAGTTATACAGCACCCAGTCGACATTAATCGCAAAATCCGATCTCTAATTATCACATGTACGTATTTTTAGAACAGTGGTTCAAGGAACGTGCTCCGTGGAGCTTCTTTCAGTGTCCTACGATAAAATCAAATAATTAAAAATTGTTGAAAAGATCTTTCACAAAAAAAAATGTTAAAGTTTAGTATTCTCTGACTATACAGTTTTAGAAACACTGATTTAGACTTTAAAGAAACGATTTACTCGATTCTCAAGATGTATTCGAATTAATTTAAGTTACTCGATTCTTATACTTGAGCACTTTGTGGCAGACAAATAGAATCGATGTCAAGTAATCTATTTTTACCGATAAATATCTACTTACTTCATTGAATGCTACTAGATTCGCTTAAAATTCGTACTCGAGCCTCAAAATTGCTCGAATACCGCATATTGTATTCTTGAAAGTACTCGATTCTACAATTAGATCCTTATTTTTTTGTGCCTTGAAATAGTTATACTGTACCCAGTCGACGATAATCACAAAATCCGATCTCTAATTATCAAATATAATAGCTTCAGTGCCAGTTCGAGAGGGGGGGGGGGCTTTTTCAGTGTGGCACAGAACCATTTAAATATGAACAATATTATTGAATAAATAGCGGAAAGGGCGCGCGCATGGAACTCTTGTTTGTTACGAGCGCAATTAAGCCTCCACCCTGCTTTGAATAGCCTATAAGTTTGGGCAGTGGCTCACGGAACGTGCTCCGAAGAGCTTCTTTAAAAATAATTAAAAATTGTTGAAAAGATCTTTTGCGAAGAAAATGTCAAAGTTTAGTACCTACTCCCTGACTTGATAAAGTTTGAGAAACACTGATTTAGGCGATCGATCGATTTATTCGATTCTCAAGATGTATTCGAATCATTAAGTTACTCGATTTTTGTACTCGAGCACTTTTTGGCGTACAAATATAATCGACGTCGAGTAATCTATTTTTACCAATAAATATCTATCGACTTCATTGACTGCTGCTAGATTAATTTAAAATTTGTATTCGAGCCTCAAAAGTACTCGAATACCGCCCTGCTTTGCATAGCTTATAAGTATTTTTAGAGCAGTGGCTCACGGAACGTGCTCCGTGAAGCTTCTTTAAATGTCCTGCGACAAAATCAAATAATAAAGAATTGTTGAAAAGATCTTTTGCGAAGAAAATATGGAACTCTAGTATTCCCTGATTTGATAATGTTTGAGAAACTCTAATTTAAACCTACCGACTTCAAAGAATCGATTTACTTGATTCTCAAGATGTATTCGAAGTAATTTAAGTTACTCGATTCTTGTACTCGAGCACTTTTTGGCGTACAAATAGAATCGACGTCAAGTCATCTATTTTTACCAATAAATATCTACCGAATTCATTGATTTCTGCTAGATTCATTCAAAATTTGTATTCGAGCCTCAAAAGTACTCGAATACCGTCCTGCTTTGAAAAGCCTATAAGTATATTTAGAGCAGTGAGTCACGGAACGTGCTCCGTGAAGCTTCTTTAAATGTCCTGCGACAAAATCAAATAATAAAGAATTGTTGAAAAGCTCTTTTGCGAAGAAAATATGGAACTCTAGTATTCCCTGACTTGATAATGTTTGAGAAACTCTCATTTAAACCCACCGACTTCAAAGTATCAATTTACTCGATTCTCAAGATGTATTCGAATTACTTTAAGTTACTCGATTTTTGTACTCGAGCACTTTTTGGCAGACAAATAGAATCGCTAATATTTCATTGAATGCTGTTAGATTCTCTTAAAATTTGTACTCGAACCACAAAATTACCGTCGGTGTTCTTTAAAGTATTCAATTCTACCCTTAGACCCTTATTTTTTGTGTCTTAAGTAATTCCACCATCCTCCTCCTATGATAATGACTTTAATTTGTGTATGTTTTTTTGTCGTTGAAGGTGTCTTGTCTGAACGATGTTTGCGGTATGTTACCGTTCTATTTCCCCGAAACACCAGATCAATTCTATCGTCTATGGACATCATTATTTCTACATGCTGGCATCTTACAATTAACCATCACAGTAATTATACAATATTATCTAATGAGAGATTTGGAGAAATTAACGGGCAGTCTACGTATTGGTATCATTTATATTGGTTCGGGTGTTGCTGGTAATTTAGCAAGTGCCATATTCGTACCGTATCGTGCTGATGTAAGTAGTGTATTATCGATTATTTAAAAAAAATAATAATTTAATCGCAAAACAAATTGTGTCTAGGTGGGTCCGGCTGGTTCGCAATTCGGTCTATTAGCCTGTCTAATTGTTGAAGTATTAAATGCATGGCCAATGTTGAAACATCCAAATCAAGCATTATGTAAATTATTAACAATAACATTATTTCTATTTTTAATTGGTTTATTACCATGGGTCGATAATTATGCACATTTATTTGGTTTTGTTTTTGGTTTTTTATTATCGTACGCATTATTACCATTTATATCGTTCGGTTATTATGATCGACATAAAAAAATAGCATTAATATGGATATGTTTATTATCGGCCAGTTTCTTATTTATTTGTTTAATATTATTATTTTATATAATACCAGTTTATGATTGTAAAATTTGTTCATATTTCAATTGTATACCATTTACAAATCATTTTTGTGCATCACAAAATATTAATTTTAAAAAGGAAGAACCCATAGTATGACATACAATTTTACGGTTTATAACCGTATTTATTTATTATTATTATTATTATTTTAATACAATTGACAAAAATTATTTAAACAGTATTGTTAAGTTTGAGAAAATTGTTATGTTTTAATTTTTCGATAATAATTTCTTATTGTTTTATTGTTTTTATTTGTGGTAATTTGTGCAACAACCAGTGACGACAATGATGATGATGATGATGGCCGGAAAATCAACCAAACTAGTGTTGATATTGAGAAACTGTTGTAAATTTGTGATACGAACAATATCCAACTAGAACAAAACATTTATTTATATTTAACAACAACAAAATGTGCAATGAAATTTCTTTATGTTTTAGCAACGAATTGTTTCTTCAACTTATTATCAAACAAAAAAGACGCAATTTCTTTCCGCAGCTAGAAAGCTTTCGCCCCCCCCCCCCCTCTTTCTCCTGTTCGATAAACTGATGATAAAATGAATGTTTGCTTCAATTTTGTTTTTGTTTTTAATTTTCGTTGATTTCGGTCTCCAAAGTGTCCTTTCGAAATTCGGGGAAAATTCACAATCTCTCGATTTATTTTGGAAACTCCCAAGTTCGTTTTTGATAAGAATCGTTATGTTTTTAATTAAATTCCGTTTCGATAATTGAGGCAAACATTTTTTTGTTTATTTCCCTTGAATTATGGATTAATCATAATTAATTAATTAATTAATTGAGAATAACAAAAAAAATTATGAATTAAAATGCAAATCAGTGGAGTTGTATAATCCATTTTAAAAATAACAATAGACTTATTTATATGTGTATTTATAAATTTATCAATATATTTTCATCACTAATGATAGAACAAAATAATTAAAAAACAAAAAAATATTGTAAAAAAAACCTTAATATTTAAGCATGAATGATTGTGTAAATAATTAAACGCAGTATGGTGGTGTTAATGTTGATTTGTCTCCGTTCCGTTTTATATCGTTTTATTTTTGTGTTGGAAAAATTGATTTGTGAGCAGATTCCACTTTGTTGTACGTTTCAGGAATAGTCCAGGCGCTGGAGGTACTTCAGTATGCATGGAGTGGGCGACGCATTTTTTTTAAATATCCTTTATTCACCCTTAATTGATGAGAAAGTGTTTGATGCCAAGCGAAATTCGTGTTCAATTTTTGTTTATAACAAATAAAAAAATAGGCTTATCAGATCAATAATTCCGTTATTATTTATAAAATTTAATATATTATGAACTAAATCGGTAGAATATTTATCAAATATTAACTTAAAAGTCAAATATTTATCGTATGCCGTATTTGTTTATAATAAATCTTTGTGCTACTAAAAAACGGCTAATTCTAGCGTTTTATCATTATATTACTTTAATGGGACAAGATATGAAAAATTTATACGGAACAATTTTGTAGAAAATTTAATTTCGAACAAATCATGTCATTAGCAAAAATTCGAAAAAACTAACATTTCTTATGTTATATAGCTTTATAGGTCAGATATTCGAGCGCAGCGCTACTTTTATACCTTGCGGGCAGCATTTTTCGACTTTGTCATCATATAAATAATTAATTAATTGAGATAATCACCTGATTCTAATTTTATTTTGTTTAAAAATTAATTATTTACATTAAATTTATGAAAAATTTCATGAATTCGATTAATTTATATTTTAAAATTAATTTTAATCTATACGCGTAACACTTCAAAAAATAGTATTCTCACATATTTTTTTAATTTCTTACAGATATTTATTTTCAATAACATTTTTAGTTGTTCGATCATGAGTTAGCCAGGTACAATTGTAGAAATATATTTTGTTCAATACTTGCTGTTAAAGTTCTACTTTATCGACTAAAAACTCGATAGTAAAGTAGCATTTTACCCACCTCAACGGTTAAGTGTTTACTTTACCGTTGAGGTGGGTAAACTCCATAGCAACCAACAGCAAATAAACAAAAATAATTGCTTGTTGTTTAGAGAAATCCAATAGCAACCAACAACGATTGACAACTGTATGAATAGTTGATGTCAAAACTTATTAGAAAATTTAAAAAATTACATAAAAAAGTTTGAAGGGCAAGTAATAAATAAAATCTTGTACTGCGCACGGTGGTAAAGTCTCTTTATCCACTCGCGGATTTGTCTCCGCTCTTGGATAAAGTATGACTTTACCACCTTGTACAGTAAATAGCTATTTCTACCGTGATTGTCAAATGAAAAGAAAGAAAAGGTGAAAATCTTGGACGTGTTTCTTATTTATAGAGAAAAATCTTTTAATAATTGATTTTTTAAATTTTATCTAACAATTGTCATTTATTTTCAATGGAAGTAACTGTTTTAAGTAAATTTGTCACATAATCAAAAAAGCTGTTATGTAACAATTTTTTCGAATATCGTGTAATAATTAAAATACCTTCAAACTGAGAAGCAATAAAGTTTCGACATTTTTTCAACAAATTTTGGATAGGATATTGAATTTTAAACAATATAGAATTAGAATCAGGTGATTATCTCAATTAGTTAATTATTTATAGAGTGACAAAGTGGAAAAACGCTGTCCGCAACGTATAAAAGCGGCGCTGCGCTCGAACATCTGACCTTTAAAGCTATATAACTTAAAAAATGTTAGTTTTTTCGAATTTTTGCTAATGACATGATTTGTTCGAAATTAAATCTTCTACAAAATTACTCCTTATGATTTTTTCATATTTTGTACCATTAAAGTAATATAATGATAAAACGATAGAATTGGTCGTTTTTTAGTAACAAATGATTTATTATAAACAAATACGACATACGATAGAAATTTGACTTCTAAGTTAATATTTGATAAATATTCTACGGATTTAGTTCATAATATATTAAATTTTATAAATAATTACGGAATTATTGAGCTAATAAGCCTATTTTTTGATTTATTGTTATAAACAAAAATTGAACACGAATTTCGCTTGGCATCAAACAATTTCTCATCAATTAAGGGTCAATGAAGCATATTTTGGAAAAAAAAATTGCATCGCCTCCTCCAGCGCCTGGACTAGAACAATCAAATTTCTTTGATCGCAAAGAAATTTGAACAAATTCTACTACCTTATCCACAAATGTTGAATATAATTGAAATAAAAAAAGAAATTAACAAATTGTAATAATTGTAACGTCTGTATATCGGTTCATTATTATCATTGATTATCAAATATCATGACTCTATAGTTAACACATGATGTAAATGAGTTTTATATATATAAAAAAAAACATATTTCCTCAAATTTTCTTTTATTATTGGTTTTTTTATATCAAAACAAAGATGCGGTTAGCAACAATTGAAGCAGACGTTGCATTGTGTTTTGACTGAATCCTTTTTTAATTTTTGTCTTTAATTTCGGAAATTGTACAGTTACATTGTAATAATTATATATATAAAATCAGGTGTTATCACTAAGACCAAGCCTTAATATTATAATTAATATAATAAATTACTTCTGCACATAGAGAATCGATTTCAATATCACCAGGTGGTACAACAACAAATTCAACAAAAATCTTGCAATCGTATTCAATCAATTTTTTAATATATATATTTCATCGACCAATAATTTACATTTTAATTACATAAAGAGACGAAAATATCGGTGATTTAAATGAACAAAAAACGGCTCCTTTTCAAAAAAAAAATGTATATATTATTAGATATATAAATTAAAACAAATACGCAAAAAATGTGCAATTATACAGTCTACTCGTTCTTAGAATCGATTAGTTTTCATTTATTTATTTTTTTTGAATTTTAATTTTTTATAATTGAACATAAAACAAATTAACGATAGTATAAGATAAATCAATATAAAAAAGACCCCCTTTATACAGACCTGAGCTATTATTAAGTCGTGGGCTGATTGGAACAGGAAGGCTTCTTCTCTACAGGCACATTATTGCATTTTTTATAATGATTTGTCTTATAGTTGCGAAGAGAAAATTAACAACAGAATTTCAACAAAAAATTTTGATAAACAATAAGCCCTCTTCTATAATCACACCAACTATTTACTGATAATAATTATCACAGACCAAAATAATAATAAAAAAAACAAATCGATAGAAATGAACAAATTTTTTTTCATGACGGAAAAACTATCAAGAAACCAATTCTGGAAGGCGATATTTCCCAATTGTTTTTGTTTTTGTCCTATTTAATTATTAATTAGTTGGTATAATTATTAATAACTATTATAATTATTGTTAATAGTAATTCTTCCTGTTATTCGGTATTTTTTTTTTGTTTTTTGTTTTGTTATATTTTTATATATAACGAGGTCTTTTCTGTTGTGTTGGACTGTCCATTGTGACATCAGATGGACTAGCTGGTCGTTTACAATGTCTAGCCATTTCACCAGTTATAAAAGCACACAAATCTGGACCGCGTAGTGTTGTTAATGATGAACGTGTTAATGGTGTATGGGCTAATGCTTCACGGAACGTGTTCAATTCAGAATTTAGGCCCAATGATTCGGGTGGTGGGACACCGGGTGGCGGTGATAAGTTCCTAGGACGCGGTGACATTGAAATCCTGCAACAAAACAAAACAAAAACATTACAGTCGCCCAAACCACAAAAATTATCGCTAATTTTAACAAAAGTAATATAGTAAACGCATTGACGTAAGAGTTAGAAGGCGATACAATAACTGTAATTTCAGATGTATAGTATACCAAATTCTGCAGCTAATAACTTTATGATTACAATCAATATTTTGAACTTTGTTGCTTCCCTAAATAGACTTCTTATTCAAAGATTTCTGGGCTTATTGTATGTTGAATTTATTACTATGACTTTAATCTCTGAAGCCACTGGGACTACTATACAACCAATTATGAATCCTATTGGTCTGAAGATGAATGGCTGAAATAACTGCTTAATTTTCAGTTGTAAACAATAGAAAATCTGATGCGGTTTACAGTAGGAGAAATTACTTAAAAAATTGAAGCGAAACTTATTGAATTACACCACAATAGTTGTAAATCCCCAATGATTTTATTAGCGCGACTTTAATCTTCTAAACCAATTCTCTAACTGTACTTTCCTTATTAATTAAGAATCATAAAGTCATTGTGACATAAAATCGCTACATAACTTGTACTACTATACATATAATCAGAAAAGAAATGGTATAATTAAACAACTTTCGTCTCCAATCAAAATCAATCAAAATTGAAAAACAGTTGATAATAGAAAAAAATAGGGAAATTAGTTTGTATGAAACTGGCAAGACTGGACAGAATTTTTAAGCCAATTCATCCTTCGAGAACCCTCTTAAAGTCATTGTACTTAGAAATCGTTAAAGAATTTGAACGACCATACATTCGATAAGAATCGTGGTTTACCAACTTAACAATATCAAACAATTTTGACCCCAAATTCCAATAAATATAAATATTCATTGAAAAACAATTGATAATCGTTAGAAATAGAGGAATTAATTTTTACTAGATTGGTAATAATGCTCAAAAACCGATTCCAACGCCCACTATTCTCGTAATTATCATCTTCGATTACTGAGTTTTCTACGCAAAAAAAAAATCGCATCAAACCTGTGATTGTGATGATGATGGTTAGGTTTCGGTAATTTCCCCGATAGATACGCTAACAGATCTTCACGACGTATTAAACGCCGTTTCCTTTTCGCCCAATTCAATATTTCCTTATTACGTTTCTGATAACCGGATTGTTTTGCCATTTCACACGATTTCCGTACACTTTCCGATGATTCTACAATTGGAAAATCACAAAAATTTCACATATTAAATACTATGAAAATGTATGCCAAAAAAAAATATACCTTTATAGAGTGTTGTGACTGTACCAGCTGCTGTTTGGAATTGAAGCCATAAAGTGGCAGGCTCACCAGTAACACGATCTGCAACATTTAATCAATCAAATTCGATAAGATTTGACGTAAAAATTGCGATTTTGTGGTAATATCAAAGTCGACTTTGAAAGAGGAAAAAAACAGCTGATCAATAGAGGTGAAACATCAACAAAATGTCGTCGAACCACACCACGTAATGGGGATTCAAGGCCTCCTTTGATCATCACACACAATTATAATTCAACTGTTTTAATTGAAATAAATAACAGCCTACCTCGATACAGTTGGGCTATAGCGGCGGCGGAATCTTGAAAAGCACCCCATATACGCGTATTGGAATTCTCACATTCTGTAATTAATGATTGTTCATAATCTGGTTGTTCGTCGATCGTATCAGCACATTGTTGTTCCCATCCGGATAACCATGATTCATTGTCACCGTCACCGTTCATCTCAATACCGTACCGAATTAATTTAATAGAAACCGTTCGTATAAACACCCCTCGAAAATCTACGAATTACCCGCCTCGTAAAAAAAAACAAAAATTATTTACAAAAACAAAGGAATTTCGTTGGAATTACGCCACATTCCCCGAACACAATCTTAATCAGTTGCGGCCATTTTGCTGTAAATACTGACAACTGTCAAAAATTACAGCACCACCAACACGACAACAATAAAAACCCCAAAACTCATTCGAATATAATTTATTTAATTACTAATCAACAATTTAATTTTACGTTTTATTATCATTACTAACATCCGCCCCATCGGTGTTCGTCTGTTTGTTGCGTGGCTGCCGTTTCGGTTTCGCTTTACCGCGCAACGCCCGCATCCGTTCCATTTCCTCCTGGAAATCGGCATGTTCGTCCCGATACAAACCGTAATAACGTAGATGCTTCATCAACCAGCCGGTTTCTATATGCCGTGGATAGTATTGGCCGATTTCTTGGCGTTTATTCAACGGTTTCTCACTGAACATACGTACGACTTTCATTGATTTGTTGTTGGTGGGTCGGGCGACTTCGCCGAAGATACGATTACTCAAACGCAACATACGTTGGGCGTATTCGGTGGGTTGTTTAATTAAATCCGTGTATTTGGCGTAACGGCTCATTGTTATTGCAAATTGAACAATTTCAACAAAATATAACCTCAAATTTGGAAACTATCAGTGTTGCCAACTTCAGGAAGCTGCAACAGTCACTTTAATTTTTAACAATTAAATTACAGTAATTTATAATTATTTTTGCACTAAATAATTGGAGAAAATCGTGAATTATGCACAATAAAGTACAATAATTGTTGATTTATTAACGTTTTTGTTGTTATTAGTAATTAAAAAATTATAAATATAAAGCGACATCTCTTGGATTTTTTGTGAAAAAGCGCATGTGTCAAAAGTTACGTCGAAATTAGCAACAATTTCAATAGATGTCGCTGTAATAAAAATTCGTAAATATTACTAATTTTATTGAAATAATTGCATAATAATAATAGTAATAATTGCAAAAACTCGAAATAATCGGATTTTATTGTTTATTTCTACATAAAATTGGAAATTATCGCTAAAATTGTAGCGTTGCAGCGACATCTGTGTCTTGTTAAAATAACAATCACCTGTCAATTGTCATCGTGACGTTTATAAATTTTTAAGGTTAGATTTAAAAAATTATGTAATTGCAATGTAGTGATTTACAATAAATTAACAAATAAAAATAATTAAAAAATCCAACAATTTCTCAATAATTCTGTGATAATTTAATGTAATTGAAATTAATTTTAGAAAATGTTTTATTGTAATGATTATATTTCGGCAATCGAATAATTTTTTAATTTTATCAATTTTATTAACAATAACAATCTTTATAATTGAATTGAAAACGATTTATAATAGACACCAGAAATATTTACGTGTGGAAGAAGTGAAAAAATACGTAATTAACACGTAATTTTTTATTATCAATTATTGAATCGTATCGATTTGTAGATGGCTGAAATTTCGGAACAATTGCAACATGTTGAAAATCTATCGAATCTGACATCGAATCTGATGGCACGATTGCAGCGCACCTACGACATGAAGAAGGTGAAATTGAAGCGTGTCTGACTCGATTTCTGACCATTAAAACTAGTTTTTTGTTGTTGTATTATTGTTGGGTTAAGTTTGTGTTTTTAATTTAATAGAAATTTATCGCTTGATTTCGATTTATTTATAGAATTATAGAACTCTATAATTATGACAATAAAATTCTATATTTTGTGTTAGATCTGATTGTCTAGAGGTAAACATTGGGGACGATCAGCGTAGGCGCCTTGATTCTCGTAGACCGAATGCGGGGCACACAACCACGGATCTTTGGTGGCATTCTGCCAATCGAACAACAACTGTTTCAATTGTTTGAACGTATCAATCATCGATTTGTTGCGGATCAAATTATCCAATTCTTCCGGATCGTGTCGCAAATCGTACAATTCCCATTCCGGCCGATTATAGTACTGCTTCAAAGTCTTAAACCAGTATAAATTCTGATGGTTTCGGGTGCCTTCCAAAATCTCCTGGAAACTCGGCGATAGATACAAATCTTGATCAATAGGGAACGCACTTTGATAATTGATATTGTGTATCAATTTGTATCGGTGCGTACGTATCATCCGCATCGGATAATACATGGTGATTTCGTGTAGATTATGGCTGGCAAAAACCGCTTCATTCGTCGTATTCTTCGGTTCTTGATCGAGCAGCGGCAACAAACTGCGACCGGTTAGTGTCGCTGGCGAATCGATTTTAAACCAATCCAACACCGTCGGCACGATATCTAAGAGACTCGTTAATGAGTACGTGACTTGATTGCGGCGTTTTTCGTGTAACGGTGACGATATCAGTAGCGGTTCGTTGATACCGGAATCGTATAGATTCGTACGGCCGTTGGGGAACGGTATACCGTTATCGGAACTGTAGATGATTAAAGTATCGTCTAAATGACCGGCTGCTTTCAGTTCGTTGACGACCAACCCAACGCCTTGATCCAGCCGCGAAATGGTGGTGTATTGGGCGGCTAGATCGTCTTTTGTTACCATTGTATCGGGCGTGAAATAGTGTACGTTGATCTCGTCCGGTTGGTAGTAGATCGGGTGCCAATCGGGGATCAGACCCATACCATCTTCACCGTTGCCGAATTTCTCACAAAACGTGCCGTATTCGGGGTGTGTATGGCCGCAACGGTGCGGGTCATGGAAGGCGACATACAAAAGAAACGGCCTAAAATTTGCGCTAAATTAATTGATAGTCCAGGTGCTGGAGGTACTTGAGTGTGCTTAGAGGGGGCGACGCAATTTTTTTTTTCGAAAATATGCTTCATTGACCCTTAATTGATGAGAAAGTGTTTGATGTCAAGGGAAATTCGTGTTCAATTTTTGTTTATAACAATAAATCAAAAAAATAGGCTTATCAGCTCAGTAATTCCGTAATTATTTATAAAATTTAATATATTATGAACTAAATCGGTAGAATATTTATCAAATATTAACTTAGAAGTCAAATTTCTATCGTATGTCGTATTTGTTTATAATAAATTCATTTGTTACTAAAAAAACGGCCAATCTATCGTTTTATCTCGTTATATTACTTTAAAGGTACAAAATATGAAAAAATCATAAGGAGTAATTTTGTAGAAAATTTAATTTCGAACAAATCATGTCATTAGCAAAAATTCGAAAAAACTAACATTTCTTATGCTATATAGCTTTAAAGGTGCGATTTTCGAGCGCAGCGCCACTTTTATACTTTGCGGACAGCGTTTTTCGACTTTGTCACTCTATAAATAATTAACTAATTGAGATAATCACCTGATTCTAATTTTATTTTGTTTAAAAATTAATTATTTACATTAAATTTATGAAAAATTTCATTAATTCGATTAATTTATATTTTAAAATTAATTTTAATCTTCACTCGTAACATTTCAAAAAATAGTATTATCACATATTTTTTCAATTTATTAGAGATTTATTTTTAAGAACATTTTTAGTTGTTTGAACACGAGTTCGAGCCAGGTACAATTGTAGAAATATATTTTGTTCAATACTCGCTATTAAAGTCCTACTTTGTCGACTAAAAACTCGATGGTAGGGTAGCATTTTACCCACCTCAACGGTAAAGTGTTTACTTTACCGTTGAGGTGGGCAAACTCCATAGCAACTAACAGCAAACGAACAAAAACAATTGCTTGTTGTTTAGAGAAATCCAATAGAACCGGCAACGATTGATAACTGTATGAATAGTTAATGTCAAAACTTATTACAAATTAAAAAAATAAATAAATAAAAAATAGTTTGAAGGGCAAATAATAAACAAAATCTTGTACTGCACACGGTGGTAAAGTCTCTTTATCCACCCGCGGTTTGTCTCCGCTCTTGGATAAAGTATGACTTTACCACCTTGTACAGTAAATAGCTATTTCTACCGTGATTGTCAAATGAAAAGAAGGAAAAGGTGAAAATCTTGGACGTGTTTCTATTTATAGAGAAAAATCTTTTAAATAATTGATTTTTTAAATTTTATCAAACAATTGTCATTTATATTCAATAGAAGTAACTGTTTTACGTAAATTTGTCATACAATCAAAAAAGCTGTTATGTAACAATTTTTTCGAATATCGTGTAATAATTAAAATACCTTCAAATTGCGAAACAATAAAGTTTTGACATTTTTTTAACAAATTTTGGTTAGAATATTGAATTTTGAACAAAATAAAATTAGAATCAGGTCACTATCTCAATTAGTTAATTATTTAAATGGTGACAAAGTCGCGAAACGCTGTCCGCAAGGTATAAAAGTGGCGCTGCGCTCCAACCCTTTAAAGCTACATAACATAAGAAATGTTAGTTTTTTTCGAATTTTTGGTAATGACATGATTTGTTCGAAATTAAATTCTCTACAAAATTGTTCCCTATAATTTTTCCATATTTTGTACCATTAAAGTAATATAACGATAAAACGATAGAATTTGTCGTTGTTTTTAGTAACAAATGAATTTATTATAAACAAATACGGCATACGATAAATATTTGACTTCTAAGTTAATATTTGATAAATATTCTACCGATTTAGTTCATAATATATTAAATTTTATAAATAACTAGCGGACCCGGCGAACTTTGCCTCGCCCCAATTTTACGTGAATGCGTAATTTACGACTATCCGGAATCAGTTTAACAATACACAAAACTCGCAGCAAGAAAAATAGCACATTTACTGTAAAAAATTACAATGCCAAAATGACACCTGTCAGATTGCGCAAAGTCTAAGTCAACTCGGATTTTGAATGAAAACTTTCGATTTTTCCAATTTTCCGACTTTTCCGGAGGGATTTTCCAAAATTTTCTTCCGTAAAAACCTTCTCCTCGAAAATACGAACAACTGACAAAAAATTTTACAGAAATCGGCCCAGCCGTTCTCATTTTATGAATTACTATACATTTTTTACACCATTTTTATATATATAATAGATTACGGAATTATTGGGCTGATAAGCCTATTTTTTTATTTATTGTTATAAACAAAAATTGAACACGAATTTCGCTTGGCATCAAACACTTTCTCATCAATTAAGGGTCAATGAAGCATATTTTCAGGGAAAAAAAAATTGCGTCGCCCCCTCATGCATACTCAAGTACTTCCCTCCCCTGGACTATGAGATTATTGCAATTTTATTGGATTTCTTACTGGGAATTATTGCTGAGGAACTCCCGAACTAGCAGTTTGATATGCGTAATATTCCTGCCGACTTGTAGAATCGAATTATTCTCCTCGGTCTGTTCGTAATCGAAGTGATAAACCGATTTCGGGCCCACATGCTTCTTACCAATGATGCCCGTACGAATGCCGTGTTTTCTCAAAATTGTCGGTAAACTTTCAATTCTATCAAACGAATTGAAATGGTGTTCGGCTTGATGTAAACCGTACATGCCGTTTTGGTGGCTCGGCATGCCGGTGAGAAGAGCTGCACGACTTTAAAACACATTATGCCTCGATATTATACGTAAAAGATGTTTTGTTTTACCTTGGTGAACAACTACTGACCGATGTGTAGGCATTATTGAAGATCAAACTGCGATGGGCTAATGCGTCCAGATTCGGTGTTTGGCAGATTTTATTGCGATACGTGGCCATTTCGAAGCCGCCATCGTCGGCTGAAATTCAAATTTACCGCCATTATTTACTTGGAACAAAGCAGATTTCTGTAATTGATCAAATGATTAAATTCTCATGAATTTGATCATGTAACAAAAATTAAGATTGACCATTTCTAAAATAGTATACAAGCGGTATTCTTATCGTGAAAATATTCAAATTTGGCGCTATTTTTGGGGTTAAATCTTTGTTATTTAGCATAACTGTCAACAGATGTCGCTATTGATTTGGAATTTCTCAAAAAATTATAAAATAATAAAAACAATTATCAATAATTGACAAATAATTGAAAATTGGTTCCATTGAAGCCCAGATATTCGGTTTAGTGTTAGTTTCTTTTATATAATCAATAAAATTCGAATTTGCCATCATCATTATTATTTCATATAATCGCCAATAGATGTCAGTACTTTATAAATTGCCACTAATTATAAATCAAGCTATTTTAACTCAAATTTTTGTAATTTTCCGATAATTATCGTACATTTAAACAAGATTATCGCAAATACTTCAAGAATAATACAAAAATATGTTAACAAATTATCGAATTTAACGCGATTAATTTAGGAAGGAAAATAGATTTCTGTAATCTTCGCTAGTTTCAAACTGTAATCAATTCTAAATTTTTCATCAATTTATCAACAAAAATAATAACTAATTGCTGAAACTTCAAATTTTGCCATATTTTTTTTTATAAAACGTGCTTCGGAAAAATTTCAATAGGTGTCGCACTTTTCCTTTTATTTTCCAATGGAAAATTATAAAAAAAATATTATTCATTACAAAATACTGCACACTTGATATTGTTAGTGGTAATAATTCAAATTTACCGTTATCTTGTTGATAACAGTCATTAATTTCAAATTTACCAACATTATTAGTTCCAGAAATCGTCAACAGATGTCAGCACAATTCATCCATTTACTACAATTCAAACTGTAATGTCTATTTCCACAATTTTCAAACAGTAATTGCATATTTTACAGCACAATAGATAGATTGCAGTAGATATCAAAGATTAATGCTACCTTATTTCTAGAAAATTGATAAATTCAAAATTTCCGCCATCGATATTACAGAAAACTGTAACAGAAACCGCTTGTGATTTTGCATTAATTCAAGCCGAATAGAACTATTTTGTTAGTTTTCCAAGAAAAGTGCCATTTTAACACGAATAATGATGAATATTTAAAAAATTGTACAAACACCGTTATTATATTCAAATAATTCAAATTAAGCGTTATCACTATTTATTAAAGTGACGCATAGATGTCGCCACTGCATTTGCCAACTAGATTTGAGGTTATTTGGGAATTTTCCTTGAATTTCCCAAATAAAAAACCGATAAAACTGCATCAAACGTGATGACGTGACAAGTAACAAACTTACCCAATATTATCAGTGTATTTAAACGTTTTGTTTCAGCTTGAATTCCATGAAAAACCACAACAACCACGAAAAACAATTGACGGTACATTTTGATGTTTTTTGTTTTTTAATACAACCATCACAAAAGTAGAGGGAAATTCGAAATAATGCCACCGAAAAAGATTCTCTGCCTCTTCGACGTGGATGGCACATTAACGAAACCACGCCAGAGCATCTCTAATGACTTGCACGAATTTCTACAGACTCGAATTAAACCGTTATGCAAACTGGGCATTGTGGGCGGTTCAGATTTCGTTAAGATCTCCGAACAGATGCTGGGCGACGATGTGGTGGACCGTTTCGATTACGTCTTCACCGAGAATGGTCTGATAGCCTACAAATCGGGCAAAGAATTGAGCCGGCAGTCTATCCAAACGTATCTGGGCGAGGATAAGTTGCAGGAATTCATCAATTTCGTACTGAATTACCTGTCGACCGTACGATTGCCGATCAAACGGGGCACATTCATCGAATTCCGATCGGGCATGTTGAACGTGTCACCGATCGGCCGCAATTGTTCGCAACAAGAACGCGACGAATTCGAGCGGTACGATGCGGATCACAAGATCCGCGCCACGATGATCGAAGCGATCCGCACACGATTTCCCGATTATGGTTTAACGTACAGTATCGGCGGCCAGATCAGTTTCGATGTGTTCCCAATTGGATGGGATAAAACGTACTGTTTGAATCGTTTGGACGATGACGGTTTCGATGAGATCCATTTCTTCGGCGATAAGACCCACAAAGGCGGCAATGATTACGAGATTTACACCGATAATCGGACGATCGGACATCGTGTCACTAGTCCGGAGGATACTAAACAAGAATTAATCAAATTATTCAATATTTAATCGATTAAATTATCGGCCAATATAATTCGGTGTGCGTTTCTCTTTGAACGCTTGCAGGCCCTCCAAACGATCCGCAGTATGGATCAATTGCCCGTAACAACCATGCTCGATGGTTAATCCCGTATTCAGATCCACTTCTAGTCCCTTATTGATCGCCATTTTCGCCATCCGTACAGCTACCGGTCCATTCGGCAGGATCTCTTCGGCAATTTGCAAGGATCGCAAAAACGCCGCATCTTTACCACCATTCTGGTCGACCACATGATTAAAAATACCGTAATCTTTCGTCGTATTAGCATCCATAATTCGGGCAGTATAAATCAGTTCTTTGGCAATAGCAGGATTGATCAGTCGCGGTAAGTATTGGGTACCGCCAGCGCCCGGAATTATCCCCAATCGGGTCTCCACCAAACCGACTTTCGAGTCATTGGAGCCGATACGGAAATCACAAGCTAACGCAATCTCTAAACCACCACCTAACGCCAAACCGTCTAGCGCTGCAATCACCGGAAATGGTAGATTGTGGAATTTGTTGGTGAGCGAGCGGAGGTGCGTTACGAATTTCGTTACGTCTTCATTTGACATTGTGGCGCGTTCCTTTAGATCCGCACCTGAAAATTATCGGTAATTTAGGGATTTT
Organism: Epicauta chinensis; assembly: GCA_021725515.1. Lineage (NCBI taxonomy): Eukaryota > Metazoa > Arthropoda > Insecta > Coleoptera > Meloidae > Epicauta > Epicauta chinensis. The sequence goes on along the minus strand of JAEDXX010000106.1, from coordinate 291,652 downwards.
TGGATAGTTTTGTTGTTGTTGTTACCAGCACAGAAGACACCCGGTACTAGACTGCGTAAAATTGCCACCCGTGGTTGTTTCACAACGGTGATTTCGTATAGGGTTTCATTGATTTGTTGCACTAAATTGGCACTGAATGCATTCTTCTGTTGGGGCCGATTGAATGCGAGAATTGCAATCTTGTCATCGTTTTGATATTCTAATTTGAATTCGTTGTGGATGATTTGGGCGAATTTGCGGTAATTTTGATGGAAATTTGTCGAGATTCGTTTGAGTAGCATGATGTGGGCTGTTTAAGGTTAACAGCCGGGTCAAAGTCCAACATTTATCAACTTTCATTCGTAATTTGAATAGTTGCTTGGCGCGATGTTAAAAGGCCCCAAAAATTGCTTAAATCACTGGGGAAATTGTTGAGTTTAATCACAACAAATTCAACCTTTTGCAGTCCAAATTTACTCGCTTGTAAGTCGAGTTTAAATGAAGATGTTTTTAACTTTATTTGTTGCACGAGGTTCTTTAAAAAAAATCCACGAATCCCCTGAAAACTGATTAAAATGTTAAAAATCTCTGGCCTACTGCACTGCATTAGAGATCGTCTCATGCGACTTCAACCATTTGAAGGCGTGGCTTGTGTTAAAGATGGCAGAAACATTGTAGACTTCTCTTGAGGCGGACTATAGCAGAACTTATCGATAAGCGGTGGCCAATTCCGTCTTAGTCCAATAAAGTCCCGAATTAAGAAATCCTGATGTTGGATATCCCTGGCAGACACGAATTTGGTAGCTAACGAGATGTAAAAGAATAAATAATAAGCATCTTTGTTTTAGAAATGTGCCAAAGATGAAGATTAAATTTAATTAACTACTTCTATGGATTATGTTTCCATCTTTGTCTGACACATTTGTTTTACAGTGCGTCCAACATTTATCAACTTCCATTATTATTAATTTCCCTTGAGACGGACTATAGCAAAACTTATTGATAAGGGGTGGCCAATTCCGTCTTAATTCAATAAAGTCCTGAATTAAGAAATTCTGATGTTGGTCATCCCTGACAGACACGAAATTGGTAACTAACGAGATGTAAAAGCGTTAACTACTTGATGGATTATGTTTCCATCTTTGTCTAACACATTTGTTTTACAATGAGTCCAACATTTATCAACTTTCATTATTATTAATTTGAATAGTTGTTTGGTGCGATGTTAAAAGGCCCCAAAAATTGCCTAAATCAATCTGACTCTGGCGAAATTGTTCAGTTTTATCACAACAAATTCAACCTTTTGCAGTCCAAATGAAGAAGTTTTTCACTTTTTTTGTTCCACGAGGTTCTTCAAAATAACTCCACGAATCCCCTGAAAACCGATTAAAATGTTAAAAATGTCTGGTCTGCAGCATAAATTAATATTGCATTAGAGATCGTCTCATGGAACTTCAACAATTTGAAGGCGTGGCTTGTGTTGAAGGTGTCAGAAACGTTGTAGATTTCTCTTGAGACGGACTATAGCAGAATTTATCGATAAGGGGTGGCCAATTCCGTCTTAGTTCAATAAAGTCCTGAATTAAGAAATGCTGATGTTGGTCATCCCTGTCAGACACGAAATTGGTAACTAACGAGATATAAAACAATAAATAATAAGCGTTTGTGTTTTAGAAATGTGCCAAAGATGAAAATTAGCTTTAATTACTTACTTCTATAGATTATGTTTTCATCTTTGTCTGACACATTTGTTTTACCATGTTATACTCTGCGTTCGTCTTACTCTCTGAAGGCGTGACTTGTGCTGTAGATGAGAGAGAGAGAGAGAAGATACATTCAAGGTCCCCTGTTCTGCGATTCTCGGACGTTTATTATGAGACGTACTATAATGGCTATGTATGTCAGGGTTAACCAATGTGGTCTTATTGGTAGTTAATTAAAAATCTTGACATTGGACACCCCTGCATCTATACGATCGGTTATAAAGAGAGATGATTGCTAAAAATGAATTTCAACTAAAGTCAAGAAATTGATAACTGGCTTTATAGGAACGTAAAAGAGGATAGAATGAATTAGAAATGTGCCAGAGAAGGATGAAATTCTATCAAATATCTAATTCTATAGAAAATGTTCCATCTTTGTCTGATATATTCGTTTGACCATGTTCCACTCTCTGCAGACTTTTTTAGAGTTCGTTTCATACAACTTGTATCTAGAAAAGAAGGTGCTCTGTTCTCCTGTGACTCTTGAAGTTTTACGGTGAGACGTACTATGGTAGATCTGTACTCTAGGGGTGGCCAATGCGGTCTTGTTGGTTCAAACAGAAATGTTGACATTGGCCACCCCTGGGAACGTAAGAGTTTCCAAAAAACGACTTTTTCAAGGCTTAAAATTTCTAAATCCGGCACTGTTTCGTTTGTCTAGAAAACGATAAAAAGAAGCTTTCTATAATATTTGAGAAGTCAACAAAGAAACATTTAATCTCTTTTGAAGTGTGCCAGACAAGGATGAGAAATAAATCATAATTCTATAGACTGTTTCCATCTTTGTCTAATACATTTGTATTACCATGTTCTATACTCTGCAAACTTTTTTAAAGTTTGTGTCCTGTAACTTTTATCGTCTGTAAGAGTTGTGCTGTAGATGAGAGAAACAGAGAGAAAAAATTGGCAGAGAATTCAAAGTGTTCTCCTGCAACTCTTGGAGTTTTATCGTGAGACATACACACGACCAGAAGTGCCCAATGCGTCTTATCAGTTCAAACAGGACCTAGAATATCTCGTACGTTTAGAATAAAATTTAAAAAAAAAACAAAGAAATAATAAGCTTCTGTTTCGAACCGTTGGAGAGCATAACTGTAGAAATTTGCCAAGGATGAAATTCTATGAAATATTCATAACTAACTCTGGAATATGTTTCCTTCTTTGTCTAGCACAATTATTTAACCATATTCCACAGTCTAAAGACTTTTTTAAACTTCGTCTCATATAACTTTTACTCCCTGAAGGCGTGGCTTGAGCAGCATTCTACAGTAGATGAAAAACAGACAATTTCTCATGAGACATACTATAATATAATGAATTTGTATGTAGACCTGGGATGGCCAATACGGTCTTATTGTTAGTTCAAATAAAAATGTTGACGGTGGATACCCGTCTACATTATCGATAGACGGTATGAGTCCCCAAAAATGAATTTCGTTAAGGCCTTGAATATCTAAATCCGGCACTATCTCGTTGGTTAAGAATATGACAAAAAGTAAGCCTTTTTGGGGCATTGAAACACGACTATATAAATGTGCCAGACAAAGATGGAAATTTATCAAATAACAGCTAGTTCTATACAAGTTTCCATCTTTATCCAACACATTTCTTCCACAATGTTTCCGTACTGTACGAACTGTGAACTTTTCTAGAAATTCCCAGAATTTCTCATAAAACGACAATAAATCAAAGACAACCACGAATTGTTAATTGTTTTTTTATTATCATTAAATTTTAAATAACAACGGCAAAATTAATAGAAACACACAAAAAGAACCATAACAGTTCTTTTATTTACAGCAATATTGTAGCTTAAAGCAAATACTCCTCCTCTTCATCTTTGTACAATTCTTATTTGACTGCAACATTCTTCTAATTGTACATCAAATTATTTACAATAACTTAAAGGAAGTCATACATAAATACAAAAAAAAAAAAATCAAAAAAGGACGGTTAGAAGAAACTCAAAATCACAGTCAGAAATATTTCTGTGTTTTTACAAAAAAAAGCCAAGTCAGTCTCTAAAAAAAAACAGAGTAACTAAAATAATAATAATAATAAACAAAAAAAACTAGTGCTTTATTAAATAGCTACATTTTATCGTGAATTTAATAAAATTCGAACAAGGCAATTATGTTGTTTGTTTCTTTACAGCATCTTTCTTTTTAGCCTTCTTTTTATCTTTTTTCTCTTCAGATTTCACCTCAGTTTCTTCCTGTTTCTCTTCAACTATCTTCTCATCGGCCACTTTATCATCTTCTACTTTCACTTCTTCTTGTTTTGATTCTAATTTTACTTCATCCGTTTTCGTTTCGATTTGTTCAGATTGAGGCGGCTGCTGTTGTTGTGTATCCGTTTCCATTTGATCACTTTCATTTTGTGTTTCGGCCACTTGTTGTGGCGATACCGGCGCCACCTCCATTACTTCCTCCTCTTTCTTAAGATTCTCCACATTTGGCTCAGCCATTTCCATTTTTTCCTCACTTTTGGAATTCTCCGTTGTAGTAGTGGATGGTTCTGCAGGAACTTCTTTCTTCTCCTCGTCATCGACTTTATTACTACTTTCAGGTTGTTTCTCAGCTACAACCTCCATCGTTTCTGTAGTCTGTTGAGATTCTTGCAGTTGTTGTTGTTCCGGTTGTTGTTGTTGTTGGGCATTTGCAGCAGCTTTGGCTTCCAAAATACTGATACATTTCTCGATACATTTGATAGCTTCTTTACGCGCTTGCCGGATATTCTCTTGACCTTGCGTATCGATATTATCTAATTTTATTAGATTTCTCGTCAACATCTCATCCAAATATAAATACTGTTTATCTTTCGGTACACCGCTGAATTGTTCAACTTGTGACATTAATGCGGACACATCTTTTTGGATCAATTGGATCGTATCAATCGGAGTTGCGGGACCCTTCTGTTGTGGTTGTGGCTGCTGCGGTTGTGGTTGTGGCTGCTGCTGTTGCTGCTGCGGTTGTGGTTGTTGCTGCTGCTGTTGTTGTGTAGGAACTTGTTTTTGTTGTTCAAACTTCTGCTGTGGCTGCTGCTGCTGTTGTTGTGGTTGCCGGAAACCATCATCAAACTGCCGCTGTTGCCCACTAAAACTCCGCTGCGGTTGTTCCCGATTAACAAACTGCGTAAATTGACCGGGTCTGTGCCCGAAAATACGTTCAGGTTGTGGTTGTTGTTGATTATGTGATTGATTACTACTAAAACAAGGACCTGTATTTTTTGGTATTATAGGTTCATCGCGACCTTCCACATGGATTGGGATAACTCGTTCGGTCGGCCGATTTTGTTGTGTTGTTGTTGTACTCTCATGAGGCGATTGTTGTTGAGGTTGTTGTTGATTATTCTCACGATTAATTGGTATATTAATACTGGACACGTAACGTGGCCGATTATCTGGAGGTGGTGCCGACATTGATCGTTGATTTCTATCATTCACTATATCCTGTTTCTGCCCTAAATCAACTGTATTTGATTGTTGGATATTCTGTTGTTTACGACTACGTTGCCGTGTTGGATCACTATTACTACTATCACTAGCACTACACTCTTGTTGTGGTTGTGGTTGTTGTGGGGGATTTTCTGGTGGTTGTTGTTGTGCTTGTTTTTCTTCAGGTTGTTGTTGATCGCTGTGGAAATCGTAATCGTCGTCGAAAAAGTCACGATTATCAAACGGAAAACCACCACCAAAACGTTCAAATCTCGACCCAAATGGACGATCTGCTGTTGCAAATCTTGTGGTATTTCGTGGTGGTAAACGTCGCGTATTACTACCAAGACCTTCTAGATGTTCCGCTAGTTCCGGATGGCGGGTTGCTATATCATCAAAAATCGAATTGTGGCGATTTGGGGTTCGATCGAATGGAAATCCTGACTGTAAACAAAACAAATTATTAGTTTACGTTATTCTTAAAAACAATCAAAAACTAATGAAAAAGCAGCAGAAGCTATTCACTTACATCCACATCCATCCCTTCATCATCAATATCACAAACAGGGACAGACACGTTATTTTCAACAATTAGAGGGATAGTGCGCACCCTTTCAACCATAGGGGACGTCATGGTTGGATAGAATCAAGAAGTTTACAAAAGAGCTTTGTATAAAGCTTCGAAGTACACTCGACAACTTTCAAAATTCGACTAAACCGCTATACAACCTTGCTGCTATTTATCAATGAAACGCGAACCGAAGTGGGGATACGTCTCGATCGATCTACACGATTCTAGACATGGAAATTTATAGAAAATTCGTATCGAGAACATTCCCAAATCGTCCAGAAGTTTCGATAAGGATTCCGACATTTACCCTAATCAAATCGGATAGTTTGAAACTGCAGATGATGATTATTATTATTATTGATTGTAATTCTTAGAATTACAACGAAATTAACTAATTCCAAATATGTCGATGTATAGAAATCGCGTCTCCTCCATGAATTTAACGAATAAATTTCTAAAAAAGATTTTTATTTGTTAATCAAATAGTCGATAATTGGAGAATTGTTATCGACACAAAAAAAAAAACGTGGAATATTTGCAGCATCATTCACACACAGTCATCATTTTCATCTTATTTTGGCAAACAATCACACGATGACGCAACTTAATGTTTATAATGATTTAAACAACAAATATAGCCATGAAGCGTGAAATTCTATAAAAAAAAATATATAAATAATAATAAGAAAGAGCAACAAAACGATCAATAAATTATATAAAAGGAAATCTATTAAATATTAAAAATATTGATATAATTAATTAATTGAAGGAGAACCGAATGAAGATATCAAGAACACGTAAATGTGGAACAATTTTTGTTTTGTGACGAAATGATTTTTTTTTTTTGTTCTGTAATTATATAAAATAAACCTTGAGTGCACCAAACTCGTACCATATATGGTGGAAAACAAGAAAATACTGTTTTTAATTTGACTCATATTTATATGAAAGTCATTAATGGAAAGGAAGAAATCAACACACGGAATCCTTGAAATACATTCACGAATCGATAATAATAACAACAAACAATTTTTTCGGGGAGCTACAATAACATTGGAATAAGATCAAATATACAGGGTGAGTTATTTGAATACGGGGAAATTTTAGAGAACTATAATTGCAAGTTTTTAACGCGATAACAGTTAAATTTGGTGGTCTATTTGAGAGCTTAATCGATTTTTTCATATTTCAAATCTTACACTGATTTGGTCTCTGATCTCGTCATACTTTCCAGTGGCGTAGCAAGGGAGGGTGCAAGAGGGTCTACCATGACCCCCGGCTGCCCAAATACTCTCCAAGACAAATTTGAAGTGTATTTTAAATTAGTAATTATTGTATAGTGAAAATTTTGAGCTAACAATAAGAGAAATGATATATTGCCCCTTGTAAATTTACGGGGTACGTGACATTTTGTAAATTTCACAAAATCCATCTGCCGTTACCGACTCTTTTGTTGGGTAATTTTGTGGTTTTGCGCATTAAAATCCGAATGTCTTAGCTCAAAATTTTCACTATAATTTGGGGACGCCAGTTGAGTTCAGTACGTCACTGATCCGTTCCCTTTCACCGTTTATTCTTCTCTAAAATTCTACAATTTTGACGTTGTCTGTATAACAATTTTGTTGATTTCATTATATCTAGAATGATTTGTCCGATAAAGAAGAGAAACTACAACTTTTAAAATAGCTAATAAATTCAACTGTTTACGTCAAACTTTCATCGATTTTTTCTCTTTCTTCCTACAACTATAAATTTTTGCACCTATGTCCGCCTTCTATTTAAATATAATCAATTGTATTAAGTTCAAATTTCTATTATCTTTTCGATTATTCAGACATGTTTTTTTTAGGTTTCTCCTCCCCTTTTCAGTAATCATTCTAATCCACCTACAAGTAATTTGCTTTAATTTTCTTAATAAACGCTATAATTCTACAATATTATTAAATCTTGATTATTAGCTTATTGAAACTTTTCTAATTTTAGAATTAATAAATTATACTTCGCCTACAATTTCTTGCTTATGTAATAATCTTTTAATAACCATAAAAGAGATCTTTAATCTTTCCTCAACATTTATTCAATTTTATTGTACTTTGTACCGTCGTTTTGATCATTATTTGGGATTTTCATTATCTTAAAAGTACCCACAATCTGTTTAATTAAATTCCAACTTTTATTGGAACAATTTGCAATATAAAAACCATCCTCTCATCAACTTATTACGTAAATTTGTTTTAATTAAATAACGCGAATTATTGTTGATTTTTAACACAATTACCCTATTATTATACGAAATTACAACAATTAATAACAATAACAATTAATTTAAACATGAAATTCTGCCAATTACAACAGAAAAAAATTCCAAATGCTTGACACATTAATTCCAATTTATAAAACCTGCTTATTAATTAATCATTCAATCAGTAACAATAATCAAAGAGAGTAATTGTAACAAAAATGTGGCAATTTTTTATCTTATCGTTTACAATTATTCATCTAATAAATTGCGGTAGTATTCGAAATAAAGAGGAAGATGTTAATAAATTGGAATTAATCAAAGAAGATATGTTACAAGTCGGTAATAGTGTTAATCAGTTTGTTTTTGATATTTTGAATGATATTCTCGATACAACAACATCTGAAGAAAATCTAGAAGAAATCGAAGATAATCTGAAGAATAACACAATTGTAAAAGGCCGTGAAAAACGAGATACTTCTCAAACAGTAGTAGCAGCAGCAATCAATACCAAAAATTTATGGTAATAAAGAATTGGAGACGTTATGTAAACATTTGAATCATTCCCGTAATTGTTCACTGCCAATTAATAAAATTAATGAAATTAAAGATCATGTTAAAAAATTGGAAACACTGCTTGATATTTTCAATGATCAACAAATTGATATTACGAATAAAACGGATAATTATACAATTAATGAAAATTTAAATGAAAATGATTTAAATAAAACGAAACACTTATTAATATTGGAACATATAAAGAGTGAAATGTTAGAGAAAGAATTGAATAAACAAAAGGGCGAATTATTGAAATTGGAAGAAATTTTTAAACGAATTGCAGGTGATAATCAAACAATTTTAAAACAGAGTGATAATATTTTACGTAATAATTTCACAGAACGTATACGATCTAACCAAAACAATAATAATAATAATCATCATAATAGTAAAATCAATGAATTAAAACAATTATTATCGGATATTAATGATGATGATAATAGTGATAATACAGGGGCTGATTCGGCAGAAATTCGTCGAAAAATCATCGATTTAGAGAAACGTTTAAAGAAACGTCGCAACGATAAATTAATCAAAGAAATTCGACAAATCGAAGAACAATTACAACCGCCACATCAACAATCCGATGATGTTAATGTGAAATCATTACAAGATTTAGAAGAGGCAATCAATCGTCTACGACCAAAAGAAGACAATGCCGACCATCAATTCCAGACGATTTTCAATAAATTAATCACACGACCCATTGTAAATACACCTAGAGAACAAGATATTGGAAAGATTACAAATTATAAACGATCTGGTACGAATTTTATCCCGTACGTATGTGTAATTGATAATGGACGAAATCAGGAAGTACAACAATTCTATGGACCACCACCAAGTCAACAAATAACACCACCAATTCAAACAAATTACCATCAATTACCCTACGAAGAAACGACAAATTATCAAAAGAATCAATATCGAACGGATCTACGTTAATCAAATCGATGATTTACAAGTTGCTGTTAGTTAATCTGAACAAACCGGAATATCACAATAATAAAGTAATTATGGCAAATTTAGAAATGCAAATTAATGAATTAAAAAGTATGATAAATCAAACGCATTATCACAATAAACGATCTACTAATGATACACGTGTTGATAATGATCACAAACGAATTGTTGATGATATTCAGAATAGAATTGATAAGATTAAAATCGAATTAAGTGAGTATTTTTGTGAATTTCTATAAAATTTATTAATAATTCTATAATTTAGAAAATCAACAACAACCACAACAACGATCAGCAACAACAACATTACCTACCGCTCCGCCTCTCTATAATCCTGGTGATTTTATTCAAGATTTCTTCTACAATCTCGACAAACAAACCGAATTAAAATCATCAACGTACGGTAAACAAAACGATAAATTCACTGAAATTATAGCGAAAATTATCGATAAAGTACTGGCTGCAATTCCGGTAATTGTACGGAAATTATTTAATTTCAGTATTGAAGAATTAACAAATTACGACAATTATAATCCACAAAATTACGAAATGATTGAATTATTCCGTAATTTAGGTATATTTGGTTATTTATCAGTAATATTAATTCGTGTACTATCAGGTTTAGGTAATTTTATAAATTTGTTACGTTATAATAAAGTTTTCTATCGTTAATATTACACTGTCAAAAATTTTTGTAAATTTACTATGTGTTTAGTAAGCAATTGCATAGTAAAATTACAAACTCTTGTATTGTATTGGAATTTTAACACGCATTTGTTGTAATATTACATGTTGTAATAGCTAGAGTACTAAGCAGGTTGCAATTTTACAATTTTTTTGTATTCGTCAGATACTTATTGTAATTTTACAATCCTACGTTGTAGGATTAAGTCTAAAGTTTTGTAAAATTTCTATACATATTCGGAATTTAATTTTACCACAATTGTCAGTAAAATTACTAACCAAAACTTGCAATTACAATTACAAGAAATGATTGGAAATTTACAAATCATTACTTTTTTTTGAAAATTCTGTTTGCATTTTTACAATATTTCAATCTAGTCATGACCGCGATCTGTTTTTACAATTTTCAATTGTAATTTCAAGTCTAAAATTTTGATACATACTTGTAGTCCAATTTTACTACGGTTGTTAAAAAAAATGACTAACTGAAATTGCAAAAAGTGATTGAAAAAATGTAAAACATTATTTACTTTAGACAACATTTGTTTGTATTTTTACTAGTGTCTCCTACAATGACATACGTTTATGTAATCCTCCAATTCTGCTGGGTAGTTTCAAGTATAAAATTTGATATACTTATTTTGCATTTACACTGATAAAAATAAAGTTTTCTTAACAAATACGCAACGTATTTGGCCAATACGCGTTTAAGCCAACTAAAAATCGACTGATTCAAAAACACAGTATTTGAGACTACTAGTACATTTAAACATTTGAGTAGAGGCAGGTGCGATATTTAGTAATGCAAACAACAATCCAAAACTATAACTTTTTAAAGTATAAAATTTATAAATATATTATAAGAACGGTCCTGTTATAAAGTGGTTATGTTAGAAGAATTTCTTTTTAATTTTAATAAAACTAACATAGATGGCGTCAACGTTTTAAGTCGCTTCGACTTGTAGATCTCATGTCCATAAGGCCTATAAAATACAATATTTACAATTACCGTGAAAATTGAAATAGAATTCCTTATCATGGCTGTAAAAGTAGTAAAAGGTCGTCTGAAGTCGTCCCCCATGTGTTGGAGATAAGTTACTTGTTTCATTTTAATAAATATATGATAATGAGACAAATTAGTAAAATATTGTTAAACAGGTTTTTACTACTAAATGTTAGTAATATTGCAACACAAAGTTTGTAATTTTTCTAAAATAAGTTGGTATAAGTTATCTAGTATAATTACAATGAATTTTTGTAAAATTACTAGATTTATTTGATACATTTGGCTTAGTAAAATTACAAAATAATGTATAGTAATATTACTAAACATAGTTCTAGTAAATGATTAGTAATTTTGCGACTGATGATTTGTAATAATTTGAAACTGAGTTGTGATAAGTTGTGTAGTAAAATTACAAGACTGAGTTCCATAATTTCAAAAATGTGGTGCGTAAAAACTTCCTACACAAATTTAGTAAAATTACTACAGAAATTTCTAACAGTGTACCTATTATAATATTTAGTAATGGAACTAGTTCGAGTCTATTGTTGACAAGGTTTTAGCGCCTTGATTCTTTTAAATTAACAACTAATGTCGAAGCAGATGCAATATTGTGCCTTATTTTGCAAATATTTGATAATAGGATAGATACAACAGAACTCATTAAATTGTACAGTGCATGTGCAACTCTAGATTTGTTAGGTTTTTAAATTTGAAAAAAAAAGAGGTAGCAACCTTTGATATATAAAACAAAGAGTCCTACTTCTTACAATAATATTTCTAACAATGTTTTTATATTGGAAAGTATTTAATAATAATGAAAAATAAAATTTTGGCAACAATAATCAGATTGCTCTAGACTTGCAGCTTTAAGTCTCAATGGACGCCTTACGAATTGATTCTGATTTAAATTGTTAATTGATAATCTCAACTTTTATGTAACTAGATATAAACAGCATCGATCTACAATACAACCAACAATTCTTCTTGTAATACTAATAATTATAATCGATTTGAAGCTCTCAAAAAGACAACCAATTCTAGTTGCCATTATTAAACAAGAAAATCAACTTTGTGATCCAAATTATCCATTATCATCGAAATTTCTAAGGTAGAGAAAAGCTATTAGAACTGCGAAAAGATCCACATATTTACATATAAACAAATACAAAAATAACTCACCCTGTATATCGCGAGTGATGAATAATCATCAATCAACCTACACTTATTAGGTGTGTGAATTAGTTTTGAGGGATTTACAAAAGATGGCGTAACTCGTGCTATATCGCATCAGACTCTTATCTAACTTTATTGTCATGTAAGCACTATGAATAGGCTTTACTGTTTAGTACGTAACTTTGGGCTGATGTGTAAGAAACACACTTGTTTGCGAGTCCGAACATGTCGAAGTACGAGCCAACGAAACACCATTTGCGGGAAGTGTTACTTTTCCTGTTTAATTCGAAGAAAAGTGCTGCTGAAAGTCATCGAGTGCTATTGGAAACTTATGGCGAATATTGTCCGTCGATAAAAACGTGCGAGTATTGGTTTCGACGTTTTAAAAGTGGTGATTTCGATACAGTTGACAGAGAACGCCCAGGTCAACCAAAAAAGTTCGAAGATGCGGAATTGGTAGAATTACTCGACCAAGATTCATGTCAAAAGCAAGATGAACTTGCTGAATCGTTGAATGTTGATCGCACAACCGTTGCTAAACGTTTAAAGGCTCTCGGTATGATTCAAAAGCAAGGAAATTGGGTGCCATACGAGCTGAAGCCGAGAGACATTGAACGACGATTATGCACCTGTGAACAATTGCTTCAACGCCAAACCAGGAAGGGATTTTTGCATCGGATCGTCACTGGCGATGAGAAATGGATTCGGTTCGATAATCCTAAGCGGCGAAAATCATGGGGTTTGCCTGGTCATGCATCGACATCGATGGCAAAACCGAATATTCATGGTGCAAAACTTATGCTCTGTATTTGGTGGGACCAGCTAGGTGTCGTGTTTTACGAACTGCTTCAACCGAATGAAACAATCACAGGTGAACGCTACCGAACACAACTGATGCGTTTGAGTCGTGCATTAAAAGAAAAACGTCCGCAATTCGAGCAAAGACATGATAAAGTCATTCTTCTGCATGACAACGCTCGACCACATATTGCTTCTGGTGTAAAAACATATTTGGAAACGTTGAAATGGGAGGTTTTACCCCACCCGCCATATTCACCAGATCTTGCCCCATCGGATTACCACCTGTTCCGATCCATGGAACACAGCCTGGCTACGCAGCGCTTCCAATCCTACGAAGATATGAAAAATTGGATAGATGAGTGGGTTGCATCAAAAGATGAGTCGTTCTTTCGACGTGGAATCCGTTTGCTACCAGAAAGATGGGAAAAAGTAGTGGCTAGCGATGGGCAGTACTTTGAAACCTAATGCTGTATTCAGGTGTTCATAATAAAGCCTTAAATTTAGAGAAAAAACCCTCAAAATTAATTCACATACCTAATATTATTTTTTTAGACACAATTTCTAAATAGAAAAACTCGAATAAAAACCAAGTACAAATACAAAAACGATTAATCATTGTTTTCCAAACTGATTTGTGTATTGTTTTTAGTCAACACAATTTCTACAAAACAACACAAAATAAATCATAACATAAAAAGCTGATTAGTGTTAAAAATAATTAATTTATACAGTGGTGATTTTTGGTGTATTAACTATTATTATTTATGATAATAATTTGTTATGCAATTCTAGCGCAATATACTCACTGCAACAAATCGATTTTGAATTGACGATCGAAGCTACACACACAGATCTACCTTAGTTGAACGTTATACAATCCTGTGAAAAGAAAAATAAAACAAAAAAAAAACAACAAACACCACACACAACACACCAGAATAAACTACAAAAATATTTTTTGTATGTAGTACTCCCAAAAAAAAAGTATTGTGGATTTAAATCTCAATCCACAGGGGTGTACGACTGGTTGTCTAACTTTGCGGAAATCTTAGAAACTAGACCACTAGGTCATTGATTGTTAATTATTTTTAAGAAGAAAAAAAACACAAGAAATCGTGTAAATTTATCGATTACGTTGCGGGAAATCTCGTTCGGACTGCCTTGGAAAATTCACTGCAATGGAATTTGTCCGATTGTTACAATTAAAGGTCAAACTATAATAATTTTCGTATGTGTCGTAAATAATTTCCAATAATAAATAAATAAAATCTACACACAATCTATATGGGGAAAATCCAATATTTCATTGGCAATTGGCCAGGATATTTCACATTTTGGGCGATTTTTTCCTCGTTCTCTTCTTGTCGTATGCAATTATTGTAATTAAAAACAATACATGCTAAAATTCTACTAATTATTAGTACAAAAAAAAAAAACAATCGAATTAGTACTAGAAGGCAAAGGGATCGTTTTAATTGTGTGAAAATCCCCAAATTATCAATCAATTAGAGTGAAAAATCCATAAAATGCATTCGAGCAATAATCAAAGCGGTATACTTACGAAGTTCATCCGTGAAAATGGCATTGTTGCATCAATTCAAATTAACAATTATTTAAATTTTGATTGGATTCGAAGCGGTTTTCTTGAAAATCTTGTTTTTTTGATTTTTAACACAATCTAGAAAAATTTTCACTATGACGAACCCCAAAGAATCATCTGGAATTCGTACGAATTAAATCACAACAAACTGCAGATGTCTCTGTCTCGTTTCAACTTGTTGAAATTTGCGATGATTAGCCCATCGAAATAGGTCGCGAATTGGTTGCTATCGGGCACAGGATTGCAACTGTTGTTTAGGGATTTTTCGCGGCGATTTCCCGCGTGTTGCTCAAAATTCTCAATTTCCCAACATCAACAAAAAAACGTTTAATTTGTAGTTATTTGCAAAAACTTTGAATAATTTCAAGTAAAATGCGCTAATTTTATGCAAATTTCGTTTATATTTGAATTTATAATTGAAAATACTGTAGAGATTGTGTAACAGTGTAGCCGGACTGTTTGCCGAAAATCAGTAAACTCATGGAATTTCCAAAAAATTTCTATAATTTTTGGAAAAATTACCTACAAAATTACACAAGTCACAATATTCAAGCGCAAATAATCGATTATTTAGTACAATTACTTGTATTCTGTAATTTATTGTTATTAAAAATATTATATCAAACGAAAAAAAATTTTAATCAAATTGCTTAATTTAAAACATATTTGCGTTTAAGTTGTCGAATTTTATAATTTTTAATAACGACTAGATTGAAAATTTACATAAAAATGTATAATTGCTACAATAAAATTACCAAACTTGTAGATTTACGGAAATCTGGGTAGATTTGGCATTGTTGCTAGACGTCATAAAATTCGTTTATAATTATACGAATAAAGCTACTACAAGATTCGGTAGTTTCTCTCTTTTTAACACGTTATATTTTAGATTATGCAATTTAAGGCTACCTCGTAAATTACGCATTAATTTAAAACAATCTTACAACTAAATTTTTAGGGATTTTTATGCAACAGCACCAATTTGACAATTATACAGCGTTGCCAAATGACTAGTTCCGAAACCTTTAAAATATACCAAAAAATCGAATAATACAATAAAATGCAATAATATTGAAGTTGTACGGCTAAAATGTTGTATTTCCGTGATAAATCGTAATTTTAGCACGACAAACAGTTTCGATCCGTATAATCAACGGTAAATTATTGATTATTGTGGAATTACTCTCAAACTGTAATTATCAAAAACTTCCAAGTAATTTACCATTACTCATGTAGTACTCATGTTTTTGAGCTAAAACGATCAATTTTTTAACGTAATTTAAAGTTTTGATTGCTAAATATTCGAATTTAATCTAAATATCCGCAAATCTACTGAAATGTTGATTGATTTGGCATTGTTGAAGTGACGTTAAAAATGACGCACAATTGTACGAATATAACAGCTTTAATTCTATAATAATCCATCTCTTTCTATTTCATATAAATTCTGATGAACGATAAACGAAACGTAGGTCAACAATCATATGTCTTGTATCAGTGTTACCACAATAATTTAGGGATTTTTACTGCCATTTCTCCCGCGTGTCTCTAGATCATTTCAATTTTGTAAAAAAAATTTGTTAATTATCAACAAATAAGAATTTGATTAAATTTTCGGTTGATTTTGGTTGATTTGCATTAAAAAATGCGAAAATACCGCTGTTGTATCTGTTTTTGTCGTCTGTTATCGTTGAAATTGCTACAAGCGCATTATTTACGTAGTCACACGAAAATCCAAATAATTCGAGAATTATTGCAGAAACCGTACAATTTAATATTGAAAAACAAGAAGAAACCGTCCAGAAAATCGATAGAAGTAAAAGAAAAACGAAATATCGTATATTTACGTGATAATTTATGTTTAACGTATGATGATAAAGTGTTGAATATAACGGATAAAGAGAATACGAGCGATGGGAATTGGTTGCAAATAACTTTCGAAGAATTACCGAATGAATCAACGCAATTGATCAAAGTGGAAACAACAGATGATACGAGATTCTTGAATGAATCCAATGGCGAATTCTATCAATGTAATTGTGGAAAAGGCGTGATAAAGAAGAAACTAGAAGTTGATAGTACACCACAAACTACACCAGAATCACAACCATCAACCAGCAATGCAACAATAACGAAATTGCATCGATATTATTGCACATTTTGCGCAACCACAAATCTAACAATCGACGAATTGTTGCAACACGAACGCATCCATCAATTCTACTGCGATATCTGCAATTGTTTCTATGCCTGGCAATTATTCCAGGACCACTATAAACAGCACATTTGTCCGGTGTATATTTGCCATTTTTGCGGTCTAGAAGTCTACCTCAAAGAGGTGTTAATCAAACATTTACGACAGCATTTGGAGCAACAGGTGATTGGTGATGTTTTGGAAATGGAGCACGATTACAATCGTCACGTGAATCTGATGAATTTCCCATCGTCTTCATCACCGGCTACAATCACTACTACTAGTGGTGTTGATAATGATTTTAATAATAATCGTATCAATGATGGTGGTAGTATTAATAGTATTTTGCAATATTTAACGTTTCCATTTGATCATTCGTATTCGCGGAATATCTTCGTGAAGACTACATGCACGATTTGTCGGTGTGATGTGTTTGCCTGTGATTATACGATGCATTTGAAGAGTGTACATTTTCGTCCATAAATCGGATTAGTCATTGATTTATGTATTTCTTTAGAGTTTAAAGTTTTGTTAAAGAATCTAGTTTTTTTGCCAAAGGTAGTATTAGAGATAGATGATAAGTTTTTATATTTTTTTGTTTTTGAAAGATTGTTTTTTTTATAAAGTATTTTTGTATTTAGGAAAGTTGTAAGTTTGTTTTTGATAATAAATTATATATTTTTTCGTAACTCGTTTGTAAAGTCTTTCTTTTTAAAGTATAGGCTGGCGAGATACTATTTTTCAAAATAGTTGCTTTATAGGCAAGTTTAAATACAAGACTGTATAATTGGTTGCATAACCATGTATAATTGCCCATATATATACCAGGCATTTTATCTAACTGTGAATAGTACATCAATATTTTTATTATTATCATCTCATTAATTAACGCATAAGGCTCAAACTAAAATTTCTTTAAGAAATCGAACATTGACACATTCTCAACATTTATCTATAGAGATGACGACGAATATAGTATAGTGAATTCATTGACCAAAGAGTTCCTAGATTTAAGTTGGTACCATTGAATATAGTGACATTTTTAGGGATTTATTTCTTTGTGTACATATCAAACAAATAAATCCCTAAAAATATCACTATATTCAAGGTACCAACTTAAATCTAGGGACCCTTTGGTCGATGAATTTGGCATAGCCCCGTTTTACTATTTATAATTAGGAAGACAAAGTATGTGTGGTTTAACTATGAAATATCTAGAAATCAAATCTACTTGATTGATAAAATACTTCTGTATCTAGAGATATGTTCTATCTGTTTTTGATAAAGAATAATTTATTTTTTGATATTTCTATTTCTGCTTATACGCAACTCAAGATACCCACAGGCATAATTGGTTGCATACTTAAATTATTTGTGAACGTATATACCAGGTGTTTATTCTTAGTGTGGACAGTATACTATACGAAATTTGCTGGTTGAAGATGAATTTTTAAACGTCAAATATGTCGAAAAAGTTCCCCAAGTGTATGCCGTATAATATGTGGAAATTTAGGTATTTTTAGGCCGTTCAGTTGCACATTAGACATTTGACATTTACGTTCAACCAGAAAATTTGGTGTAGAAGTTTGATTTTTTTATTTTTCCGGTTGATTATTTCGAAGTATGGGAGAATGAAGAATCTTTATAATAATCTTTCTTCTTTTCACTGTCTTATCTTCAACACAGTCGACCACAGGACACGCCTTCAGGCAAATAAATCACATGAAATGTACTATAAAGCTGTTAAGTTTTGTTATTTTTCAAAATTAAAATGTTCTCTACCTTTCTCTTTGTCACACCTCTTTTCTCACTCTCTCTCTGTCTTTCTCTCTCCTCTAGATACTTTTCTCTCTCTGTCTCCATCCCACACTGTCTTTCTATGTCTTTTTCCTTCCATTTCTCTTTTCCTTCACCTCTGCGTCTTGCTTTGTCTCTCTGTAATTGTGAAAGCAGGAAAAATTTCTACAGATTACCTATGTGATAGTCTCTAAACGTATTCTTTCTCTATCTTGCTCTGTTTCTCTTCTATAGACACTTCTCCCCCTTGTCTCTCGCTCTTTCTCTTTCTCTCTTCCCTGCCTCTCTATCTCTCCTATAAATTATTTTTCCTCTCTCTCTCCTCTAGATACTTTTTTCTCTCTCTCCATCACACACTGTCTTTCTGTCTCTCTTTCCTTCTTCTTCTCTTTTCATTCACCACTGTGTCTTGCTTTGTCTCTCTGTAATTGTGAAAGCAGGAAAAATTTCTACAGATTATGTGATAGTCTCTAAACGTATTCTTTCTCTATCTCGCTCTGTCTCTCTTCTGTAGATACTTCTCCCCTCTGTCTCACGCTCTTTCTCTTTCTCTCTTCCCCGCCTCTCTATCTCTCCTGTAGATTATTCTCTCTCTCTCTCTCTTTCTCTCTTTTCTCTAGATACTTCTTTCTCTCTCTCTCCATCCCAGACTGTCTTTCTGTCTCTTTTTCCTTCCATTTCTCTTTTCCTTTACCTCTGTGTCTTTCTCTGTCTCTCTGTAACTGTGTATACCAAATGTGCTGCTTGAACGTGAAATTTCAAATGTCAAATGTGCAACTGCACGCTCCAAAAGTCCCTATGTGTTTGTTTACATTATTGTTTTGTAATTTAAAAATTTGTTATCTTTACGATTTTTTTGCGTGCTTCACTGGTTTAAGAGCTTTTGTGACTTTCCAAATAAGCTTTGTAATGATTCATCGTGTTATTTTATATCAATTTCAAGCGACACACCATACAGTTGGGGATTTTTGTTACGTGCAGTTGCACATTTGACATTTGAAATTTCACGTTCAAGCAGCAAATTTACTATAAGTAGGAAAATTTTTTTTAGAGATTATTACGATTATATGATATTCGGATGTCGGAAGTTACACCACTGCGTCATATGCAACTATACCAAATTTCATCAAAATCACAGTAATTTCAGCATGATATATATAGATAACTATAGATAAATATAAGCATGCGGAAAATCATTGTTAAAAATCCCTAAAACAACAGTTGCAATCCTGCTCCATATAGCATCTAATACACACAAATTTCGATAAGTTAAAGAGAGACAGACACACCTGTAGTGTGTTGTCATTTAATTCACATGAATT
Source organism: Epicauta chinensis (assembly GCA_021725515.1). Classification (NCBI taxonomy): domain Eukaryota; kingdom Metazoa; phylum Arthropoda; class Insecta; order Coleoptera; family Meloidae; genus Epicauta; species Epicauta chinensis. The sequence goes on along the minus strand of JAEDXX010000106.1, from coordinate 271,566 downwards.
CAAAAAGTACCAAATTCAAAATACGCATTTTCCCTCTTATTTATTGAATAAAAAAAGTAACATAAACTCTGTCCAAAAATTAAGTATAAAATTTCAAATTACAAATGATAGGTTATGTGCAACTTAACATTTGAAAAGTTCCTAACTGTTACATGTTTACTTGAACCAAAAAGTATATTATATTGTGGCACTACTGTTGGAATAAAATCCTACGTGTTTGTTTACATATTTTGCTACTGATTTTTCAATATTAACTCAGAAATTCGCTAATTTTATTTCTTTAAAAATTCTAAAATTCCTTTTAAATCGACTTTCAGCCTAATACAATAAAGGAGAATTTCAATTTTGGGGCTTTAATGGAGGGACTATTTTTTCGTTGCGTAGGTTAGTCACATTGCTGTCATTTGAAATTTTATATTTAATTTTTGAACAGAGTATACCTTGTGCTTCACGATCCACAGTTAGAAAAGACACCCGGTATATAAGTGTGGAAAATAACCCACAAAATATCAAGAAATCGCAAAACAATCGTCACAAATCCAAACTAAACTACACGAACATGGAAGTAATATTGAAATAAAGTGAAATAAAGTAAAAATAAGAATTATTATAAAATTGAAAAATTAAACTTTAGGGCGACAATTAGACGCAATTTCGGCCTGTCAACCTTATCAAAAAGTTTGACGTCTATAAAACTTTACAACTTGTTGCTTGATTCTGAACTTTAATTTTTGTGTTTTTTGTTTTAAGTTTGCCGTTAAATTATTCAATTAATTAATTATCAAACAAATTAAAGACACCATCAACCCTTTAAATAAAAGGCACACACACACAAATTATGGATAAATTGAAACGCGTTTTGGGGGGCGACGATAGTCCCGATGAAGAGAGCGGCATAATGGCACAACTGAGCGACGAAACAACATTGAGCTGGTCGACACGTATCAAAGCATTCCTGTTTTGTTTCATATTGGGCGTTTTATTGTCGTTTTTGGGCTCGTTTGCACTATTTCTAAATCGTGGCCTAACAGTATTCGCCGTTTTTTACACACTGGGTAATGTGTGTTCGTTGGCCAGTACGTGTTTCTTGATGGGGCCCTTCAATCAAATCAAAAAAATGTTCGCACCAACTAGAATTATAGCCACAGTGATTGTGATCTGTTCGTTTATTCTAACGTTAGTTGCAGCTATTGCGGTAAGTCGATACAATTTTTGAATTGGTCGTCTCAATTAATTTTTTGTGTTTATTTCCAGTTAAACAAAGCCGGTCTTGCCTTGTTGTTTATTATAATACAATCGTTGGCGATGACTTGGTACTCGTTATCGTACATCCCGTACGCTCGGGATGCTGTCAAGAAGACTTTTGCAGCGTGTATAGGCTAAGCGCAACTCAAAAACGTATTTATTTTTGATAAAACTATATACTTAATTTGTAAATAATCTAGGAAATTAATAAACCCAACTATTATCACCTTTATTGTACAAAAATTCGAAAATATCACCTGCAGTAGTTCTCCAGTACTTCGCTCCATGTATTTTTCGAGAAATCGTACATGCCGAAGAAGATATAGCCGCCCAAACTGATCCACAAGACACGGGGCGCAAATCCGGAGAACAACCTACAATTACACGAATCAACACCCAAAATTAACAGAGAATTAATAGTCTAGGCAACCTCTGCCATTTTAGTGAATTTCTCTTCAATGGCACCGAAAATTCTGATTAAGGACGTTCCCAAAAAAATCAATTTTCTTATAATTATCTTGAAAATTCGTATATATACTATTATTATTGTCCTTTATACATAGGAAAAGTTTCAACACCGCTCGCGGTACTAAATTTGTAGATTTTGGCTTTGAAAGTTTGCATTTTTAACATAAGAACCCTACACCAAACTATGTTCGAACGGGTATTTTACAATATAACAATGGTAATTTTCTTACGATTTTTTTGAAAAACTAAGAATCATTTCTTGAAAATCTGTAAAAAAAAATATACCAAGCGGTATTTGTTTTCTTATAAAATTCGTTGAAAGTCAGATACTTTCGATCGTTTTCAACTTTCCGCCATAATAGTGGGACAGAAAAACACGACTTGACAACATTGCACTACGCGGTCAGTTTGAAATACCGTCGACACACTACTGATTTCAACAAATGCGTGCATATAGCTCACAGATATTGAAAGAACATTATCGTATTGAAAAATATTACATAAAAATCAGTGTAATAAGAAATATCGATAAAATTGTTTGAAGTTTTGAATTTTTTTGACAGTGCGGCCATGTGCGGCATGTTGCAAGGTTGCCAGATCTATTTTTCTATTTCTAGACATATTAGAGAAGGCGCTGTTCATCTAGTGTTTTTTATCGTGTTCGCATGGTTTTTCATAATTTGCTCGAGTGCTCGTTAGGAACGTCCTTAAAGGGCGGATTGAAGGTCATTTGGCTAGAATTACAACGCTCGAAATGCACCATTGCCGTAGTTTAATTTTAATGCATCTATTTACATAAATTTATAAGAAAAGACACGTAGAACAAATCAACAAAAATGTGTTCATAATGTTAAAGTTTTTTTTTTAAATTTGTTTTTGTCAAAAATTATTTTTTTTTTTAAATTTTCTATGGCAGAAACATCAGTTTGTTGTCCCTGACGAGTCGTCGTTTAAAGAGTGAGAGAAAGCGACCAGAATTCCATAGAAATACGGTACAACTAGGCACCTGTTTATTCGACGTAACGTCGCGACGTCACGGTAGCAGTTCAACTGGTCCACTGCTTCTTTACGTGCGGAGTAGTTCGGACTCTATTTCTAATTTAAAAAAAACGTTTTCCAAGAAAAGATAGACGATGCAAGTACAACAACTGTAGCCAATACGCTCTATACGAATTTGTCAGGCGGCTAGAATTTGCCTTGCAGCATCTTGGAGCAGATATCCGCCCTTTAATTATGAACCAGGGCTCATTCCATGCGGAATGACCTCTAGAAACTTTTTGGAAAATTTGAAGGTGCGCCGGCAAAAATTGCAAAAGTTATGAACAATTTAGTAAAAAAAAACCTGGGGGTTTGGTTTTTTGCAAATATCTTGGAAACTATTGAAGATATTCGAAATTTGAAAAAAGATACTTAAAGAGGAGGAAATTTCCTAAAAAAAAGTTCCAACTCCCTGAACTCTATTACTGATATTTATAATCTTAATTTTGAGGCGAAAATTCGTTCCGTGCGTGCAGACCGACACGGACTCTTGAACAATAAAAATAATTTTAACCCATTAAATATCGATATTAAGAAATAAAAAAATCCACATACCTTCTAGACACTTGAATAAACGAAAATTAATTAATTAAAATGAATTTTTATTCGGTATAGCGTGACAACACCGCAAAATCTTAGCAGTTGTCATAATTTCTAATGTTAGAAGGGAATAGTATGCGAATAGCTGTCTCTATCCAACTTGTACTTGAATTTACGCGATAATATATGTTGCGAGGTTGCCACGTTTCTTTGGTGAATCACACTACCCATTCAATAATATCATACATGTCACTCATATTTGTTATTTTTCTCAATAAATAATATTGAAACCAGTTAATATTAATTGCTTATATGCTTCTTGAATATTTAATCTATTAGTTTACAAATTTACAAATTTTTCTAATTATATCTTCATTACTATTTTTTAACGTGATTTGGCCGGATGGTGCATTTTCCATTTAAGTACGTGTAAATTTGCAATAACTAAAAAATGTTATAACTTTTAAACGGTGTTGCAAAAAATTTCTAATTTTTTCAGACGCTTCAGGAAACTTATCTGAATAATATGTTTTTTTCAGCCTATTGTCATTACTTTCAATATATCGACAAAACATCCTTAAAAACGCATTTGTTAATTAACAATTTTCATCTCTTAGATTGTTAATAACAAAGTGGAAAATCAAAATTTTTTAATTTTTCCAACGAGGATCTTTTCTAATGCCTTTCAAGAATAGCTCCAAGAAGTGAAAAAAATTTGAAGTTTTTAGTTTAACAATTATCAGGGTTTTTATGTAAATTTTAAACTTGTAAAAATTCGTTAATTAACAAAAGCATATCTAATAAAATAATTACAGGAAAAACTTTTTTCCATAGATTTTCGTTTATTCGAGTGTCTAGAAGGTATGTAATTTTTTTTGTTTCTTAATATTGATATTTAATGGGTTAAAATTATTTTTATTGTTCAAGAGTCCGTGTCGGTCCGCGCGCATTAACGCGCGTCACCCGTTTTAAGCGCTATGTTCGCCTCAAAATTAAAACTATAAATATTGGTAGTAGGCCTTTTTTTAGGAAATTTCCTCCTCTTTAAGGATCTTTTTTCAAATTTCGAATATCTTTAATAGTTTCCGAGATATTTGCAAAAAACCAAACCCCCATATTTTTTTCTTACTAAATTGTTAATAACTTTTGCAATTTTTGCCGGCGTACCTTCAAATTTTCCAAAAATTTTCTAGAGGTCATTCCGAATCGAATGAGCCCTGGATCATAATTAAAGGGCGGATATCTGCTCCAAGATGGAGCAAGGCAAATTCTAGTCACCTGACAAATTCGTATAGAGCGTATTGGCTACAGTTGTTGTACTTGCATAGTCTATCTTTTCTTGTGAAACGTTTTTTTTTCTAGAAATAGAGTCCAAACTACTCCGCACGAAGAGAGCAGTTGACCAGTTGAACTGCTACCGTTACGGCGAAAAAACAGGTGCCTAGTTGTACCGTATTTCTATGAAATTCTGACCGCCCTCTGTCACTCTTTAAAAGACGACTCGTCAGAGACAACAAACTGATGATTCTCCCATAGGAAATTTTAAAAAACAACAATTTTTGACAAAAATAAATTTAAAAAAAAAGACAAATTTTTGTTGATTTGTTCTACGTGTCTTTTCTTATAAATTTATGTAAATAGATGCATTAAAATTAAACTACGCCAATGGTGCATTTCGAGCGTTGTAATTCTAGCCAAATGACCTTCAATCCGCCCTTTAATCATAATGTTCGGTGCCCTTGATGAGAAATTTACATAGACTATAAACGTAACGTAAACGTACCCAAAAATGCCTTGCGTCCGATAGACGTATCGCAACGTAGTCCGAACGTTTCGATAGTCTTCACTCTGTTTCTGCGCCAACATGATGCGAGTTTTCGCCACATCCAACGGTGTGGTGACTGCAGCAGCAATCCCCCCGGCTATCGCGCCACACACCGCCACTTCTTTCGACTCCAACGGTATATTATTCTTGAACTGGATCCGATACGTCACCTTTAAATACTCCAAAATCGGAAATTGTACAATCGAAAATGGTACTTCTCGCAGAATCGTCGAGCCGAAACCGCGGTACAGGCCGCGTATCAAGCCTTCGTGGCGTATCGCCGATTTGAAGATATCGAGCGATGAAGAATGTCGCACAGTTTGGCGCCGTTGTTTCACCACTTCCATCGGTACGCGTATCAAATTGGCCACGATTTCACCCAATGTGGCACCGGTCATGTACACTAACGGTTCGATACGTTTCGGTACCATCGGTTCGGTTTCGTATTTGAAGAATTCGTACGTTATGAAGAAGAAGGCGGCTTGGGGCCCGCTACCGATCACTTGGGGGCCGATGCCTTTGTACAAACCGCGGAAACCGCCGGCTTGTTTGAAACCTTGTACGGCTTGCATGCGCGTTTTTAACGTGTCCAACGGGAATAGAACCACATCTACGATCAAACCGGCCGTTGCGCCACCCTACAATCAAAGTATAATTGGTTGCCTAACTCACAACAAAAATTTTTTTACTAATAATGAAGAAATTAATAATTGTTTCTTCGAAGGCGCTTCGCCACTTATAATAATCTCCATTTTTCTCTAATTTAGTCGATTTATTTCTAATTTAAGCGAGATTTCTAGAAAATTTGGAAAAATTTGAGGTTATATCACATCAATGCACCAATTCAACTAAATACGATCTAATAATTTACGTATCACAACAAATACATAAAATTAATTGGTTTATCCATCGTTTCGTATAAATCATTAGATAAAATCCTGTTAAAAATTGTGAAATATCGATTATGTAACCGGTGTTGTTATTCTAACCTCAAACTAATGACAACTTCTAAAATTTATAAAATTACCCGTTTTTTCAACAAATTCACCAATAAAACACGTGAATTATCAACAATTTCGGTCGAAATTACCGATAAAATCGACCAAATCGTTCAATTCCAGTGGTCGTGTAACATAACCTCAATTTGTTATGATCGTTGGATGAGGTGGTGATTATCGTAAAAATGGGGCGAGATGTGTTGAAGAGTAGCGTACAGAATGCTTCATTCAGTATCATATTTCAAGTACGAATTATTTCCGATTTTGTGCAATTATTAGAATTTTTTTTTTTTGATTTTTAGATCCTGTTCCGTTGTATCACGTTTATTTTGAACGCTTTCATCATACGAACTGTAGGACAGGATGTTTTGGGTATAATGAACGTTCGATTGTTGCTGTTGGAGTCGACAATTCTGTTTCTATCGAAAGAACCGATCCTGAAGGCGTGTCTGACCGACACGAAATCGCACAATTGGCGACAAGTTATCAATCAGATCTGGCTCTCGTATGCGCAACTGTTTTTTGGATTTGATTCGATAATAATTTGATTGATTGTAGGGTGCCGATAACGGCGTTATTGGGGGCCGTTTTGGTGTACATTTGGGTGAATCTGTTGAGTCCCACCGATCAGATCTATACGATCCAGTATCGCAACGGTTGTTATGCAATCGCTTTGTCTTGTATTATCGAACAAATGACACAAAGTGTGATATTGGTGGCGCAAAGTTTCTGTTTTGTTAAGCTTAAAGTAATCTTTGAAACTTTCTATATTGTGTCGCGTACCACAATTTTTGTTGTATTAGTTGTGAAGAATCCGAATGGGGCTATAGATGCCTTTTCGATCGCCCAAATCGTTAGTGTGCTAATTCTAGCTGGTCTCTATTACGGTTTCTTTATGTGGTACATTTGGAAGTACCAACAGATCAAGAAAATGCGAGATTATCGCGGATTATTCCGAAATATGGATGATTTTCCGTTTAACACGATTTGGGAGTTTTTACCAACGTTTCGTGGTGATTTTCAACAATTTGTCGATCGTAAATTGTGTATTTTAACGATAAGTTTTGCCAAACAATCGATTATCAAACAGGTGTTGACGGAGGGTGAACGGTATGTAATGACGATTTCCCCTGTTTTAACTTTTAGTCAACAGAGTGTCTATAATATTGTGAATAATTTGGGTAGTTTAGCGGCACGTTTTATATTCCGTCCAATTGAGGAGAGTGCCTATTTTTATTTTACACAGATGATTAAACGTGATCAAGATTTAGCACTACAGGAACAGGTAAATTTGCACATTTTACAGGCGGTTCTAGTTGGAGTGTAGTTGTTCGATTTATTTAAAGATTGAGACATGAAAGAGAAAGCGGATAGGTGAGGAGAATATATTTTGTTCAATACTTGCTGCTAAAATCCTACTTTATCGAGTAAAAACTCGATGGTAAAGTAGCACTTTACCCACCTCAACGGTAAAGTGTTTACTTTACCGTTGAGGTGGGTAAACTCCATAGCAACCAACAGCAAATAAACAAAAACAATTGCTTGTTGTTTAGAGAAATCCAATAGCAACCAACAATGATTGACAACTGTATGAATAGTTAATGTCAAAACTTATTAAAAAATTAAAAAAAAAACGAAAAAAAAGAGTTTGAACGGCAAGTATTTAACAAAATCTTGTACTGCACACGGTGGTAAAGTATGACTTTACCACCTTGCACAGTAAATTGCATTTAGACACATACAAAAATAGTGAAAATTCATGAATTTGCATTTTTTCCGATAGTTTTTGTCTTTGATTTTCAAACATTCATTTGGAAACTTTTATTAGCGCCATCTAAACACACTAGTTTGAACTTTGAAGTAGATGTGGCAACATGGCAATCGTTAATATTTTAAAATTATAGTCTGTTTCATGGTAAATGTCCAGCAGTCTTAACGCTTGATTCCGTTTCTGTCTCCCGTCTCTCACTCTCACGCGCTACTATAATATAACCATCTTTACGCCATGCTTCCTGACTGTTAGTGTTACATAAGACAGTGTCTAATTTTTCTTTTTCCCATAAACTGAAAGTGAAAATAACTGGAATGTCTTTTTTTCTATTGTGCGTCAATAATAGCGCTATTTTTAAACTTGCTACTGTATCGAAATGAGTTCATTTCGATACTTGTGTAAAAATGGAAAATGTAGTAATTTTTTTTCCCTTAACGTTGGTATTGATTTTGGCAACTGTCAAAATTCGTAAACAAAATCAACAAAATACTTAGTAATTTTTGGTATACTAGGTCCAAAAATTAAGTATAAAATTCCAAATGACAGAAATGGAACTAGCCTACGCAACGACCAATAGTCCCTCTATTAAGACGCCCAAAATTTAAATTCTTTATTGTATTAAACTGGAAATAGATTCGAAAAAGATTTTATAATCTCCAAAAAAATATAAAATATCAAACTTCACGGTTAATAGTAAAAAATTACCAGCAAAATAATTAAACAAATAAGTAGGGTTTTATTCAAACAGGTGTGCCACTATATAATGTTCGTTTTCTTTCATGTAAACATGTAAAAGTTGGGAACTTTTCACACATTAAATTGCCTATAACCTATCATCTGCAATTTGAAATTTTATGCTTAATTTTTGGACAGAGTATAACATACAACCACTAATACATCATTCAAAAAAAATCAAACATTGTTCAATTGTTATATCAGTAACACCAACTCCCACCAATTTCCCTAAATTTCAAATATTGCAAATTTTTTTGACACTTGTTTTTTAATATACTATTTTCACATTAGACTACCGAACTCAATTATACTTATAAATGAATGAAAATTTATAAGATTTCACGTTTTTGTATAGTTTTCCGGTTAAACTTTCAAAATTAAATGGAGAATTCTGATAAGCGCCATCTATAGATGGCTAATTAAAGGTCACGTATAAATATGGCAACATTGCAATTATTTTATTTTTTCAGACACTGAAATTTTTCCATTTCTTTTTTTAAACTGTCACATTTGAGTTATCTTGAAAACTTCGATTTTCTTCAAATAAACGCTTTATTTTAACTTACCAATATCAAAAAAAAAACTATACTAATAAAATAATAGACTAATAAATGGAAAATTGGAAAATTCCGTTGAGCGCCATCTACACACAACGATTCGAACACCATATATAAACGTGGCAACACTGGAGTTATTTTACTAGAATCTAGAATTTTCCAAACATTTGAAATTAATTTCTATAAATTCAAGATGAAAAGTGTTCAAAATTCTACAGTTTTAAGAATTTCATTAATTATGGAAAATCTATGGCAACGATTGGAGTATTTGTGAGTTTTTTTAAAACAATTGCAGAATTTTGTATTCTTTTGAATTTTCGAAATGGAAAATTGGAAAATTTCGGTAAGCGCCATCTATAAATGACTGCTATACTCTGTCCAAAAATTAAGTGTAAAATTTTAAATAGGTTACAGGCAACTTAATATTTGAAAAGTATACTCCGTCCAAAAATTAAGTATAAAATTTCAAATGACAGAAATGCAGCAAGTCTACGCAACGATAAATAGTTCCTCTATTAAGATCCCCAAAATTTTGTTTCTTTATTGTATTAAACAGAAAATTGATTCGAAAAGGATTTTAAAATCTCCAAAGAAATATAAAATATCGAACTTCAGGGTTAATATTAAAAAATTACCAGCAAAATATGTAAGCAAATGCGTAGGGTTTTATTCAAACAGGAGTGCCACTATATAATGTTCGTTTTCTTTGATGTAAACATCTAAAAGTTAGGAACTTTTCATACATTAAGTTGCCTATAACCTTCCATCTGTACTTTGAAATTTTATACTTAATTTTTGGGCGGAGTATACCTAATTTTTACATATTTACTATAAAGAAAAAGAATATTATGTTGTGGCACTCCTGTTTGAATAAAACCTTAAGCATTTGTTTACATAATTTGGTGGTGAGTTTTTCTTATATTAACCCTGAAGTTTGACATTTTATATTTCTTTAAAGATTTTAAAATCTCTTTCGAATCAATTTGCAGTTTAATACAATAAATAATTTAAATTTTGTGTTTTTAATAGAGGGACTATTTTTCGTTGCGTAGGTGAGCGGCATTTCTGTCATTTGAAATTTTATACTTAAATTTTGGACGGACTATAAGATCAGATATAAATCTAGCAACGTTGCCGGTTTACCGAATTTTCCGAACATTTTAGATTTAACTTTCTCCACAAATTATAAGAAATTTTTACAACTTTATAAATTTCCTTCATTTTAAAGAAAATTGAGTCCTTGTGGTATTCGTTTTAATAACACGTATTAATCGAACAATTATACTCCAACGGAAAGTGGGCCTTTTATTTGAAAATTTTCTTGATTTCAGGCAAATATTTCAGAAGCCACCAATGTTCTAAATCAATTATGCAAAATTGTAACCAGTATCGGTTTGATTGTTGTTGTTTTTGGACAATCTTACAGTTATACATTATTATATCTGTATGGTGGTAAAAAATTGGTTGAAAACGAATTATCTGTAATACTATTAAGGTATCATAGTTGTGCTATTGTATTATTGGCGATAAATGGTGTTACTGAAGGATTTGTTTTTGCCATAATGACCAATAAGGAACTAGATCGTTACAATTATCTAATGGTAATCTTTTCAATATCATTCCTATTGATTTCGTATATTTTAACGAATATCTTTGGACCGGTTGGTTTTATTTGGGCAAATTGTTTGAATATGTTCGTACGAATTCTACATAGTTTTTTCTATATTGAAAAACGTTATAAAACAACGAAATATCAACCGTTGAATGGTTTATATCCAAGCAGGCGATTTCTATTGATTTTAATAGTTTCAGGGATTATTACGAAATTATCAGAGATTTATTTAAGTGTTAGATCGTTGCTATTTCATGTGATACTCGGTGGTTGTTGTTTTCTAACAACAATCGTTGTGTGGGGCTATGAGAACAAATCATTACTTGCATTAGGTTATAATAAGTACAAACGTAAATTATCATTTAAACAGGATTAAATATATTGTAATAATAATTAATTTGTAAATTAATTTGTATTAACATAGATAGCTCCTGTTACGGTTCCTGTACTTTGTATTATACATGCTTTTGTATCGTTTTCTAATGTGATAATCGGTGCCCCACTTTGGGGTTCTAATTTGGCAGCTTGTTCGGCGATTGCAGTAATCAAACCAGCATTCTCGGTGGTTGCTTTACCTTTAGCACCCAAACAGAGGCCCTGATGGTCGACGAACACACAACCAAAGACACGCGGATTGGTCATGCTACAAATTCCGACAATTTATTGGTAGAAAATACGGTTAAATTAACACACAAAAAAGGGGCTTACACATCGTCCATAACACGGTCGAAATTCTTTTCCATTTTTGTAGAAAATTCGCTGGAACCTAACCTCACTTTTTTGTTATGATAACAAAAGAGAAAACATTCTGGAATAGTGTACAGAAAAACAAAGATGAGAAGGTACAGTATCTAGATTTCTCTGTCTGTCATTTGAGATTTTTTGTTTTCAGAAAAACAACGATTGGAAGCAAAAAATATGGTGTATTCTCATAAATCAAGAAATTAGGATAAATAAGAGGTTAGTATGAAAAAATTAACAAAATCTTTTATTGGTTATAGTCTTTTTCTTACACGTATACTTTTATTTGCTGGTTTTTGGAGCAAAAAAAAAAACTAAAAATAGGCTAATGTTGGTAAGTACTATATATGCTTAGACAAAGTGCCAAATCTGTATATGTACTGAATTTCAAGAATTGTGAATTCGAGCCAACTTCCCAGAATGTGGGGAATTTAGTGCACAGTATACCAACTTAACAGTAGTAATTTATTTCGAAACATTTTTATAATTTTTATAATAAAACATAGTAAGAGCTACTTGAATCGCGAAAAAAATGTTAAAATTTCTAAACAGTTCAAAAATTTCGCATAAAAATCGACGATTATCAAAATTGTATGAAAATTTTTGATAGACACATACTTGTTGGTAAATCAAAATGTCCCTAAATAATTGCGCCAAATTCAAAAACTATTTAGCTAATTTCATCAAATTCACAATATTTTCAGCCTGTTTCACTGTTGGCATATCAATCATATCACCGTGATAATTGAAGGCACCCTAAAATCATCAAATTATTGCAACTGAAAAATTTTTTGGGTGATAAAATTGATAGTTTATTTGCTGGTTTTTGAAACAAAAAAAAAGTAAACATAAGACTTAATGTAGGTAAGTTGTATATATGCTTGGACAAAGTGCCAGATCTGTAAATATATTGACATTGAAGAATTGTGAATTCGAGCCAACTTCCCAGAATGTAGGGAATTTAGTGCACAGTATACCAACTTAACAGTAGTAATTTATTTCGAAACATTTTTCTAATAAAATAACATAGTAAGGGCTACTTGAATCGAAAAAAATATATAAAAATTCTTAAATTGTTCAAATATTTCACATAAAAATCGACGATTATCAAAATTGTATGAAAATTTTTGATAGACACATACTTGTTGGTAAATCAAAATGTCCCTAAATAATTGCGCCAAATTCAAAAACTATTTAGCTAATTTCATCAAATTCACAATATTTTCAGCCTGTTTCACTGTTGGCATATCAATCATATCACCGTGATAATTGAAGGCACCCTAAAATCATCAAATTATTGCAACTGAAAATTTTTTGGGTGATATAATTTATAGTTTATTTGCTGGTTTTTGAAACAAAAAAAAAGTAAACATAAGACTTAATGTAGGTAAGTTGTATATATGCTTGGACAAAGTGCCAAATCTGTAAGTATATTGACATTGAAGAATTGTGAATTCGAGCCAACTTCCCAGAATGTGGGGAATTTAGTGCACAGTATACCAACTTAACAGTAGTAATTCATTTCGAAACATTTTTCTAATGAAGTAACATAATAAGAGCTACTTGAATCGATAAAAAAATGTAAAAATTCCTAAATAGTTAAAATATTTCGCATAAAAATCTAGAATTATAAAAATTGTATGAAAATTTTTGATTGACACATACTTGTTGGTAAATCAAAATGTCCCTAAATAATTGCGCCAAATTCAAAAACCTATTTAGCTAATTGAAGAATTGTGAATTCGAGCCAACTTCCCAGATTGTGGGGAATTTAGTGCACAGTATACCAACTTAACAGTAGTAATTTATTTCCAAACATTTTTCTAATAAAATAACATAGTAAGAACTACTTGAATCGATAAAAAAAATGTAAAAATTCCTAAATAGTTAAAATATTTCGCATAAAAATCTAGAATTATCAAAATTGTATGAAATTTTTTGATAGACATACTTGTTAAATCAAAATGTCCCTAAATAATTGCGCCAAATTCAAAAACTATTTAGCTAATTTCATCAAATTCACAATATTTTCAGCCTGTTTCACTGTTGGCATATCAATCATATCACCATGATAATTGAAGGCACCCTAAAATCATCAAATTATTGCAACTACAACGTTTAGGTGATAAAATTGATAATTACTTTTCCAGTTTTTTGGTGTTGTTTGAACGCCTCCAAAACACCACAGGCCCATTTATATTGTTCTGTTGTTGGTAAAAATGCATTTTGTACAATCTCAATTTGTCCAGGATGTATAATCTGTTTACCAGTATAACCCATACGTACACCATCAATTGTATTCTGTTTTAAACCATTCAAATCTTGATATTTTATATAAACCATATCGATGGCTTGTAAATTGAATGCTTTAGCTATTAAAACTAATTTCTGTCGGGCATAGAGAATTTCAATTGAATTTTCTGTACGTTGTGCACCGATATTTGCACAGAAATCATCACTACCAAATACTAAACCAACTAATTTGAATTTTGGATTTTTACAATTCAATTCTTGAGCTGTACGACAGATATCGATTAAATTAATAAAACCTAAAGCCGATTCTATATAGATAATCAATTCGATTTGATTACCATTCGAAATTAAACGACCAATTTCATCTGAAAACTTGAATATTTTCAATATAAGTTTGCAGTAAAGTTTACCACAAAAATCACCAAAATTATATCAGAAATTTGTTCGACTTTTGGTAAAAGTATCGTATCAGGTAATGTTTGGGCTGTTAACACTTCTTTAAGATCATCATGAAACAATCCAGATGTAATCGAATTGATTCGTACGCCTAAATCGTAATGTCGTGTCTTCTTCGGTTTGCCTTCATTTAATATTGATTTGATCGTCGAACGTGCTTCAGTTTTTTTATTTTGGGCCACACCATCTTCACAGTCCATTACAATACTGTCGACGTCTAATGTAAACGATTTCTGGAGCTTTTTCGTACTGTCTCCAGGTACGTACATTAGGGCTCGTCTTGGCGTGTATTTCCGTACAAAAATCTTTAATAAATTGAAATGAAATTCATGCAGAATGGTAATTAGATAGCTTACATTGTAGAATTTGTTGTAATTTTGAGATGACAACAGTTTGAAATGATTAAATAGAGCCATTTCTGAAACAAATACAATAATTAACACAGAGTTAGGCAACCAATTATACATACCCGAGAGTGATGCACGGCATAGACGAACATTTGCACGAGCACACGAACACGCATTCATTCCGATCAACTGTTATACTCTATGCACTAATCTTTGGTAATCTTAAATTTACTAAAATCTAGGCTGTTATTCAAGAAAAATATAATATAATAAAATAGAATCACAAACAGTAAAATAAAATTTTTAAAAACTCATTGTTTTTCCGAAAATTCACAAGTATCAAATTAACCAAATTAATAACAATCACAAACACAAAAACAATAAAATTAATTATAAAATAGGATGTTTTTAGTTTACCATCAAATATTCTGCGATTTTTATTACTTACGCTCAAGTTAAGCAGTGTATAAAATTTTCAAATAATGAGTGTATAAAGTATAGCTTTTGACTCGGATGGCTCATTCGTTTCGAATGCTCGAGTAGATACGTGGCTTGTGCGAACCGTTTGAGCGCCATCTGTTGGCGTTGCTTTCGTTCATTTGACAGTACAGTTATTGACGGCCATTTTGTTTGTGGTGAAAATTTTACAAACAACAAAAAAAAATATTGAAACAGTTTTTGTAAAAAAAAATTCAATAATTTGTAAGTAATTCAATTAAAAATTAATCAATTACTAATTATTTATAAGATGTGTGTTATGTAATTTTCATAGATTAAATTTGAAAATTACGTAGTTTTTGTGTTAATTATTGTGGCGTAAATTATATGTTTTTCCTAAGAAATCTGATCAATATATTTACATAGATTTGTTGATATTTCTTTGTAAAAATCACAATTTAATTGTTGTAGGGCATGTGTATTTGTTTTGATAATCAATAATTGTTGAAAAAATGATGAATACGGATAGTCATCCTACTTTCAATTGTGCTGATGAAGAGATCAAATATTGGAAAGATTTAGCTTTGCAGTTACAAAAAGAGTATGTTTTCTAGTTTAATTATTATGTTAGTTTTAATTTATTGTTATGTTTTTTTCGTTTTGCTTAAAATTTTGTAGTCTGGAGCGGGAGAAAAACGAAGCAGATGAGTATCGGATAGATTCTCAACAATTAGAAAAAGAATATGAGGCAGCAATCGAAGAGAATGAACGGAAGATAAAACAATTGAGTTTAGATAAAAATCGTGCCTATAATGAAGTTGAATCGTTACGAGTAAGTATTTAACCATCACTAAACGATGTACTGTACGGTTTGGTACTTTCTAGTCTATTAACGATCGGTTTTTTATTTCTCCCAAATATCTGACATTAGAACGGCTGCAGGAAAAGAATGTAATCAAGGCGAGTGCCGTTTTCCACTTTTCGTGCTTTATTTTAATTTTTCAGACAATTAATTTCCAAAATCATTGTTACAACCGATTCTTATTTAGAAATAGAAGTGTACGCAAAGTTTTATCCCCTATTTAAGCCCCTTTAAGGGATGGATTTTGTAAAATCCTTCGGAAATGATCTACATTATGTAGGGAACTTGTTTACAAAATTTCTTGCTTGTAGATCCATCGGTTTCGTTTGTGGATTGTTTTTTAGAATTCGTACAAATTTTATTCAATTGCTTTAATTAGAACAGGATTTAAAAAGTGTAAACAAAGAAATCCTCTTTTTTTTCATGAATTCCTTGTCTTTTTTCATTCTTATGTTTCGCTCAACTTCGTTGATTAGGACAGGAAAAACCGGTAAAATCGGATTAAGAATCGACTGTCGACGCAATTTTGCTTATATTGCTTTTTCTAAGCAACGTAATTGAATGAAGCTCTTACGAATTATAGAGGACAATTCGCTGATATATATTTTCCGTTTTTCATCGCTTATTCCTCATTTTTTTAACGTGCTATCGCTGAGCAAATATAAATCAATTTATGTACTTCGACTTTCTCTATTAGCGTTTGTTCTTTTCGTTTGGAGAATTGTAGGGCGGTGAAAGTAATACTGATTTTTGTAAAAGATATGCATGACGTTTTCTGTTGTTTAGTTGAAGGTTTTTAGTAGAAAAACTCTATTTAACAAAACTAATATTTAATTAATTGAAAACTGTATTTGTAAGTTGTGTTAACGGAGATTGTAAAATTCGTATACAGGGCTGGCAAGCGTAGAAGCCGCATAGATTATTTGAGGCGGAAAATTTCCAATCAAATCTCTTAAAAATTTCAAAAACGTATAAGTGTTGGATTTATCTAATATAGTAACACAAATTAGTTATCAGTTTGTTTGATAAGTGACCACTTTTACTGCACTACAGATTTATGTCTACTTTACCTTGTACTTTGATAATAATAAATAATAATAATACAAAAGGTTAAAAGGTTGCAAATGAATTATGGGTTCCCTTGAGGCTTAAGGGTGTAACTGTCCGTGACTATACTTTTTTATTCGGCCAGAAGTGCGTTTTTAGAGGCTTTTTAGCACTCTAAAACAAACTACGGATTCGTATTAGAAAAATTGATGGTTGGGGTGCACAAAGAAAATTTTCTACCGTAATTTCTATGAATAGCAATGGATAATTTACAACTCATACCAGATGCCGACAACATTTCTTTAAAAGCAGGTATTTCTACCCCTACCTATTCATAGAAATTACCGTAGAAAATTTTCTTTGTGCACCCCAACTATAAAGTAATTTGGCTTATAAAGTCGAAATTCACTAACTTAAGGCGACCACTATATCAACTTTTTTCAAATACATTGAACACGTTTTTTGTTCACTGTACGCTTTCTATTTTAAAGGTGCATTGTCAAGCACGCGGCTAAAGCGGCTAGAGCAGCGCGGCTGGAGTCGCGTATCTAGAGTCGCGCGACTGCAGCGGCCCGTTTGAGTGTCAAGTGCGCGACTACAGCCGCTATTGCACACGCGCATTTGTAAACACGACGAATCAGTTGTTAACTGACTACGATGGAGAAAGCATTGGTTTTGTGGTGCGCTACCGAAATAGAACAAGATAAAGAAGAACTGTTATTATACCAAATTTGTTCGTTGAACGTGAATTTTAAAGGTCAAGTGTGCAACTGAACGGCCTAAAAATACCTATATTTCCACATATACGGCATATACATGGGGAATTTTTTTGACACATTTGACGTTTAAAAATTCACGTTCAAACAGCAAATTGGGTATACAATTAATAAGAAGCAATCCTCACGAAATCTTTTCAACCCGAAGAGACGAGGGTTTCCAAAATTTCGAAGTTTTTTTCGCGTTAACATTAATCAGTTTAATTTTATATTGCCTTTAATTGAAAATGATTTGAAAAAACAATCATGTGCACCAATTAGACATCCAATAAGCCCAGATTAATTTTAAAAAAAAAACTGTATTTTTTATTTCATATATTTGTTAATAAGTTGGTAATGTAGTAATTGATTTATTTTCGTCTTGATGATGCGACACATCGCTAGTAGGAATATGTCTTTCATATATATTTATCGAAGTCAAACCATCAGATAGATTGATTAAGGGACAGTTAATTAACAGACCGCTTTTGCTTATGCTATTAAGATCTACTTAGGTAATACAAATGAAATTATTTTCAATCAGACTATCCTCAGCGCTTATATTCGGTTTCCTTTGGATTTTGTGGTGTACCTATAGGTAATTCTGTTTTGTTTATAAATATTTTATTTTCGTTGAAAACAATTATTCAGATTTAATTTAAATTGACCGTTGCTGGTCCTACAACTACGTGCTTTAACAAACATTTTTATGCACATCTGCCACGGTTCCTTTGTTGAACTATCACAAAATTTTAAATGTATTGCTTTATTTGCGCACTTTGTGCATTTGTGAGATTCCCACCTACATCTACAAGAAAAGAAAGAACTTATAAAAAATAGTAGTTTTATTTATAAATTGCAAATTCTTTTATACCTACAATGTAGGGATGTAGGCAAAGAATAAAAAAGAACTGTATTTTTTATTTCATATATTTGTTAATAAGTTTGTAATGTATTAATTGGTTTATTTTCGTCTTGACTCTATAAAAAACAGAAGAAAATGTGAATATAATATAAGAGACGTTTATTCATTTATATATTTTATTTAAATCTGTAAAAAAATTATCCATTTCGCTAGAAAGCGGCTTTTAAACTATATAAAACTTTATCTGTCGCCGCGGCTGTGGCGGCTGGACTGCTTTCCGAGCAGTCGCGTCGCTAGAGTCGCCACAGCCGCTTCAGTCGCCACGCGCCGGCCGCGTCATTGACAACGGGTCCATATATTTCAATGTAAACCAGTCTGACGCGACTCCAGCCGCGCTGCTCTAGCCGCTTCAGCCGCGTGCTTGACAATGCACCTTAAATGGTGATTCTACAAGAAGCTCTCTTTATGTTTGAAGTATTTTAAGTTGTCTATGCTTTTTTTTTGAAAATTCAAAAATATAAAGTTACATCTGTACTCCACATTGTAAAGACATTTCGAATTATTTAACTCTTCGAGTTGAGTTATTTGATAAAGAAAATGATTAGTACTAGAGGTAAAGTATCAAGCATTTTAAAAACAGGACAGTATTTTGAAGTACGAGCTAGCACCTGCAGTAGTTGTCTACTGGCTCGACTAATACTCAACATTACTTTCAAATGCACCTGATTTTGTTTAAATTTGAAGAAAAAAAAATTGCATGCATTTAATATAGACCCCAAGGAAGCCCTTAATTTAGGAAGAACTTTCGAAATAAAAAATATTCTAAATTTTGATGTTTCTGATAAGAGGTCGTGCTAGTTGGTGATAAGCTAAGTTATAAAAAATTACTGTTTCTTATTCGGATATTAATTATTATTTTGAAATTACTACATTACGCCTTACAATAGTAGAATATCTCTATTTCAGGGTATTGTTTTGATTTCTACGTAGCTAGTCGTGCCGCCAACACTGTATAATGTCGTATTTATAAAACTTTATGTATACTTGGTACATTATTGTAATATAAAGTGTGACATTTCAAAGATGTCAAATTTTATGCAATTCCATATTCTGAAAGTCCATAACTATGACGATTTAATTCAAGCTCAATGCCATTTGATAATTTTCTCACGACCATCTCATCATCAAAATCAAACTACCATAAACTTAGAAAGAAAGTTAATCTTTTGAAAATCTATAAAACAAAGACTTAAGATTTTATTGTCTGAAGTATGTCAAAATCTAGGGACTTTCAGAACCTAAGTTGCATAAGTTTTGACATCTGACTGTCAAAATTTTATATTACAATAATGAACCGAGTATAGCGTTATTTTAAACTAGCTACAATATATCCTTACTTTACAGCAGCTCATTGGTATTTCTAATTAATTATAAATTATAAAACTGATGAAGCTCTCCGATCTGAGAGCTCGATGTTCAAAATGAGTATTTTTTAAAGGACATTAAGAGAAAAAAATGTATAGTAGACCTAATTTCATATCGATTTGATGACATGATTCTTGGAATTACTGCAATAATTTTGGCAAAAAAATACTAAAAGTAGTAGGAAAATTTCAAGTGAGTGTAAATCATCATAAACCTGGATGAAGGTGGTCAAAACATCTTTTGGAAACGAATTTATTAGGATAAAAAATAAAGATCGAAAGAAATTTCTAGTTTAACATTTATTGTTAAAATTATTGCGATAATTCTAGACCATAAAATCTTGTGGGTATAAGTTTTGTTTCTTTTAGTGTAAAGTCCGAACCACTTTGCAATTGCCCCTGGTATAACTCTGTCCAAAAATTAAGTATAAAATTTCAAAGTACAGATGGAAGACTTAATGTTTGAAAAGTTCCTAACTTTTACATGTTTACATGAAAGAAAAATTATATTATATTGTGACACTCCTGTTTGAATAAAACCCTACGTATTTATTTACATAATTTGGTGATTTTTTTTTTATATTAACCAAGAAGTTCGATATTTTATACTTCTTTGGAGATTATAAAATCTTTTACGAATCAATTTTCAGTTTAATACAATAAAGTAACAAAATTTTGTGGGTCTTAATACAGAGACTATTTTTCGTTGCGCAGGTTAGCTGCATTTCTGTCATTTAAAATTTTATACCTAATTTTTGGATAGACTATAGTAATGCAATATACAGGAGCGGCAAGTGAAATAAGTATAAGAATGATTCTGCATTATTTTGAACCATACAAACTTTTTGCTGTAACATTTGCTACCACTGTAGGTGGATTCTATAATTTTTCATATCTATTGAGGAAAAAAAACGTTAGGATATCAAGCCCTGTTTGCGATAGTGGCGTAGCAGTTGTATTGTTGGAAACTTTCACTTCGACCTTATTCCGTTCTATTGTTTGATATTTAAAAGAGCATTGTATTGTTTTTTTTTTCGTTCAAATTAAATAGAGCATTTATTTATATAAATCTATATATTTTTCTAGATAAAATTGGGAAATTTAGCAAAACAAAATGATCAATTACAAATAGAAATTGATAAATTAACAAAAGATAAATCAGAACAGGCTCAATATATACGTGAATTAGAACAAAAAAATGACGATTTAGAACGTGCACGACGTATTATAGAAGAAAATATAAATGGTATAGAGACTGCATTAAATAATGTTATTGAACGTAATGCAATATTAGAATCGGAAATTGATGAAAAAGAGAATCTAAAAGAGAAATTACAACGATTAGCTGATGAAACAAGAGATTTAAAACAGGAATTATTAGTTAAAGAGAAACAACAATCACAATCAACACCACAACAACAACCCGAAAATCCCACAACAAATGGTTTTATTAATAATAATATGAAAACTGCAAGTGGTTCAACAACGACAACAATCGATTCGAATCGTTTAAAAGAAACAGAAACACAAACAACAATTAATAATAATAATAAAAGTAAGATGAATGTGTCGTTTAGATCGTTTGGTTCGTTTTATAAAAGAATCAAGAAATTACGGGGGACTTTAGATTCAAACTAAAATCCCCCAGAAACAAATCATTCCATAATTAAATTAAATTAAAATTAAATTAAATTAACAAGACTCAATTACAGTATTAGTAATTAAAATTTCATAAATTTGTCCACTATTGTATTAATTAAAATAAATATTATATTTTTTTGCATTTATTTTTATTTTTCTTATTTGTAGTCTAGTTGAGTCTTGTTGGGTTATTTTTAAATTATACAGACTGATTGTGGGGTGTTTACAGAAGATCAACTACCCTCCTATCAACCATCTTTATCGCCAGCCAGTAGAGTAATGGCAATGAATATTGTTAGTGATTTAATTAGGAAAGTTGGGGTGAGTTTGTATTTTTCGATTATTATCCAATGGGTGCTTTTTTAGTATTTATTTCATTGTAATTTTTTATTTAAATTTTTTACATTTGGGGTAGTTGCATGTTTTTGTAGCACTAGATTGCTTTCAGCTATCACGTTATCTTTGTACACAATGTGGAAAGTATAAATGTACAGTTTGTGTCCAGTCTACATCGGGTAATCATGACAATTTATCAAGGTGGGTTTTTTTCGGAGTTTAAAAAATAACGACCGGGCTAATATTGCATGTTTGTTTGCTGTAGTTATTTCCATAATTAGAATTGTTGATTAATCGGGGGTGAATTGTGTAATTTTAGGGCATAGAACGCCGTTTGGAGAAGAGCCGATATGAATATAGAGAAATCACAGCAAATGATACTAGGTTTGGTTGATTATTTTTTTAGTTTTTATTTTTATTTTATTTTTTGGTTCTGGGGAATTATTGCAGAAATCGACCTAAAACCAGTCCAACGCCGACAAGCATACAAGGCTTATCAAAATAAATATAACAATAATTTTAATTAACTAATTCAAAAAAAATAAATAATAAAAAAATAAGGACGCTTAATAGTTGCACGATTTTAAAGTTTATTTTTTAAAACTGAAATAAAGGCGTTCATAAACAAATAAGAACAAACAAACAAACAATAATGTACATCTGATTTATTTATATATTAAATTAATTTATAATCAAATTTCTAATTTAAGGATACATTAACCAACAAAAGTGACACTTTTGTTCAGTATTAATTGAAAAAAAAAAACAACAATTCGTCCGTTTATAATTTGTGATAGATAATTGGCTGATCAATCTGTTCTTTTTATCTCGATCTTAAAACGGTCAAGACTGTGATTAATGCGATTTGTGTACATTTTATTGCGATTTTCTTCTCAAATAAACGAAACGTATTCGCTTATACTCAAGTATGTAGAGCATCAAGAGACACCCAAACACTTGATGGCCTGCATTATTGTTATAATCGAATACCATCGAGATCTGTTTGTGCATATTTGGTATTATTCACGGACTCGACTCTATTATTCTAATTATTATTGTTTTTTGTATATAAATGTATAAATATAGAAATTTCGGCTTCTCCGATTATCAAACAACAACGGAAACAAGAATATTCCTCTAAATATGTGTGTGTATATATTAAGTGAGAATTTTTTTTTTTGTCTAAAACAATTTATCGAACTTATTTCCATCAATTAATTTTGTTGATGTTAATTATAAAGTTCCTTTTTTTTTTGGGGGGTTTCGATTTTTACGCATTTCCAATGGGTTGTGTGTCAAGTCCGTCTTGTCGTGGATGTTGGACACAGAGACGGCTATTTTCGATTTTTTATAAGAAGAACTTGGATGTTTCTTGTATATTTTGGAAATAGTTAGCTTTTTACTGTTTCTAGTGTAGTTGTTGGGCTCTAAAAGCCATCAGTTGTTTTGTACGAATTCTCCTCGAATTCTATCGGAAATGAGCCATGCTGTATCCAATAAAATTGCTATTGTAATCCAGTACAATTCGTTAAAATTAAAGAATTTTGCCCAAAAAAAATCCAGTCTATGACAAGACAAATCACGCAACCCTCGATTCTCTCTTAATTCAATTTAATTTAATTTAATTTATCATTTCTTTAATTAGGTACAATTCTGTTTCTTGTCATATTCCATTAATTAAGGTGCAAATATTTATTAACAGTTGTATAAGAAGAACAATAAAAAAAAATAGTAAAACGACGATAAACAAACAAACAACAATAAAAACCAATCAGCTTATCAAATTAAGACACCTGTT
The DNA here is from genome assembly GCA_021725515.1 of Epicauta chinensis. Lineage (NCBI taxonomy): Eukaryota > Metazoa > Arthropoda > Insecta > Coleoptera > Meloidae > Epicauta > Epicauta chinensis. The sequence continues at coordinate 247,814 of JAEDXX010000106.1, read as the reverse complement.
ATGATTTTTTTAAAGATAATACCACACGGTTTCTTTGCAATACTCTCATTATTTAATGTGAATTTTTTTATACTTGTCAGCAATGATAAACGATTCAATTCGGCTTGTAATTTTGGTGAATCATCCGAATTTTGCCATTTAATGTACAATGTACCTACAAAATTTAATTATAATTTAATAGTCCAGGCGCTGGAGGTACTTGAGTATGCTTGCAGGGGACGACGCAATTTTTCTGTGAAAATATGCTTAATTGACCCTTAATTGATGAGAAAGTGTTTGATACCAAGCGAAATTCGTGTTCAATTTTTGTTTATCACAGTAAATTAAAAAAATAGGCTTATCAGCTCAATAATTCCGTAATTATTTATAAAATTTAATATATTATGAACTAAATCGGTAGAATATTTATCGAATATTAACTTAGATGTCAAATATTTATCGTACCCTGTCTAAAAACGTATTCACGTTTTATTATATACTAATGGTACAAAATATGAAAAAATCATAGGGAACAATTTTGTAGAAAATTTAATTTCGAACAAATCATGTCATTAGCAAAAATTCGAAAAAACTAACATTTTTTATGTTATATAGCCTTAAAGGTCAGATGTTCGAGCGCAGCGCCACTTTTATACCTTGCGGACAGCGTTTTTCGACTTTGTCACTATATAAATAATTAACTAATTGAGATAATCACCTGATTCTAATTTTATTTTGTTCAAAATTCAATATTCTAACCAAAATTTGTTAAAAAAATGTCGAAACTTTATTGCTTCTCAGTTTGAAGGTATTTTAATTATTACACGATATTCGAAAAAATTGTTACATAACAGCTTTTTTGATTATATGACAAATTTACTTAAAACAGTTACTTCTATTGAAAATAAATGACAATTGTTAGATAAAATTTAAAAAATCAATTATTTAAAACATTTTTCTCTATCAATAAGAAACACACCCAAGATTTTCATCTTTTCTTTCTTTTCATTCGACAATCGCGATAGAAAAATATATTTGTTCAATACTTGCTATTAAAATCCTACTTTATCGACTGAAAACTCGGTGTTAAAGTAACACTTTACCCACCTCAACGGTAAAGTGTTTACTTTGGATAAACTCCATAGCAACCAACAGCAAACGAACAAAAACAGTTGCTTGTTGTTTAGAGAAATCCAACAACGATTGACAATTGTATGAATAATTGTTAACTTATTAGAAAATTTAAAAAATAATAAAGAAAAAAGAGTTTGAAAGGCAAATATTGGGAAAAATCTTGTACTGCACACGGTGGTAAAGTCTCTTTATCCACTCACGGATTTGTCTCACTCTGCCTCCGGCCTCGTAAGCCAAACTTCCGCTCATAGATAAAGTATGACTTTACCACCTTGTACAGTAAGTAACTATTCTACAACTATAAATGTTATTGAAAATAAATATCTAAATGTTGTTAGTTGCTATTGGATTTCTCTTTTGTTTATTTGCTGTTGTTTGCTAGGTAGTTTACCCACCTCAACGGTAATGTAAACACTTTAAGGTGGGTAAAGTGCTACTTTACCATCGAGTTTTTAGTCGATAAAGTAGGACTTTAACAGCGAGTATTGAACAAAATATATTTCTACAATTGTACCTGGCTAACTCATGATCGAACAACTAAAAATGTTATTGAAAATAAATATCTCTAATAAATTAAAAAAATATGTGAGAATACTATTTTTTGAAGTGTTACGCGTATAGATTAAAATTAATTTTAAAATATAAATTAATCGAATTCATGAAATTTTTCATAAATTTAATGTAAATAATTAATTTCTAAACAAAATAAAATTAGAATCAGGTGATTATCTCAATTAGTTAATTATTTATATAGTGACAAAGTCGAAAAACGCTATCCGCAAGGTATAAAAGTGGCGCTGCGCTCGAAAATCGGACCTTTAAAGCTATATAACTTAAGAAATGTTAGTTTTTTCGAATTTTTGCTAATGACATGATTTGTTCGAAATTAAATTTTCTACAAAATTGTTCCCTATGATTTTTTCATATTTTGTACCATTAAAGTAATATAATGATAAAACGATAGAATTGGCCGTTTTTTTAGTAACAAATGGATTTATTATAAACAAATACGGCATACGATAAATATTTGACTTCTAAGTTAATATTTGATAAATATTCTACCGATTTAGTTCATAATATATTAAATTTTATAAATAATTACGGAATTATTGGGCTGATAAGCCTATTTTTTTGATTTATTGTTATAAACAAAAATTGAACACGAATTTCGCTTGGCATCAAACACTTTCTCATCAATTAGGGGTCAATGAAGCATATTTTCAAAAAAAAATTGCGTCGCCCCTCTATACATACTTAAGTACCTCTAGCTCCTCGACTATAAATAAATAATTAATTAATTAATCGCAACAAACCGGCTAATTCCGATGAATTACACAGCCACAATATCGAAATATAGATCGGTAAATGATCTAAAACGTATCGAATTCGGTGTAGAATCCATTCGAAAAGTACTATCAACAAACGAAACTATTCCACAAATTAATGTGTATGAATTAATTAATTAATTAATTAAAACAACTTACAATAGTAAAAACGGTGTAATACAACAGCGTTGTCGGTAATAGAAAAAATAATATCGTAAAACCCAAAACACCAATAAATAATTGATGATGGGAATATTGATACGAATCGACTTTCTGTCGTAACGGATTATATTTGCGTCCGATAAACAAACGAAATAACGATAATAACGTGTTTAATTGTAAATGAATCAATCTAGAAACAATTCGTTAATTAAACGAATTAATTATTTATAAAAAAATAATAATAATCTTACCTAGCTGCATAGACGTAGATACAATAAACGTGGAATGTTACAATCGATATAATATCCGATAATAATGCAATTTGATAGGAGAATCCCAAAATTCCCGGTATTATCAATAACAAGAAATACCGTTCAAAGATCGGACGGATACTGTACAAGAAAACACGCCACAATGAGATGTGATGGAAGAAGAATTTACCCAAACAATTATTGAAGGCTTTGTTCAATTTCAAACCAATCGGTGAACCCATCAGATACATTAATAATTCTTTTAGATTCTCAATAATCATGTCACAGATTTCCGTAATCAATTCCATTATACGATTCTGATGGATTATCATAAATTCCAATACAATTACACCAACAATTAGATCGATTGCTTTCGTTATAATAATATTACCGATTTTGATTTTTGATGGTTTTTTATTGACGATCTCATTACACAACCATTTGAATGTTTGCAGATTATCGTAGAGATGCGATAATATTGCCGATTTCGATACAAAACTCTTGATTCTATCTAAAAACTAAACAGTTACGATTGATTAAAAGTGTCGACAACAACTCGAATAACTTACAGTAATTGTGATGTGTAAATAACGAATCAACAACGATAACACTTTCGTAAGGTAAGTTTTATGTCCGTTTTGTGTGTTTTTTATCCGTTTCTCCTGTAAATATTCGTGTAAAACACGAAAATGTTCACCGTAATTTGAGGTTAGAATTTTGTCGCAATTCGTAAAACCGTCCAAATCGTAACTGATTTGGATTAAACTGGAATTATCACCATTCAATACTGTGAATTTTTCTAAATTTTTCTCGTAAAATAGTAATTTTCGTTTGGTATTATGCGATTTACCAACATAACCTATAATTTGTGTCGGTTGTCGGATAATCGAATTATTTGTTATGTAAAAAGCCACATTGTCGTTGAATTCGTGATAGAAGCCTTCCAAATAGCCAGTTTTGTTGAATTTCAATTGATTTGGTGCGAAAATTAATGTATTTTTATTTTGCATTATTTCTCACATAACCTCAACAAATACATCAATTACAGTTATCTTCAATGAAATTCTACAATCACCCAATAGATGGCGGTAGTATTAAAATATTTTTATCGATATAATCCCAAAATTTCACCGTTAATAACCAAAATTATGCAAGTATTTTGATAATTTCGGAATGTTGCGGCAATAAGTAATAAAAATATTTAATTACATTCGATTTTGGAGAATTTTTAAAATTGAGCTGCAAATAGTGTACTATTTAGTTGCGCTTTTATTGAATAGATGACGCTACTGTGTTTTCTTTTTATTTGTTAGTAATTGCGCATAATAGCCAAAAAATGTCCAATCTAGTCTTAAAATTTTATAATTTTGTTAATTAATTAATTACCGTAAGTAGAAATATACTGTCTTTAATCATCGAAAATTAATAATTACATCTATCATCATTTAAGCTACAAATAACCTATAAGAGCTGCTCGAATTGTTAATCGATAAAATTCAAGATTTTTGCCTTCATAAATTTAAAAATTGTTAGTATTTCGTTAATATGATACACAATAGCTTAATAATTAGTGAAACAATAGTTTGTGGTAAATTTTTAAGTGTTTCGACTAGAGCTACAATTAATTCCGTTTAGTTCGTCTGTTGTCGGACAGATGGCGCTGTTGTTTATTTTGTAATCATAACCTAAAAATACCGCAAACTTTTTATTATTGCATTTCCACAATTATTTAACTTATTTCGTCAATTAATCATTATCGTAAGTAGTATTATATCGTTTTAATTATTACTAATCAATAATCTTAGGTTAATGGTGGTTTAATTTCAATAGAACTCGATGTAAAGAAATTCCATCAAAAGTTAGGTTATGTTAGAATTTGTTTTTTAATTCGCACCGATAATGGAACATAAAATCAAATTAAAAACATTAAATCCGTATATAACATGCAATATATGTAATGGATATTTAATTGATGCTACCGCAATAACCGAATGTCTACACACGTTCTGTAAAAGTTGTCTTATCAAACATTTAGAAGCCAACACGAATTGTCCAACATGTAAAATCGTTGTCCACCACTCGTATCCACGACAATACATCAATTATGATCGTACAATGCAAGATATTGTTTATAAATTAGTACCGAATCTATATCAAAACGAATTGAAACGTGAACAAGAATTCTATAAACAAAGAGGCTTATTGTATCCAAAAGACAACAATAATCAACCGAATGATGATAGTAATCGATACGAATCGAATGAGATCACGAATAATTTCGATAAACGTGATGAATTAATTAATATTTGTTTGAATTGTTCGAATAATAAGATTTTTGTACGGGTACCAACCAAAACGACAGTATTACATTTGAAGAAATTCTTATTGATGAGATTATTGAAACAAACGGATATCTGTGATAAAATCCAAATATTTCACGATAATCATCTATTGAATAATCACGATAATTTAAAGTATATCTGTTTGGTTAGTAATAATCGCGAAGAGGCGCCTTGTTTGTTGCTTCAGTACCAAACATTATGAAATTCAAAGGAGTCATCAGGTATAGTGCATTCAGGCACCAAACGGTTACTAGATTTGACAGACTTGTCGTTAAACGAAGTACCTAATCCCAGTATATAGGAAAGATAAACAAAGAAATCACTAGATTCAAGCGTATCAACTGCAATCTAGTAATCCTTTGGTCCGTAAATATACTATAATCGGTTTAAAGTAAAACTACATACCTTGTTCACTGGGAGAACGGACTTTTTCGATAGATTTTGACAGCCTTGTGACCAACTTGATAGAATAAAATTTCCTATATTTAATTCTAAATGCAGCTTTTTGTAGCTCTTCTAAGTATTTGGCAGCCTTTTTACCTAACGCTTTGAAGAGATTTTCGGTGAGAATTTTTTTGAAGTGAAACTTCTTTAGGCGCGCTTGGGTGTAAATATTTTTCAATGTATTTTCCCTATGTAACGAAAATGCGAGACGCCGTGAGAGGAAACACTTCCCCTCTAACAGAAGAGTGGGGGCGTTACCAATAGCGTCGCTTATACTCTGTCAGTTCTGCCAACTGCGTAAAATAAACACTAGGGTCTAAAGTTGGTGGCATTGATTGATGTACAGCGCCCTCTGGAACGAAACTAAAATTTCAAGGCTTACCGCGATGATTTTTGAATTTATAAATTATCGAGCCGGCAGACTTCGTCCCGTTCATAAAATTGACAATATCGAAATAATTGACCAATAACGTCAAAGAAAGTGAGGTTAGAATCATTGTTGTTAACTTGTTAAAATGAAAATTTATAAATTAATTAATGGCGTTAAATTATACAGTTGCGATCAAAAAATCAAGGACATCTAATTGTCACTTGGTGTAGGACAGCCTTTAATATTTTATATTCAAAGAGTCAGTAATTTTGACATTAAACGTTAATAATAACAGTAATGTTTGGCCCAGTCTAAATATTTTAAGACGTCAAAAAAAATGTCCAAAATTTTTGACCGCAACTGTATATGTAAATGTACATAAAGAAAAAGAAAGCTTTCAAACAATGACAGAAAGAAAATAAACCAATCAAAAAAATTAACTTCATCTCTAACCCAAGAAGTTTCACTTCTAACGCGCGGCGTTCCACGCACTTTCAATTTTTTTTTATTCTATTTATTGTATATGGGTCATTCCACCAAATAAAATCATTTTTACGGGGCGACCCTCGCCGATTTTTTTCAAATTTTGTGGAGGGTTTCTCTACTTTGAAAAAAAGATTCCCTAAAAGTTTGAACTCTTAATATGCGGCCGTTTCGAAGTTATAACTTTTTGAAATTTAGAAGAAGAAAAAACTTCAACTTTTTCATCAATTTTTTTGAGGTAAAAAACTTTTTTTTAAATTGGTAAAATATAGCTTTTTGTAGGAAAAATTCTCAGCTTTTTAATAGGAATATTCGTTTTTCATACACGCAACGGAAGACACTTTAAGATCCAATCAAAGTGAAAAAAACGATTTTTCTCACAGTGCGGCTTGTGGTACATCAAATTTTACATTTTTTTTTTTCTGAAAGCTGAGAGTTTTTCCCACAAAATATATCATTTTCGCGATGTTCATATTTTTTGTTTTCTTACAATCAAATAAAATGTAAAATCTTGACAATTAAAAAACATATTTTGTTCAATAGTTGCTGTTAAAGTCCTACTTTATCGACTAACAACTCGATGGTGAAGTAGCATTTTACCCACCTCAACGGTAAAGTGTTTACTTTCTTTTTTTCAAATTTTCAAAAATTCATAACTTCGAAACGGACACATATTAAGAACTCAAACTTTCAGGGTTTTTTTTTGTCGAAGTAGAGAACACCTCCACAAAATTTGGAAAAAAATCGGCGGAGGTCGCCCCGTAAAAATGATTTCATTTGGTGAAATAACCCATATCGAAGTGGCTTTCGCCATTGCCGAAGAATACTTTTCGAGTATTTATAACTTTGTTTTCACAGTTTTCGTATTTTGTAAGTAATTTTGAATTTTGCGCCATAGTAACTTATCTATACCCCATTTGCTGGTTGAAGGTGAATTTTTAAACGTCAAATGTGTCAAAAAAATTCCCCAAGTATATGCCGTATATGTGGAAATCTAGGTGTTTTTAGGCCGTTCAGTTGCACACTTGACGTTTGACATTCACGTTCAACCAGCAAATTTGGTATAGTTGCAAAAAGAGCCCCTTCTCTCAGTGAATAGGGTATACATTTAGCAGCGCATGTGCGAGTGTAGGGATCACTTTAAACCGCAAGAACACAACTCATAATAATAAGCGACACTTAAAGCTCCCCATACACTACCAGTTTTGTTCTAACCGATAAATACACCAATTCTACCATAATAATTTATTAAATGTTAATAATTTAAAATAGTAGTATGTTTAAATACTATTAGAATTAAGTGCTTTATTTATTATTGCATCTGAAATTTTGTAGATTAATTCCCGTAATAAAAACTAGTTATTATCGCTAGTTATCATCTCTAATAAATCATCAGTTAAACAACCTCCATCTGTATTATCACAATTATCGATTTCATCTCCGATCTTATCAAATTCTCGCCTCTCCAAATTAATCCGATCAAATTCGATTTTATCAATGGTACTTGTCGAACAATTATCATTAGGATCATTGATTAATAAACGTAAAACACGTTGATTTGTTGCATTATTATTAGTTTGTCCGATTTGATCGACAAACAATTGTAACTCGTGCATATCGGATTGATTATCATCCATCGGTTTTATTGGATGTTTCTCTAAGATACGTCCATTATCGGTTACAGCATAGATATTCTCACCGATATTCTTTAACATTTCGCTAGCAATCGGATTGAGATTTTCATGTTCAAATGTACCATCGATCCGTTGTAGACCCATACGTAATAATAATGAGACACGTATCTGGTAATCTTTCAACCAATATTCGATGTTGTTGTGCAGATCGATTTTCTCTTGTTTTGTTAGAATTTTATTGAAATTATCAATGAAATTTTGTACTTTATGCAGTTGTGTTTGTGTATTTGGATTTGTTATATAATTTTCAATTTCGTATAAATGTCGTAATGTTATTTGTATGATATCATTACACACACTAATTTGCCATTTAAATACCATTGTTATCAGATCCCATAATTTACCCATACTGATCGTATCTAAACGCATACACGATGATTGGGTGACATCTTCAATGATATCGCGTACTGCTTCATGATTGTAAGTGGCTTGTGGTTTCATGATTTCATTCATTAATTGTTTCGAAATCAATACCGATATGATTTCGTCTAAAACTGAAAAGTCAACAAAAATCAATATTTTGTTTTGTTTGAATTATGATAGATACCTAGATTCGTTTTGTCGATTGTTATATTTTGCGCTTGTAATCGTTGTGCCACAACAAACACCATTTCAGCACCCAAATTGAGTACAAGGAACGGGGTAACATAGTACGACATAGTTTGTTGAATACTGGGGTAAACCACACACACGAATTCTGTGATTGAATTAGTTGGTGTGTTTTTTTTGTTGTTACTGTGGGGGAAAAATCAATACAGTAACCCCTTATTGTGGCGTATCGGTATAGTTGTGGTTGAGTTATTTCTAGTTTTCTATAGATTTTCCCCGATCGGAATTAGTAAGTTCGTTGTAGTGTTGATGTGGTTGAGAATAATTGGTTGGGGAAATTTGATGAATTATTAACAACATTTCAAGGATTTTCAATTAGATCTGATTTCACATCAAATTAGACGATTTAGTTTAGTTATTTATTTATTTATTTATTTATTAAAAAAAACACGGATTATAAAATATATCCGATTTTTCAAAAATTGCTTGATTAAATAATTAATTGATTAACGGAAGATACTATTGATGCTGGTAAAATAATTAATTTTGTTCGAATAATCTGTTGAATTCGCTTTCAAAATATGCATACTTTTCGAATAAGCCGCGTAGATTTATAAAATTCTGTAATACTAAAATTGGAAACAGTCCGCGTTAATTTCAAGAGATGGCGCCGTGAAGTTAAGAATTTTGTAACATGAAAAATAAGATGGCGCCACAAATATTTTCTAAATTCTTGTTCTTCAACAGTAATTTAAAATCAATTTCATAGTTATTCAATCCCAGTTGTAATGTTTCATCAATTTAAAAGACAATTTTGATATTTTGAACATGTAAATTGTAAAATTTGGAAAATTGATTCAAGTTAGTATTAATGGTTTGTAACAGATGGCGCTGTAATTTCGCTTCACTATTTGGTAATTACGATTATGGTAAGAAAATTTTTCATATTTTTCTAATTCTTCCCATTTTTAAATTCATATTATTTTAAGTGCTTGAGAATCCTTAATTTTATGTGAAAATTAGACAGAAAATAACAGTTGGCAATAGTTTTGCTCTCAGCGCCATCTAATGTATAGAAAATTAAGAAAAATAACTGTTGGCGACAGTGATCACTCTTTTAGGGTGTTTCGGATCAGTTGGCAACGGTAAACTCTCTTCTAGGGAGTTTTGGAACAGTCGGTGGTATTTTGTTTACTCCTAAAAACAGGTTTAATTGTTAATAATTTGTTTAATTGTCTAATTGTATGTGTAATTACCTTAATTTTAATTTCTAGGTCTCTAATATGATGGGATTGGTTATAAAAAGGGCTTTAAATTCATCTGTTGCATGTATAACATATACCCAATTTGCTGGTTAAACGTGAATTTTTAGACGTCAATTGTGTCAAAAAAATTCCCCATGTATATGCCGTATATGTGGAAATATAGGTATTTTTAGGCCGTTCAGTTGCACACTTGACGTTTAAAATTCACGTTCAACGGGCAAATTTGGTATACAAATTTAGTTGCTTAAGTTCATCTCAAAGGAAATAAAAGCTATACTAAATTCATCGACCAAAGGGTTCCTAGATTTAAGTTGGTACCCTTGAATATAGTAATATTTCTAGGGATTTATCTGTCTATGTCTATTCCTCGCTTACAATCCTGGAACTATATACTTCGTTTAACGAGACATCTATCAAATCTAGTAACCCTTTGGTCGATGAATTCACTTTATTTTCTCTTTTTCTTTATTTTCACATGTTAAAGATGTTTATATACTGCGTTCAAAAATTAAGTATAAAATTTCACATGACAAAAGTGTAACTAAGGAACGAAAAAATAGTTCCTCTTTAAAAAAAAATAGTAACAGAATTTTTTATTATTGTATTTAACTGTAAATTAATTCAAAAAGACTTTAGAATCTCCAATGAAATATAGAATTATGATATTCATGGTTAATGTTTAAAAATTGCCAACAATCGTAAACAAACGCATAGGGTTTTATTCAAACAGTAGTGCCACAACAAAATATTCTTTTCGCTTCAAGTAATCATGTAAAAGTTAGGAACTTTTGAAATATTAAGTTGCATATTACCTATACCAAATTTGCTGGTTGAACGTGAATTTTCAAACGTCAAATGTGCAACTGCACGCTCCAAAAGTCCCTAAGAGTTTGTTTACATATTATTTTTTGTAACCACAAAATTTCATATTATTACGATTGTTTTGTACGTTTGGCTTTTTAAAGAACTTTTGTGACTTTCAAAATAATTTTTATAATGAATTAGAATGTTATTTCATAAATTTTCCAAACGTCATACCACATAGTTGGGGATTTTTAGAGCGTGCAGTTGCACATATGACGTTTGAAAATTCACATTTAATCAGCAAATTTCGTATAATTTGAAATTTTATATTTAATTTTTGGACGGAGTATACTAAATTTACTGACCAAATGATTACTAGATTTGTTTCGTTAAACAAAGGATTGTAAGCAGGGTATGTACACAAATAAATAAATCCCCAAAAATATCACTATAATCAAGAGTACCAACTAAAATCTAGGAACCCTTTAGTCGGCGAATTTAGTGTGCAGTTTCTAATTCAAATTTTGATCCTCAACACTAAAGATTACGCGAGCTTTATATCTCTGCAGGTCCAGTAATAAGAAAACTTCGTATAGTAGACAATTATCAAAATAAGTGGTAATTAGGTGTAATAAATTAATAATTATTTATAGAGTGTATACCCTATACACTGAGAGAACGGACTTTTTTGACATCTTTTGACAGCCAAGTGACCAACTTGATAGAATAAAATTTCCTATATTTAATTCTAAACGCAGCTTTTTGTAGCTCTTCTAACTATCTTACAGCCCTTTTCCCTCACACAATGAGAGGGAAAACCCAGGTTCTTTGAACTCAGGTACTCGTTTAAATTTGTTGTAAATTTTTATTACTTGCGTTTCGAAGTACTGGCTAGCTGGTAATACTTTTTCAGCATTTTGCTTAAATATTAGTTTGTTTTGTATCGTTTATTTCACTTTATTTTTAAATTATTTGTGCATAACAATTTGAATGTTGGCGCCGTAGAATGCGTACTACTTTTCCTCGCGTAGAACTACTAAATTATCTAGTTACAAAAAAAGTCCGTTCTCTCAGTGTATAGAGTGTAGTTAACTACACTATAAAATTGTGTTATATTAATTTGAACTTCGCGGTAGTTATTGTTTTTCTTAGATCTATTGCCAACTGTTATTTTTCTTTCTAAATACTACACGAGATGGCGCTGGGAAAAAAAAATGATAATTAAATTTCGGTTAAGTTTAAATTATTGATGTTAAATTTATCAAAAAGTTGGCGATATCCGTCTTTAATTAAATAATTAATATCAATTCAACAATAATTATTTGTAATTTTTGTTATCTTGTAAAACTGTCAACAATTGTAGAATTGTGTAATTATAGGCGTAAGAATAGTTCAGCTTCTACCTGATAGATGGCGCGCTCGATTGTGGATTTTTAAATTTTTGACTATCTCTTTGCATTCATACGTTCCTAATACAAAATCGTAATTTTCGAGAATTTGAGAGTCAGTGGTCGCGATGACAAATTTCGTTCTATCTTTGTTCAACACATTAGATCAAACGTAAAATCGAGAGAGATATCGATATAATTATCGTATAGAAAATAACGTTAAATATCTTTATAATTACAAAATTTCGAATTGAAAACAGTATTGGATTCGATTACAATATTATTAAGCAATATTCTGACGTATGATTATCCGGGAAAATTAATTAGTTTTCGAGAAAATCGCGAAAATACTGTTTTTTGGGTGCTTTGAATATCTCTGTTATTATTGTAGGGAATTTTATGAAATTTTCCTCAAAATTAGTGGAGGGTATTTTGAATAACTGGACGTATTCGTTTTCGGAAATATTCAACCGTTTTTGAGAAAATACAAAAAAAGCGTTGCCAACTCAGACGCTATAATGATACCAAATTTTGGAAAATCTGCGGTAGTTGAAATGACGCAATTTTGGAATACGATTAAAATATTGTCAGTCTGGTTTGTTGCATTGTTTTTACCAGGAAAAATTCCAAAATTTACGAGAATTGTTCTACTTTGTTACATTTTGTCGAATTTTCCAGGAAACAATTGCAAATTCTAAAAAACTGGATACGTCCACGTATGCAGAATATCATCATATATTGTTCCTATAAATTTTATTCAATTTTATAGGATAACAACCGAACTATTCGAATTTCCAAAATATTTTAGCAAATTACCCGGCGCATCCACCATATTTTCCATAATTATAGTTAGTTGTCGATAACAACAGATGGCGCTTCGTTGCACGTTTATGCAACCTCTTATACACTAACATATTGTAAATATTTATTTTAACGAAACTCTTTGCAGGGATTTAAACTATTAATCTATTTGTTTACAGGTAATTCCTGATACGACACATATCGATGCCCCAACGGTGTCAATCTAGGCGCCCTTTCTTCCATTGATATCACATCTAAGCCGGTATTACTCGTTGATCTTTGTTCAAACAGACTGCGTAATCGTTGAAATGACGGCATCAATTCAGAACTACCACTAATAACACTACATTCATCATCATCTTTAACGTCATAATTGGGCCGTTTAAACGGTACCGCTTTCAACTGAATCCCTCTACCAACCCCATTATGATCGGACGGCAATAACTCATTCAACGATTTACACAATTCCCGTATCAAATCGATCAATTCATGCTTCTTCGTTACATCCATACTATCCGTATTGATTACATCGATTATTAGTTGAAATAGACGGTTTTGATAGAAAATGTGGTCGTTTTTACGGTAGACTTTGTAATTGTTTAGATCGTCGTGTAGATGCATCAGATCGTGGCGGATCTGTTCGAAATTACGTCCAACGATCAGATCGTAAATGGATTTTTTCCGTATTAGATTACCCAACGATTTTGCACGTTTAATTTCTGATGGACGTTCAGCGGCAACTGTACGATTCTCGTACATGGAAATAATCGAACGTACATTGATTGTGAATTGTTCTGTTTCACCTTCTAGAAATTAACAAATTCAAACAAAATTATTGTAATAATTCAAACAATAACTCACCCATTTTGTACACCTGTTTTAGCGACTAATTATCAAATGACTAACATTGATTAAAAACAAACGAATTGATAACATTATCTATGTTATCGCATACTTGCAAGGTGATTGATTAATGTCAGGAAAACTAAATTGTTTATTTATTCATATATTTTTTTTTAATATATATATTTTTAAATGTAAAACAAATACAATACAATTATCGAATATTAAACTACTACATACAAAATACATTTATAGCGGTGATAACAGGGGTCCATCAAACCAAACCTATTGCACCTTAAACGAAATCTCAACAGAAACAATCAACAAATTAATAATATTATTACAGGTTTGGTCAGTCTGGTCCAACAGGTCAACAGACACAAAATAAATTGACCTGTGATTGATGTTTTGCCGTTTCAAAAATAAAAAAATCGATTGTTCTCAATCGCCTGTCAAGCCACATCATCGTTCTCTCCAAACCAAAAAAATCCAAAATTGATTGAAAAAAAAAACAACATGATTAATAAATCTGGCAGGGGAATGTACGACCCAACAGCTATAATTAGGCGTTACAATTTTTAATCCACAAAAAAAAACAAATGAAGAAAAGACAGAGAATAGAGAAAATATAGGAGAGAAAAGTAGAGAATTTGCTGTGACTTAAGTCACCTATTTTCGGACAAGGTCTTGATCTTGATTTATTTTCTCTCTTTAGAATTTGATCGTATATATAGTCCAGGCGCTGGAGGCACTTGAGTATGCATGAAGGGGGCGGCGCATTTTTTTTTAAATATGCTTCAAAACAGACTCGTCAGCTCAATAATTCCGTAATTATTTATAAAATTTTATATATTATGAACTAAATCGGTAGAATATTTATCAAGTATTAACTTACAAGGCAAATATTTATCGTATGCCGTTTTTGTTTATAATAAATCCATTTGTTACTAAAAAAACGGTCAATTCTATCGTTTTATCATTATATTACTTTAATGGTACAAAATATGAAAAAATCATAGGGAACAATTTTGTAGAAAATTTAATTTCGAACAAATCATGTCATTAGCAAAAATTCGAAAAAACTAACATTTCTTATGTTATACAGCTTTAAAGGTCAGATGTTCGAGCGCAGCGCCACTTTTATACCTTGCGGATAGCGTTTTTCGACTTTGTCACTATATAAATAATTAACTAATTGAGATAATCACCTGATTCTAATTTTATTTTGTTTAGAAATTAATTATTTACATTAAATTTATGAAAAATTTCATGAATTCGATTAATTTATATTTTAAAATTAATTTTAATCTACACGCGTAACATTTCAAAAAATAGTATTCTCACATATTTTTTTAATTTATTAGAGATATTTATTTTCAATAACATTTTTAGTTGTTCGATCATGAGTTTGAGCCAGGTACAATTGTAGAAATATATTTTGTTCAATACTCGCTGTTAAAGTCCTACTTTATCGATTAAAAACTCGATGGTAAAGTAGCACTTTACCCACCTCAACGGTAAAGTGTTTACTTTACCGTTGAGGTGGGTAAACTCCATAGCAACCAACAGCAAATAAACAAAAACAATTGCTTGTTGTTTAGAGAAATCCAATAGCAACCAACAACGATTGACAACTGTATGAATAGTAGGGTGCTTCATTTCAGAGCGAAAAATTTTTTTTTAAGTCCCACCTGAAAATCTTGTAGTCGGTGGAAAAACAAAAATTTTGAGCCGCATAGTAGCTCTTAATTCCGATTTTAACCCGTTGCTAATCCATTTTTTATTTTTCCCATTTAAATAACATTGAAAAGTAATTTTTTTGTAACTTTTTCCTTCCGTATTAAGTCTTTTTTTTTTCGTATTTTGACTTATTGGCTCTTGTAGAGAACTAAATTTTCTACAAAAAAGGTCTTTTGAGTCGAGTTGGTAACTCGATTAGATTTCTTCACAAATCTTATATTAAAATTTCGTAAAAATAACGTGAAATCTCATATAGCGCCAAAACTATTGAAAATGGATAAAAAGTGTCAAGAACAATTTTGTAGGAAATTTTATGCCCTACAATTTTTGTAATTAAACCATTTGTCGTAACTCTCATAGTTTAGTAACTACTACCTCTTAAAATATAAAATTTTAATATAAGAAGCGATTTGTGAAGAAATCTAATCGAGTTACGGACTCGAATCAAAGGACGTTTTTTGTAGCAAATTTAGTCCTCTACAAGAGCCAATAAGTCAAAATACGAAAAAAAAAAATTAATACGGTGAGCGGAAGGAAAAACTTAAAAAAAAATACTTTTCAATGTTATTTAAATAGGAAAAATAAAAAATGGATGAGCAACGGGTTAAAATTGGAATTAAGAACTACTATGCGGCTCAAAATTTTTGTTTTTCCACCGCCTACAAGATTTTCAGGTGGAACTTGAAAAAAAAATTTTTTGCTCTGAAATGAAGCACCCTAATGAATAGTTAATGTCAAAACTTATTAGAAAATTACAAGAAAATTAAATAAAAAAGAGTTTGAAGGTATTACTTGCCCTTCAAACTTGCTATTAAAGTCCTACTTTATCGACTGAAAACTCGATGGTAAAGTAGCACTTTACCCACCTGAACGGTAAAGCGTTTACTTTGGGTAAACTCCATAGCAATCAACAGCAAACGAACAAAAACAGTTGCTTGTTGTTTAGGGAAATCCAACAACGATTGACAACTGTATGAATAATTAATGTCAACTTATTAGAAAATTAAAAAAAAATAATAATAAAGAAAAAAGAGTTTGAAAGGCAAATATTGGGAAAAATCTTGTACTGCTCACGGTGGTAAAGTCTCTTTATCCACTCGCGGATTTGTCTCTGCTCTTGGATAAAGTATGACTTTACCACCTTGTCAAATGATTTCTTTTCAAAAAGGTGAAAATCTTATTTATTTTCAATAGAAGTAACTGTTTTCAGTAAATTTGTCACATGATCAGAAAAGCTGTTATGTAACAATTTTTTCGAATATCGTGTAAAAATTGAAACACATTCAAACTGAGAACCAATAAAGTTTCGAAATTTTTTCAACAAATTTTGGATAGAATATTGAATTTTGAACAAAATAAAATTGAACAAAATAAATCAGGTGATTATCTCAATTAATTAATTATTTATATAGTGACAAAGTCGAAAAACGCTGTCCGCAAGGTATAAATGTGCCGCTGCGCTCGAACATCTGACCTTTAAAGCTATATAACTTAAAAAATGTTAGTTTTTTCGAATTTTTGCTAATGACATGATTTGTTCGAAATTAAATTCTCTACAAAATTGTTCCCTATGATTTTTTCATATTTTGTACCATTAAAGCAATATAATGATAAAACGCTAGAATTAGCCGTTTTTTAGTAACAAATGTATTTATTATAAACAAATACGGCATACGATAAATATTTGACTTCTAAATTAATACTTGATAAATATTCTACCGATTTAGTTCATAATATATTAAATTTTATAAATAATTACGCAATTATTGAGCTGATAAGCCTATTTTTTTTATTTATTGTTATAAACAAAAATTGAACACGAATTTCGCTTGGCATCAAACACTTTCTCATCAATTAAGGGTCAATGAAGCATATCTCCATTGCCTGGACTAATAATCAAAAACTTGAACGAAAATAGAGAGTCGAATCATTCCAACAGCTACACAAGCTGTGATTATGATATCGCCTGCCTGTTACTACTACAGATCCCTGGATTTGAGGAAAATTCGAATTTTCGTCAATGTATAGGGCATCAAGCCGAAATTGCTTCCTCAGTGTGGAAGCACCAACTAATAGGGCAATCAATAGATGGAAGAATTCATACGAATTACGGAGGACACTGTATTTTAGATATTTAACGATAAAGCTTGATGCCCTACACGTATCACAACTAATCAGAAAATTGGAGTTTTCCCTGTATATTACACCGTATACCAGTTATAAAATGTAATCAACCGTACCTTTTCCTGTCAAAATCAAACGTAAAAAACCGATAATAATAATAATAATAATAATAATAATAATGAAAGAAAAACGCACATTTATAACGCCGACAATTTTCTAGAAATAAAAACGTTAATTTCTAAATCTAACTAATAAGTTAGAATTGTTGTTGTAAAATCGTGGAAACCAAAAAAATTAAAGAAAATAAAAAACCTACCTTTATGTGGCCGAAAAATAAATAAATTAGAGAACAAAAAAGAATCAAAAAAAAAACTAATTACTAAACGAATTTTCGTGTTGCAATTACAATTTATTTACAATGATTGCAAAGGAAATACCTGTGTGTCTGTGTTTTAATTTTACTATGTGCTTACCTTTGAAGCGCAAACAATAATTTTTTTTTTATAATTGATTTTGTACAAACCTGAACAGCCTCGAGAATCCAACTGGAATCTTTTACCAACCAATGATTATTTAAATTAATTAGAAAAAAGAATCCAGCCGGATTTCCAAAAATAAATTAAATAGAAAATAAATCCACTAACCTTTATGGCGCGCCGTCTTAACAATTAATTAATTTTTTTTGTAATTATAATTTAAATTAAAAGAGCCAAAAAAAATTGGTTTTACATACCGTTCGGTCCGCGTGTTTAATTAACGGTTATAAGTGTATATTTTTTGTATTTTTTTTGTTTGTTTGTTTTGTTTAATTAAAACCTGTCGAAAACAAAAAAAAAATATATATCAATAAATAAAGATCGCAACAATTTCTCTTTTTTTGTTGTTGTTGTTTGTTAAATAATAGCAATAATAGAAATAATAATAGTGTTGATTGTTAGACTTGCGGATGATAGACGAGATAAATTGGAGATCATCTAAATCGTGGCTGCATCATTGGTGTTAATACAGGACCAGTTGGGAACATTGGTGTACCATAAACCATTCCTGGTGGCATTCCGATCATTCCTGTGACACACAAAGTAAATTAAACGAAATTATTTGCAAAATTCTATAACAAATTGTTTTTTAAAATACAATAACCGCAGACAATTGCCATTTCTCTATCGTTTAATTTAAAACAAATAATTACCGAATAAACGAGAAATACTTACCTTTAATGATTTATTAATTAAATGAAAAACAATACTAAAGAAGCCTAGCAAAATCGACACATATAGCAGGAGAAATCTACGATTTACTGAAAAAAAACGAAAACTGCCACAATTTCAGTAGATTCCATCACAGAATTTGTTTAAAAGACAAAGAAATGACATTGTCCCAAACGAGAGTACGTTGATTTTATTTGTATAAAATCCTAGATAATACACGTTTGTTTGTAATTAATTCAAAATAAATAAATAATTACGTAAATGCAATCAATGACAATTAATAATAATAAACCACTGGAACTAAGCGAGTGACAAACTTAATTAAAATAATTTAAAAAAAATAATAATTAGAAATTAACAAAATTAATGCAATGCATGCTATCAACACAGAGTGCGTGAATTTCTGTTGTAATTATTTTTGTAATACCTGCAAATTTTTATTTTATCTATTTATTATTGTGTCTGAAAGAAGATGAACCCCTGTGTCTGTGTGCGTATTTCACTTCAATTTTCTTCTATTAAAACACGATTTATACATATTATAAAGCAAATCAAAATAATCAATGGGACAGATAGAGAACTACAGATAGATAGATAGATAGATAGAGAGAGAATGAGATTAGAGTACCAATTAAATCTCACTTCAATTATAATTGAGATTTGTTCTCGTTTATTTGATAAACGATTCTGAATTTCAAAAAATAAAAGAACAAAAAATTATCATTACAATACTGATATACAAATTGTAGATTTGTAAAAAAAAATTAATAGGAAATGATCAAAAAACAAACTCTTTACACTCTAAATATTTAAGTATTATTGGAAAAATAATCAAAAAAGGAATGTTTCAGTAATTGAGTGGAAAGAGCTATAAGTACAGGGTGTCTCATCTAGCTTAGTACGCTCCTACTATTCATGTATTTACAAATACAGGGTGTCTAGTTGCTACTTTCCTTAATATGCTGAATATTCCTGCATCAGAATGGGTCGAAGATTGCGTTTTATATACTTTAGTACAACAAAAAGTGAGTGAGTTTTTATGAATGATATAAGGACAATTCTTAAGGCTGCAATTAGTTTATCTCGAAAAAATTACATTTCAAAGGCACAATTTTGTAAACGTTGTAATAAAATTTTACAACTCCAAATGACTTTTCTTTTTTTGAAAATTTATTTAGTTTTCCCGTATGATGGTAAAAGCTCAGTGACTGAGTCGATTGAAGTCCAAATTTTCGGTTTTTCTTCTATGTTTATTAACTGAATTGAATTAAATTTATGTCAATTATAGTCGACAGTGTGTTTGATGTCGCTATGGATTTATTTTTCCAAGATACACATATTTTTTTAGAAAAAGCGATGATTTCTTTCAAATAATTCATATTTGTTAGTTTTTTTAGGAAATAAATGCGAATTCTAGAAAAGCAAAACCATACCGACATTAAGCACATTAACAACTACAATTGACATAAATTTCATTAAATTTTGTTAATAAACAAAGGATAAGAACGACAAAATCGATTCAATTTCGGATTGTCATTGAATTTTAATGGCTTACAGGAAAACTAAATGAATTTTCCAAATAATTTTCAGTTGAGCTTATTAATTTATGAACATTGGAAACGAATGCAACAGTTTTTTCTTTTTAAAATTTTCGATTCTTTGTAAACAACAGTGAATCGTTGACCATCCGGATTGAACCTTGATATTTTATAATTAGGGATATATTGTAATCTTAAATATTTCTTGTATATCAATAACTAACAAACAATCAACAGATAAACGCACTCGTGAAGATGATAACAGTGTGGAATCAAAAAAACGAATGAAAGAATCGAAAGCCCAACAACATGGTGAAAAATTGAAACAATTACACGAATTAAATTGAAACAAGAACAGAAAAAAAAACAGAAATTATTACAAGTTGAATAGAAAGCAATAAATACGAAACTACAACAGAAACCGATTTATTTAAGAATGGAAATGGTCACGTTTACCTACAGATGACTGTTATCATTCAGATGAGGAGAATTATTAGAAATCAAAACCGAAATTGCCTGATTGGGCTCAGAATTTAACGATGGTTTTCTGTGAAAGGACAATCAAAAATGCGTTCTTTTCACGACGTGCACAAACTGTTGATTTACAAGATGTATTCCGAACAAATAATCCAAAACTGTTGAAACAGTACCACCAAAAAAACAGCATTTTACCAAGTACTTTGGAAATTAGTGATGAAGTAGAAGAAGAAGAATGATTGGCATTAGTATTTTATAATCTGTCGATTTTGTTTGATGATAATTGTTTGTCGTTAAAAGTATATCATAGACTTTACGATACAACACGACAAATATGGGCCAACCAATTTGTAGTGTTGTGTCGTAGCATTTAAGTGTTGTACAAGTGTCCGATATGTTTAATATGTATTTGTAAATTGTGTAGAGATTTGTATTTGTACAGAAGCTGGTTTCGTAATTTTTAAATTTATCCATTGAAACATTAAAAACAAAAAATTTATATACAAGAAATATTCCAGATTACAACTTACTTAATATTTTAGGTCTTGTACCTTACAAACTAACTACGACACATGAGAACTGCTAATTTTTACAAATTTCCAGAACACACCAATAAATAAAGGAGACTATCCTAAAAGACACGTATTTTGATAAAGTTTGAAGCCTACAAAATTAGTTTATGTAGACTTTTCAATGGTTCAAGAAAACACTGAATAATGACGACCTTAACTGGATTAAAGCGGAAGATAATCCGTTTTTCTACTCTGTGATGATCAATAAAACAAATAAAAGTTGTCTCCTAATTTTCTGCTTATTAAGAATAATTTAGGATGTCTCCTATTAGGTTACAGAAACTGTTTTTACCGTGGCCCCTCCTAAAACCCTTTATTACCGTAAAATCTTGTGTATAATGCGCACTTGTTTTCCACATTTTGCGTATTATACATGAGTAAAAATTAAAAAAGTCCTTAAACAACAAATGATGATATTTTGATAAAAACGACTTTTACAAAGCACCTCTCAGACCCTATTTTTAGAATAGAAAAGTCTCCTCTATTCACATATTGAAAATTATGAAAATTGGAAGTTCTCATTTTGCACAGTTTATTTGTTCATTACCTTTTTTTTTCAAATAGATTCGTTAATTAAGTGGAAATTTTAAATTGTATACGTTTATATAATGTTAATTATGTAGGGTATCAAGTGAGAACTGAGTTTTCCCACAATGGGCTAATAACAGAAAATATTTCACTTCAGATACATGATTTTTTTTGTTAATATTTTCATTCATTCTCTAGAAATTTTGGTTTACCAAAGACTCAAATTTCTGGAAAACGTACCAAAAAAATTGCTTCATTAACCTCTACAATTCGTATGAATTTCGTTCGTTTACACTGAATAGAAAAAGAAAAAAAAACAAGTCGAAACCGGTCGAAAATCGATGAACCCTTGTTTTGAATAACTGTTCTTATAAAAAAGCTTCATGCCCTACATAACAAACACAATTAGAATTCTACTTCATAATAGTTGAATTAATCCAAGCAGCACACTTTAAATAAGCTTCTCATGACTTTTACAGCAAAAATTTGAAGAGTGCATGGGGAAATTTTAAATTGTATACGTTTATATAATGTTAATTATGTAGGGTATCAAGTGAGAACTGAGTTTTCCCAAAATGACCTAATAACAGAAACTATTCCACCTCAGATGTATGAGTTTTTTTTTTGTTAATATTTTCATTCGTTCTCTAGAAATTTTGCTTTGCCAAAGAAACTGAAATTTTCCGGAAAACATACCAAAAAAATCGCCTCATTATCTTCTATAATTCGTAATAATTTCGTTCGTTTACATTGAATAGAAAAAGAAAGAAAAAACAAGTGGAAACCGGATGAAAATCGATGAATTTCTCTTGTTTTGAACAACTATTCTTAAAAAAAAGCTTTATGCCCTACATTAAGATAATATAGAAGAACGTATGCGAATCCTTCAATGCATGACAGGAAATAGGTCAAGCTGTCGCGCCACCACGCGTGTGTCAGAAGTACTGGAACGCTAAGATAATACATAAAAAGAAAAAGGTATTCCAATCCAAGCTGTCAAGCTTTCGCGCCGCCATAAATGTGTCAGAAATACGAGGACATCTCTAAAGCTTGACGTATTTCCCATCATGCGTTGCAGGATTGGAATACCTTATTATCATTATCTTGGCGTTCTAGTACTTCTGACACACGCGTGGTGGCGCGATAGCTTGTCCCATTTCCCGCATTGAAGGAATCGCATACCTTCTTCTATGTTATCTTACCCTACATAACAAACATTCGAAACGGACACAATTTTAAGCTTCCCAGGATTTTGCAGCAAAAATTTGAAGAGTCTGTAAAGACCCGCAACTGCGTAATTGCAGAGTGCCACAAGCTAATGACCAGTCATAAGACTTGTTTCTCATTGGCATCTCTTAAAAATTAAACAAACATCTAGTGTTCTAGTTTTGAATGATTTATAAAACCTTCTCCAGTCATTCTAATGCAGTTTTATGGATTCTTACACTATAAATCTTCACATATTGATCCGAATACATTTTATAACCGAAAAACGCTAATTACCAAACGATTGGGACACCCTGTATTACAATGATTATTCCTACAACTTCAACTAATTTGATTTTTACAAAAAAATTCTTATAAATATCTTAACCGCCCTAAACAATCTCTACCACAAAAAAAAAGAACAAAAAAATCAAAAATAAATCAAAATTGAAAGCACACTTTTGATATGATTATCATCAATTATTTTTTTTTTTTTAGAAAATATATAAAATCCGTATTGGATGGTTGTTTCCTCTTTTTTTTCGTTTTGGTTTTGAATCAAACAGAAAAAAAAAGGAATATTGATTTATTATCAATTTTTCTCAACAACCACCTCACATACCTGGTGGCATGCTGATAGGCGGTGGTCGCATCAAATGCCCACCAATCAATGTCGGTGGACCAGGTAGCATTGTATGATGTCGCATTGGTGCCATCACCGGTGTACCAGGTATTGTCATTGTGATCGGTGGTCCGGACACGCGTACAGGAAAACGTTGCATCATTGCTTGATTCATTGCTTCCACTTGTTTTTGTTGTTGTTGCTGTTGATGTTGTTGTTGTTGGACGGCAGCCTGTTGAGCAGCTGATACAGCTATCGCCAACTATAATTAATTAATTAATTAATAATGATTTTTGTTTTTATAATATAAATATTAGGGTGAGCCAAAATGACTAATATACCGAATTTATGGTCTCATGTTGAAAAAAAACCTCTCCCACTGAGAAAAAATTTTAGGTCAATGTTAAAAGGTGTCGGTGGTCATTTGAAATTTCCCATTTAAATAGCATACAAAAAAAATTAGTCCATTGAAAATGCTATAACTTTTGAACCGTTTGAGATAAAAAATTTCTCTAGGCACATTCGTGTAGAGCATTAAATTCTCCAAAAAGGTGTTTTAAAGTTGATTTTTTAACTCAAAAATTCATATGCTTACGGGCTATGAAAGTTGATGAAAATTGGATATGCTTTTTCCAACTTTCATAGCCCATAAGTATATGAATTTGTGAGTTAAAAAATTAACTTTAAAACATCTTTTTAGAGAACTTAATGCCCTATAAGAATATGCCTGGATAAAATCTAAATCTCAAACGGTTCAAAGGTTATAGCATTTTCAATGAAAATTTCTAAAATTGCTTTAAACTAAACATATCTGTTTTTTTCATCAACTTTCATAGCCCGTAAGTATATGAATTTTTGAGCCAAAAAATCAACTCTGAAGCATTTTTTAGAGCATTTAATGCCCTACAAGAATGTGCTTCGATAAGATTTTTATCTTAAACGGTTCAAAAGTTATAGCATTTTTAATGGACAAAATTTTTTTTGCGTGTTATTTAAATGGGAAATATCAAATGGCCACCGCCACCTTTTAAAATTGTGCTAAAAATTTTTCCCAGTAGGAGAATTTTTTTCTCAACATATACGCCCTTTTGAGACCATAAATTCGATAGGTTAGTCATTTCAGGTTCACCCTAATAAATATATAATATAAACTTTATCAGAAAAATCAACTTTTTTTTTTCTTTCAAAAAGCACCCTGCAAATATTGTTCAGGATGTCGAAAAAATTAGCCTGTGAAAGTATCAGCTCTTAATTTTAATATTAACAGGTGCCTCAACGCGATTTTCCATTTTCCATTTGATTAACATGGGAAAAAGATTCTCTTGCACTTTGGAATTTTCTAGCTCACGTTTGGGAACAATATTTCGAAATGCCTCAACTTCGCTCTTATACAAAATTTAACGCTCTACAAAAAAGCTATTTTACAATATTTTGATATATTTATTTTTTCAAAAGTTATTCAAGGTTAATGGTAAATTTTTACATTTTTCCAGTTTTTTGACGCAACCATCAACTTTATGGGAAAATTTTATACAACATTTTATTCTCTATCACTTATCTCTGTAAAAGATTTCTATATTTTTTACAGATCGTAAGTTATTTGCAATGAACTGATTTTTTTTTATTCTACTAATATCTAGTAATCTTTTAACAATCTACCTACTTTGGGGCAGGTCTAAACAAATGTTGCATTTCTCCGTTCAGTTTGAAATTTCTGCAATAGTTTTATTTATGATCCACCACTTGTAATTGAGGCTCCATTATGCGGATACTTTACATTTATACTTTAGATTTTACAACGTTAAGCTAAGTGCACACACAGCTACTTTTGCAGCGCAGTTTTTGAGTTGCGGCTGCAAAAGTTGCGTAAGGTGTTCACACGTACCCTCAAAGTAGCGTGCAGCACGCAGTTTTTATACTGCAGCTACCTCGTAAAAACTGCAAGGTCAATAAAAGGTTGCGACGGTGTTCACACACAACAAGCTACTTTTGCATCAACATGCAGCATTTGCAGCGACATTTTTAGTTTGTTTTGCGCCGTTGTCGTGTTCGTATAGTTGAAGATTGTGGACCGTGTATTAATAATACTACTATTATCATTAATAATAATAATAATAATAATAATCATGATAATAATAATAATGATGATAATAGTATTTAATACAGATAAATTGAAAACTGTCAGAAATCGATTTTCTTATTATTTATTTTAACAAGAAAACAGAAAGGGGAGGAAGGGGCAAAGTGGGCCCCTCCAAATTTTCAAATCTTCAGAAAAATATGGGGCCAAACTTTTTTGAAATTTATTATATAATGAGGGGTAAAAAGGACCGTCCGTTTATTGAATATTTAATAATTAATTGTAAAAATAAAAATACAGAATGGAAAACATCAATTATGAATTTTTTTTTGGGGGGCCCACTTTGCCGTAAATTTTCGATTTTTTTAATTTTAATAGACGCAGTATAATAATGTTAAATAAGTATCAAAGGTCTAAAAAATAATAAACAAGTAAAAAAATTATTGATATGATTTTTTCCTTAAGGGGTCCACTTTGCCCCCCTCCCCCCTTCGCTAACTGATCTTCTCTCTCATCTTTTACTAATATTATTATTAGTGTAGTGGAAAATTGCGTACCAACATTTTCTCCCTAGTCTCCAACGAAAAACTGCACCCGCAACCGCTGCAAAAGTTTCATTCAACCGATTTGATATTTTTTACTGCGGCTGCAACTCGTAAGAAATGCCGTTCACACACAGCTACTTTTGATACTGCGCGCAGTTCTAAAATGTTGCAAGCAACCGTGCTGCAGGCGTTACTTTATAGGTTGCGGACCTATTCACACGAAGCTGCATCAAAGTTGCGCAGTTTTTTGTGCTGCAGCGCACCAAAAGTAGCTAATTCCATCTTTTCTAGCGATGGACTATAAGAGACCCTTTTTGTAGAGTGTTAAATTTTCTATAAGAATGTATTTTAGCCATTTCGAAATATTGTTTCCAACGTGAGCTACAAAATTCAAAAGTGCAAGAGAATCTTTTTCCCATGTTAATCAAATGGCAAAATGGAAAATCGCGATGCGGCACCTGTTAATATTAAAATTAAGAACTGATATTTTCACAGGTTCATTTTTTCAACATCTTGAGCAATATTTGCAGGGTGCTTTTTGAAAAAAAAAATTATCGATTTTTCTGATACAGTCTAATAAACATACATCAGAGGCTGTTGTTGATGCTGAACTAGTTGCAGTCTCATCCGATTTCGTTGGTATAGTTTTAGCATATTTCGTCTGTCGGCTACGGATCTCCTCTAAAGACACATCTTCAGCTGGATGGATAATCTTACTGGCCGCACCAGTAGTGGCAATCGTATTAATTTTACAAGTATCACTCGTACTAGCCGTATTCGTAGTGGGTGGTGCACTGATTGTGGCAGATGAGATCGGTTTGAAATCAGCACCAACAATCGGTGCACCCGGTGATGAGGTAGGTATAGCACTAGGAAATAGTGGTTTAGCTGGACCACCTTGGCCGGACATCATTGCCATATGTGGTGGCATCATTTGCATACTAAAACTATACGAATTCAAACATAACATTATTCTTTAAATAACAATAATAAACAATAAACAATAGATATTTACCCGGGATGCATGAATTGTGGCCCCATAGGTCCCATACCCATCATCGGCCCCATCGGTATACCGGGTGGCATGCCGGGCGGTGCCATCATACTGTGCATCATTCCGGGCATACCGCCCACAACACCGGGTGCATTGCCGAGCAGGCCTTCCGGTTTGGAGCGTTTCGATGATGGTTCGTCGTCATCATCCGACCCGGAGCCGGTATTGGTGCCGTTACCTAATCGTTGGCGTTCGTGTTCGCGTAGATCTGCAGCTGGAATGCCTACAATCGACGATAATCATCAAATTTTTTGTTTTTTATTAATTGTAAACGACTCACCTTCCATGCCGTAGATTTCTATCTCGATATTTGTACGATTCGGTAACGAATTTGGTACTTTATCGATTGTCTCCTTGTGTACTTGCATACAATGTATCGATAGTCCGGGACCTGTGTACAATTTCTTATGGCATATATGGCATTTGAAATGTTTGGCTTTCTGGTGTTGTATCAGTATCTTTTCGTCTTCAAATTCACGATTACAATACCTAAATTTATACAATTAAGGAAATTTATATTTCTCAGCACGTCTGTCTGTTTAAACTAAAAATAAACATCCGAAAATCTATATTTAGAATTGTGGTGGAAATTCGCTGCGAAAATCCAACAATTTCCAAATCAATTTTTTAACAACGCAGTACATTACAAAACAAAAAAAGGATACCAACACCACGGTTTCGACATCTTCTTCTTCTTACGACCCATTTCCTAATTAATTACTTCTAATACGTTTTAATTAATAGATTAATCACAATATTCTAGAATAACATGGAAATTTGTTAAAAAAATTGCGGATTTCCTTTAGAATTTCCCTTGATTTTTCCAAAAATTCCACCACAAGACAAAATGGCCGACTAATGACACTGTCAATATCGCCAACCAAAATTGGCGTCTAAAAATAGCTCTTCGGCTGCAATTATATGACAACAAATTATAGCGTCCATTAACACCCAACAAAATCGACAAATCAATTATTTGCAATTATTTATTTATAAAAAATATAGTTTTATTATCAGCAGCTGGCCGAAATTAGTGTTATTTGTTGGACAATTTCCAAATAAGTGCTACAATTAATTTTGACAACTCGTGTCTTCTTTCGTTTAAAATCGGCCCAAATCGTGTTTAGCCTAGATTTTTTGAATTTTAGCGCCAATTTTTGATATTTATAAAATAAACAATAATTATTCAAATTGTGATAATAATGGAAGTCTTACCTTAAATTCACGTGTTTTTTTGTTGAAAATTTGAAGAAAAAGTTGTACATTAGTATCTATCTATTTGTAGCGCTATTTATATAATCATAAGTTAATTTTAAATAGTAGTATAATTTATAGCCAATGTTTCATACAATTTTGCAATCTTATTAAATAATTTACTTATATTTAATTATTGTTAAGAATTAAACAATTAAAGCGGGGCTACAATTAGTTCGAGTACTTCGTATCAGTTCGGTGGATTTCGGATCCAAATCGTGTTCGAATTTTACCGCTAATTTTCAATGTTTATAAAATTAATACATTTTAGCGCTAATTCAAATAATCACAAATTAATTCTAAATAGTAGTATAATTTATAAGCAATATTATTAAATTTTATTTAATTATGAACAATTAATATTAAAGCGGGGCTACAATTAGTTCGAGTACTTCGTAATGGTTCGGTAGATGTCGTGAGATTTCGCTCGCCCGATCTTTCAAAATTTCGCGCTTTTCTCCAAAAATCCGAATTTCTTATAGAAAATGTTTATTTATATTTTACATAACAATATTAATTAATAATAAAAATCCTCATTTCTTGAGGATCTGGATGACGTCCTCATCGTGCATAATATGCGAGGTGCCCACACGTTGCGGTGAATATTTCGTACTAGTGCCCCAAACTAGGGCATATTTGAATTGTTGTGCTAACGTCCGATGGATTGCATGGCAAACATGTTCAACAGTAACACCACGTCGTAGAATTAAGCCATCGGAAAAATCCGGCGGTTGACCGGGTTTCTTCGTATACACCCTAATCAAACTCAAATATTCCCACAGTACTTGTAATAAATAATCTAAATTCAATTTCATATTACAACTGAAACAATTCGCATTATTAGTTTTTGTTTTGGTAAAATTCTGGAAGGTAAAAAATCCCACCTGACTACAACGCTATTGGGTTGGCGGGCGATCCGATCGACTTCCTCAATAGAAATCTGATCGATCTTATTATAAACATAGAGACAAGGTAGATAGACACGATTCGCACAGATCACATCGATTAATTCATCGGCGGTGCAATCTTCACGGAACAGCACTTCAGCATTGAAAATTTTGTATTCGTGCAATATCATTTGTACCAGTTTCTCATCGATTTTCGTTAGGGGGCATGTGGAATTGAACGATATACCACCGCCTTTCTTTGTTTTAAAATAAATATTCGGTTTTGGTTTGTTCAAACGTATCCCAACACTCTCCAATTCCCTCTCTAACAGTTCCCGATGTACCTCTTTCTTTGTAGCATCCAACATCATTAAAACAACATCGGCTGTACGTGCCACCGCGATCACCTGTCGTCCACGACCTTTACCCTGAGCGGCGCCCTCAATAATACCGGGCAGATCCAATAATTGGATATTGGCGCCGTTATAATCGATCACACCCGGTATACAAGTGAGTGTGGTGAATTCATACGAGGCAGCTTCACTTTCTGTTTTTGTTAATGTTGATAATAGTGTCGACTAGAGAAATTATTAATTATTTTGGGAAATTTTACTAATT
The DNA here is from genome assembly GCA_021725515.1 of Epicauta chinensis. Classification (NCBI taxonomy): domain Eukaryota; kingdom Metazoa; phylum Arthropoda; class Insecta; order Coleoptera; family Meloidae; genus Epicauta; species Epicauta chinensis. The sequence continues at coordinate 217,527 of JAEDXX010000106.1, read as the reverse complement.
TAATTTAAAATACTTTTCCGACTGATGGGAAACCGATTAAGGCAACACGTGCATCACCACTCTTCAACACATCGAAACCTTCACCTTTCTCGGATTTCTTTGACGGTTCCAATAGTTGCGACCGGTATTTGGCTAATTTCGCCTTCAACAGACCCAAATGGTATTCGGTGGCTACAAGAAAAAAGCCGCTCAATTAGCGTTAAATTGTCGGATAAATTCGTGGTATTACCTTTGTTCTTTTGGGTGCGGGAGATTTCTTTCTCGATTTCGGAAATTTTCTCTAAAATTCCCATAATTTCCGATAGTTTATTCGTATTTTGAAAGAAAATTCGGGATTCCAATAATTGGGATCCAGATCGGCAAACTGTCAAAATTTGCTGGTTTTTTGACAGACGCCAAGTGGCGACATCTGTAATACCAACTGTAACCAATCGATAGGAATCTGTAAAGGACCAACTTAGCGGCCACAAAATCCCCACTTTTGTTTAGAGTAAAACTATACTATATGCAACGTTTATTCGGTAATTATCAACCATTGCTATACTAAATTCATCGACCAAAAGGTTCCTAGATTTAAGTTGGTACACTTGAATATAGTGATATTTTTAGGGATTAATTTGTTTGCGTCCATATCCCCGCTTACAATCCTGGGACAACATACTTTGCTTAAAAAGATATCTGTCATATCTAGTAACCCTTTGCTCGATGAATTCACTATATAATAACCAAAGCTATACTCGGTACACTATTGTAATATAAAGTGTGACATTTCAAAGATGTCAAATTTTATGCAACTCAGTATTCTGAAAGTTCCTAACTATAAGGATTCAATTCTAATACCAATACCATTTGATAATTTTTTCATAAGAATCTCACTATCAAAATCAATCTACGATGAATTAAGAAACAAAATAAAACTATGTTAATTTTTTAAAAACATTAACAAAGGCTTAAGATTTCATCACCTCAAACCTGTCAAAATCTAGGGACTTTCAGAAATTAAGTTGCATGAATTTTGACATTTATCTGTCAAAATTTCATATTACAATAATGAACCGAGTATATTCTACTGACTTTGGAATATTTAGTTGTATAGTAAATTTGCTGATTGAACGTAAAAATATATAAAATAACATAAAGTTCTTAAAAAAAAATAGCCAAACGTACAAAACAATCGTAATAATACCAAATTTTGAGGTTACAAAAAAATATGTAAACAAATTCATAGGGACTTTTGGGGCGTGCAATTGCACATTTGACATATGAAATTTTACGGTCAACCAGCAAATTTGGTATTGATTATTCACCAACCAAAAAGTTACTAAATTTCGGTTGGTACACGTGAATCTAGTGATTTTTTGTTTGCATATCTATCTTTCTTATTATATTGCGATTACGTATTTTGTTTAACGAGAATTCTGTCATATCTAGTAACCCTTTGGTCCCTGAATCGACTATATATGCATACACAGATAAGATCAGTAAACTGTCAAAATTAGCTGAAATTTTGACAGATGTCAAGTTGTAAAGAAGCAACTTCGTATCTCGAAAACTATTTTTTTTAAAATAAAACTGTATTATATTAAATTCATCGATCAAAGGGTCCCTAGCTTACAGTTGGTACACTTGAATATATACTAAATTCATCAGCCAAAAGGTTACTAGATTTGACAGATGTTTCGTTAAACGAAGTATACCACATTTGCTGGTTGAACGTGAATGTCAAACGTCAAATGTGCAACTAACGGCCTAAAAATACCTATATTTCTACATATACGGCATATACTTGGGCAATTTTTTTGACACATTTGACGTTTAAAAATTCACCTTCAATCAGCAAATATGCTATACATACTCCCAATACTGTAAGCAGGGATATTACAAACAGATAAATCCCTAAAAATGTCACTATATTAAGGGTACCAACTTAAATGTAGGAATCCTTTGCTCGATGTATAACAAAATTCTACATAGTTAGGGATTTTTGTAACATTGAGTTGCAACCGTGTTACAAAATTTCTTAAATAAGCAAGACAAAATATACTACTATAAGTAGCGCCGCGCCATCTATTAAGAAATAGCTGTAATCAGTCAATAGGAACCTGTAGTCAAATAATTTTTATTTTATAAATTCTAATTAATGGAGTAATTTTGCGTCTAATTAAATCATAATTAAAAGGAATCAACTTCTCTTTCGATTAATACTAAATTTCGTCGATTATTTCATAGTAACAGTAGAAAAAATTACAGGAATCTGTAATAGATCAATAACTCTCTAATTATTAGTATAAATATAAATTTATTATAATCACATATAATTTCAATAAAAATTATGAATTTAGTATAAAAAAAATTCTACATAGTTAGGGATTTTTGTAACATTGAGTTGCAACCGTTTTACAAAATTTCTTAAATAAAAAGTGCATTTACTATACATATGCAAGATGGGTAAACTGACAAAATTCACTCTAAGTAGCGCCATCTATTAAGGAATAGCTGTAATCAGTCGATAGGAACCTGTAGTCAAGTAACTTTGATTTTATAAATTCTAATTAATGGAGTAATTTTGCGTCTAATTAAATCGTAATTATAAAGAATTAACTTCTCTTTCGATTAGTATTAAATTTCATTGATTATTTCATAATAATAGTAGAAATATTACAGGAATCTGTATTAGATCAATAATCCCCTAATTATTAGTATAAATATAAATTTATTATAATCACATATAATTGCAATAATTAATACAATAATAATATAAAGCCAATGGATTGTAACAAAAATAATAAAATAATACAGCATATCCCACTATAGAGGAACGTTAGTGTCAACGACCACAACAATTCAAATGGAACAGTCTGTATGCAGTATAAACAAATCACTAAATCAACTACACAATAGTTAAATTGTCCACTTTAACACCTTTATCAATTACTTAAATAAATAATAAATAAAGACATGATCAACACCATGACGTAAAAAGCGTAATATTTACTTAATTAAAAATGTAAAATTTGTACTTTCAATTAAATAATAATGTATGCTATTTTTTCAATCACTGAACGATTCACGTGTACCCGTACTATCTAAATTACTCGATGAACTCCCAAAACTCTCACACGCCTCCATAAATAGATCGGGATTCACCATTTCCATAACACGCCATGCCAATGTCTTCCCAATATGGATATTCTCTTTGATCTCATTCGAATTCTCGCAATATTGTAATGCCGCCTTACGTAATTGTTCACAATTACATTGATCGGCCAATAATAGTATATTGGCAACACTTGTCGGTGTTAGACACTCCAATAGTGTACGTTCACATAATACTGTCAGACCTGGTAGTTGATAACGTACCGATAATGGTAATAGTTTATAGGCGTGTGTATCGGCATTATCCACTTTATCTGTATAAATGTAACGGATCAATTCCATTATTAATGTTGAATTGAAATCGCTCAAATCTAATTTATATTTAATATGGGCTAATTGTTCATTATGATAGTCTTGGAGTTGTGACCATAATTTCTGGCTACGTGTACGTATTATCCAACTGTGCACGGTAATCGATTGTTTCGCCGTATCACTACCATCATTCTCTTTATCTAAACATTCAACTAGCGTATCTTTATCGGGTGTATCTTTCAGTAATAATCGGGCCATATCTTGGGACAAACTGTGCACTTCTTCATCGCTTTGGATAATTTGCAGCTTCAACATAATCGCCACATCTTTATCTGTAAAAACATAAACGTTACCACTAATGCAACTAAATATTGCAGCAATATTGCAACATTGGTTGCCTAAAATCTTGCACCTATGCAACCAACTTTGCATCTTATATAGTCGATTCGTGAACCAAAGGTAACTAGATTTGACAGACTTGAACGATACATGTGTAAACAAATAAATCACCAGAAATAACACTAGATTCAAGCATACCAACCGAAATCTAGTAACCTTTTGGATCGTGAATGTACTATAAATGAATATTTCCGCAATCTTTTGTGTCGTTAGATTGAAACGTCAACTTACTACTGTCTAAATGTCGCTCCAAAATCCCCATACTCTTATAGCCCACCGATAATAAATCTTGTGTATTTTGTAAATTTAAAACAACACTAGAGATCGTACAACATTCCCAATGTTTAATGTTGGCATCCCATATGCCGAATTGGAAACGTACACGTGCCTGTGTCGCTTCATCCACATGACAACCAATCAAATTCAAACAAATCACAACGGGATTGGTGATTTTCTTGCCATTGGGACCTTTCCAGAAACGTACCGATATGTTCCAGAATGTTGTCATACCGTTAACGGAACATTGGAATTGAGGACTATCTAATAGGTGGCGTGTTGTTATTGTTTTTGGGAAACGTTTAATTTTCCAGATTTTACGGAAAATTACTTCGGAGGCTACGGGTACTTCGATCTCTTCACTGACCGCACCGACTTCTAATTCGGCCGGATCGGGTTTTTTTGTTTTCGGTTTTGTTGGCATTTTGATACTGGAATAGAAGAATTAATCGAATTAGAATGGTTAGAACAGGGGTGTCCAGACGGTCATAAATAGATTAGCGGTCGTTTCAAGTAATTTCAGCTATCTGAAGGCGTGGCTTCTGTTTAAGAGGCGTTTGTAAAGCCAGGAGTTTATCATGAGACAAACTATAACATAGTTGCGAGCTGCTCCTCCTTAGCCATTTATAGTTCGTCTCATGATAAATCTCTGGGAATTACAGAAGACAATAGCATCCTGTATGACAGACGTCTCTCTCATCTCCATCATATTCTCTATTTCTCTCTCTCTCGCTCTGAATTTCAGCTATGCTATTGGTTGAATTTGGACGACGCTGGTTTAACAGTAAGGCCGACTTTAGGGCCCCAAAGTTGTGCAAATCCGCCCCTGTATGTGGATCTTTTATATTTAGACATCACTGGCAAGTTATCTTAGCAAAAACCAAATAGATTTTATCGTTTAACACCTTTTATTTTTAGACTAATCCTTATTATTTTTATTTTTATTATTATTCTTATTATTATTATCATCAATAATCGAATAATAAATGACGTCACTAAAAAAACAACAATCGAGGAAAGTTGTACCAGTCAATTGTTAATCAATTATTGATTAAATGATCAACATACGATTTGATCGAGGCAGCAACAACAAATCACGTGATTATCATTGATCGTTTAAGGAGAGAAATGGCAACAATAAAAGACAGGGAAAAAAACGAGTTTCTTCTTGGAAATTCTCATTGCCATCATCTTTAAAATATTAATTAGAATTAATCTGCATCGTTTATTTTTACAAACAAAAAGCGAGGACTCATCATCGTTTCACAGCGATTTTTAGGTGGGATGCGTCAGGGCCAAGGCTTCAAAGAAAAGCAGGAAGTACCAGGAAAATCGTTCTAATTACTGGTTCCAATGTGAGACAAATGAAAAATTTTGCGTTTCATCCTCAATATCCGGTTTTGTTTAGTTTCAGCTCCATGCTTTTGGCTAAACCTCTTTAATCAAGAAGGTGCCTCAAAAATTAGTACTGTTTAAAGCCAAGGCTTCAAAGAAAAGCAGGAAGTACCAGGAAAATCTCTCTGATTACTGATTGAACTGTATCTTGATCGCCTGTAATGGGCGATAAACGAAAAATTTTGTGTTTCAATATCCGGTTTTGTATAGTTTCGGCTCCATGCTTTTGGCTAAGGCCCTTTAATCAAGAAGGTGCCTCAAAAATTGGTATTGTTTAGGGCATAGAAGCTGCTAAGGAGCCTGTCCGAGGCTGCATCTTAAAGCTCTTTTTTCTCTCTCTCTCTCGAATAACGTAAGACCGTCTACCTAGCACTCTAGCACAGTAAAATTCGCTACTTCTAAGTCTTGAAGTCACAGCAAATCAGCACAACTTCGGTCCACGCTATTGGCCAAAAAAAAAACGCAAATTCAATGGATAGTAACCTAAACCTATCCTAATCACCGAGGCGTTCCAAAATAAGTCTTGTTTAGGGTACAGAATATGCCAAATCTGAGCCGTTTTGGGTCAACTTTGTGCCATTCGTGCCCGCAACACAGACTACAGCTGAAAGTAATTAAATTGCCTTTCTGGAGCTACACCTTAAAACTCTCCCTTTTCTCCCTTAAATTACGAAAGTTTGGCAAGTTTAAAGGAAAAAAAAAGTAAAACGTCGTGGATATCTGCGTTTAACTGCTTGTTACTGAATACAGGGCGGACTTGAAGCTACGCTAAATCGCTGGACGCTATTGGTATCAAAAGCAAAATCTATAGTCGACAAGCTAAGCTTTTCTAATATCTCAGAGGCGTCCCAAAAATAAGTTGTGTTTAGGGCACAAATTCGAAGCTGCGCTTTGTGTCACAGATTAAAGATGGAAGTATGAAGGGCTGCACCTTAAAACTGGCTCTTTTTCTGAGTTGAAACGCTTGTGAGCTGGATTTCTTTTTTTTTGGAGAGGGGAAAGTTTGCCCAAAATAAGGGCCGGACTAAGCTTCCAGACCCACTGATAGGTGAAAAAAAAATGTAAGAAAAATTAATAATTATCGATTAGAATTAGGATTGTTCTGCCTGTTTTCTTGTGGCCTCGGGCCAGAGCCGGACTGGTGATGTAAAACGGTCCGAGCGTTTAGCAGTCAACATCGGCCTACGATACCTTTTACAGTAACAAATTAACTAAATATATACAGGGTGGGCATACCATCCAGGTGGATAGGAAGAATTTCCTTACCTTCCATTGTTGTATATGAGACAGGAAAATATAGAATAAAAAAAATAAAATAGAAAAAAAATAGATAATAAGATGGAATTGTAAATCTCAATCATCTATTGCGGTATATAAGAATTTACCTAAGACATGCCAAACATCTGTTATCTTCGTTATGAGTATAGAATGACTGATCGGCCAGTGATGTGTCGGAAAAAAATAGAGATTAAACAAAGAACTTTAGAATAATCTAGTAAACGATCAGGATTGAATAAAATTCTTACTGTGCACCTAGTAGTTTGCTACATTGATTTAAACCAACGTCGTGTATCTAATTTTTTACTTTTAATTAAAAAAAAATAGAGTGTAATATAAACGATTTATAAAAATCTACTTTAATCTAGGAGTCGATTATTAAAAATCGGTTATAAAAACAATAATCAATTAATATAAAAATTGATTATTTTTTCACATCCCTAGACATTTCTCACTGGAGTCAAGGTTAATAGTTGCTATAAATACGTGTTGAATTTAATATAACTGACAAAGCAAGGTATATCAACAAACATGTGTTGTCTTTGTTGTACTCATTATGAGTTTTGAAAATTGTCCACTGCCAGCTAGGTATATATCATGCTGCAATGAGTTAAACAAGGGCGGCCTGTACTGTGTCTTTTCAAAGTTACAAACAATTGAATAGTCCGTTGCTAGATGGACATAACATTTAACTGGCGTGTATGGAATGAAAGGAAATTTTGCACACAATGTATAATTTCTTAAAGCTATTATCTGATAATTCGAATATAAAGTAACCATCTGATTTTTCATTTCAATGTTCATTTATTAGTTTTGTCTGGTTGGTGAAGAATCGTATTCTTTTGTAATTTTTACAATTCCATAATTGTTATTTATGAATTTTTAGATAATTTATTTGTGTACGGATTTAATTCGTGATTCTATAAATTGATTTTTTTAAAATAAATATTGATTAAAATTTGATTCTGAAAAGTCTCATTATGAGTACGACAAAGACAACACATGTTTGTTGATATTGCTGTCTTAACAACAGTGGGCGTCCAATTAAATAATAAACATAAAAAACTCCCCCTATTCGACGTATTCTGACCACACAATTGTTCTATCGTATGCCGTGAACAGGAGGAGACTTCCTCCCACTCTTCTTCTAATGCACCTAGTTGCATTAGCTTACCGGTATAACAGCACATTATGTGGCTTACTTATAAGAGTTATAAGCTACACGAACAAAGTCGCGGGGTACAGCAAATTTTAATATAAAACTGATCCGCTTCTTTATACGCAAATCGCTCCGATAAACTCGATTGAAATATTTATAATTCCAAAAATACACCAGGTTGATTATAATAATAAAAAAGTGCATTTTATGGTTTATTTTCGTTGCGTTATTTATAGACTTCGTGTTACGTTCAATTCTAGAATTCCCGATTTTTGACTCCAATTATAAATAAATACAATCTGACTGGTAACACCTTACATAAAAATCAAAAATTATAGCGCAACATCTGGACTAATAAAATAACGTTAAAGTTTACGTTAGTATTACGTCAATGCTACCTCAACAGCGGCAATTAGTTAAAAATTGATATTTACATGTCCCATTTCATTTTGTAGAGCCCCGGTTTGGTAGTTTCAATCAATTCACAAATCAACTATTAACAACACGAACAAATCTGCACAACTGTTCCGCAATTCTCGTGTTCAGCGTTTTTATAAAATGATCACCAAACAACAGAATGATTAAAGTTCATCGATTAGAATCGATCCCTACTCTCATCGATCGAGTGGTTTATTTGTAGAGATTGAGTGGTGCTATCAAAAAAAATCGCAGCCACTTTGGCTGGCCGGATTTCGATTAAATATCAATTAAAATAATTGAAAAATTCCATAATTGATTAGATAATAAATTTTTGGTAAAAATAGAAATATGGTGCATAAAGATCGATCCGATTGCCAGGTTTTCTACTGTTCGGTTTTTTTTTGCAGCGGGTGGGATTTATTTCTAATTATATGCGTCAATTTTTCCATTGGTTTTTATCTTTTATTTATTAGATAACGAAAAAAAAACCAGTTAATTCCATTAGACAATAAATGATATACAAACATTTTCGAAATGCGAGAGAGGGATTTAAATAAAGAATGATGCGAATCATGTTGTGAATAAATGATCGAGATTTACTGTTGTTTTTGAATTATTAAAGGAAAATGTGTTATTTTCTGAAAGAGTGGAAATTTATTGGCACACTTATAGTTCGTGTCACGATAAATAAACACCTCTTCATAAACCACGTTTTTACCTAATTAAAATTACATGAAACCTGCTCTAATAAAGTATAGCGAGCGCAATGACACAAAAGATTGAAGCAAAGCCTTAAGGGTAAAGCAATTTTAACACTGTGGCTTTAATCTTTAAAGTCGTTGCGTCAACTATAATTGCACGGTTTCTTCTGTTGTCGTTCAGGCGGCGGCAAAAAAACGAGATAACGTATCTGATAAAAATTATGTAAGATCCTTAAAATAGGATCTGCGGTCATTTTCTATTATTATCGATATAAATACGTAATTTCTATATAATTGGCGTATAAAAGTGTCGATTTTGTTGTTGATTTTTAGAAAGACTTGATGAGACAGTGGCCCCCAAACTGTGGTTTGTGCGCAATACCGGCAAACCGCAACAGTAAACAAATGCAATCGGTGATTCAATAAGACAAAGCGCTATTGTTGAAACAATAAAAATAGCGATTAAAATGTTTTCAACATGTTTACATGGAAATGTTACACATTGAAAAGCGAACAACGGAATACTGAAAAAATATTTGTTGAGAGTGCCTGTCTATACGAGAAAACAATATTCCTTGAATTACCGTATTTTTAGATGTTGTTTTCGGGGAAATTTTCTACGAAGAGTTTTCCTCCAAACAAATAAACAAATTTTTCTCGAAAAATAAATATTAAAGTGAATTTCCTGTCATTTATAGGCGTCCATTAATTGATCAATCGATTATCTATAAGTATTATTTATTAATTATATCTATCTATCTTTGTTAATTACATATATAGATTTAAATCCACTCTCGAGTCTGATGATAAATGGGATAAATGAAAGTCAATAGAAAAACAGATATAAATAGAGGAAATTTACAATTATTATCGTATTGTGGAATTGTTTAAATGGGGCTTAATGTAATCAACTGAATTATAGCTAATCGTTACGTGCACATACCGAATGTTCCACAGAAAACGTAGTTATTGATTCGTTCCAAATCTCGCAATGAAGACAACAAGTTGAAGTTACGGTTTCATTTACACTCTTCTTTGGAGGTGCAAAACAGAAAAAAATGTATAAAATTATTTTGCGACTCGACAAATTAGAGGCGGCTTTCTCCTCAGAAGGGTCCGAGGAGTGCAAATGATATTTTAAGGGCTTAAAGTTCCTTTACGATAAAAAACTCAAGAGGTTTTTATACAAAATACAAGATAATGTAGATATATTTTTCGGCTGTGTAGCACCCACGTAACCCCGTTTGTGTAAGGCATTGTTTAATATTTTTCAGTTTCTGAAGGATTGAAAAATATTGAGTCATTTTCTTCATGAACTACAACCCTCAATTGCACCCCTGAAAATTCAAAAATACACAAAAAATTGTGAAAAATTGTGAAAACCGGGGATTTACTTCAATGCAAGAGAACCGTACAAAAATTAACACTAGATAATGCAATTTCCACACTAAAAGAAGATAAGTGAACAGCAAAATAGATGACACGCAAAATCTATGATCCACAAATTAAGCTTACGAAAAATTAGTCTTGTTTAAGGCATAGAAGGAGTCTGTCCGAGGCTGGACCTTAAAACTGTTTTTTTTTCTTTCTGTCTGTTTTAGCAAATAGGATATGTCTAAAGCCTAACACTCTAGCATAATAAAAATAGGAGAAAATTATATGAGGCGAGCTTTTCTGCTGCTAAGTCTTGAGGCCTCAGCAAATCAGCACAACTTCCCTCCACGCTATTGGCAAAAAACTTATCTAATCACAAAGGCGTCCCAAAATAAGTCTTTTTTAGGGCACAGAATCTCCCTAATCCGAACCTGCGTTTCGAGCAATTCGTGTCCGTAACACTGACTAAAGCTGCACAAAATTGACGGTTGTACCTTAAAACTCCCTTTTTTCTCGCTTATAATACGAAAATTGGTCAAAAAAGCAGAAAAATTGTAGATGTCCGAGTTTAATTGCTTGTAGGATCGAAGAGGACTCAAGTTTAGTTTTCTTCAAAACTTTTCTGGGGGGGTAAAAAACAAAAAAAATAATGTATAGGGTAGGGGGGCGGCGAAGTGGGCCCCTTAAGGAAAAAAACATAATTTAAGTTTTTTTTTTTCGCGTTCACTTTTTAGACCTTTGATACTTATTTAACATTATTATGCTGCGTCCATTAAAATTAAAAAATCGAAAATTTATGGCAAAGTGGGCACCCCAAGAAAAATTCATAATTGATATTTTTCATTTTGAATTTGTATTTTTCCAATTAATTATTAAATGTTCAAAAAATGGATGGTACTTTTTACCCCACATTATATAAGAAATTTCAAAAATGTTTGCCCCCATATTTTCTGAAGCTTTGAAAATTTGTAGGGGCCCCTCCCTCCCCTTCAACTCTTTATGCGACTCGATAGCCTTAAAGTGTCTATTTTTTATGTTTTGAGTGATTGAAAAATATTGCGTCGTTTTGGAGGTAGGTACCTTGAAAAATCTGATTTTGCAGGGTCAACTGCAATCCTGTAAAAATCGGGGGATTATTTCAACGCAAAAGGGCCGTACAAAAATGAACGCTAGAAAATGCAATCTTCACACTAAAACAAGATAAATTAACTCTAAAATATTTAAAGAGCACAGTAAAATTAGAAGTTGCCACAATATACGCATGTATAGACGAAAAGAACTGAAAAAATTTAACAAATGCCAATAAACAATTCTTTGGGGATGATATCTTTTTTATTACGGATTTCAAAATTTAGTGTTCTTAGTTTTATTGTGGAAACAAACGATTTTACAGTGCAAATTGACTCAATTGTTGGATTGCATTTAGAGATCGTTTCGTATAATTTCAACCGTTTGTAGGCGTGGCTTCTGGAGAGTTGTGCTGTAGGTGGGCGGTACTTGCGCGGCTCCAGCAGATTTATCAAGAAACAGCCCATAATTTATTAAAAAAATTCTAATATGCAAATAAATGATTATACAAACAAATAAAAAACAAAACTATAGCGTTTTATAGACCAGGAAGTAGCTTGCATTTCCGGTAAATACAAACTACTGTAAAATTTCTATTTAGTGTTGTAATTTTAACGTTTTTCTATCGATTGTACAAATATTTACGATTATAGCCAGGGCCGGCTCAAGCCTTTCCGGCGCTCCTAAAAATAATGACAAGAATTCAATAATAAAGCCATCAAAATCTGCTCAGAGGCGGACTGGCCCTTTTTATAGAAAGTTTGTTTGTTGCGAGTCTATTTTTTAATAAAAACCTACCAAAATTGTCAAAAACCACGCCCAGTTGTCGCTAGTTCTACTGTGTTGTTTTTTCTTCAAATTAGTATACTCTGTCCACAAATTACGTATAAATGTTATAGGCAACTTAATGCGTAAAAAGTTCCTAACTTTTATGTGTTTACTTGAAAGAAAACGAACATTATATAGTGGCACTCCTGTTTGAATAAAACTTACGCATTTGTTTACATATTTTGCTGGTAATTTTTTACTATTAACCCAGAAATTTGATATTTTATATTTCTTTGGAGATTGTAAAATCTTTTCCGAATCAATTTTCTGTTTAATTAAATAAAGAATTTAAATTTTGGGCGTCTTAATAGAGGACTATTTATCGATGCGTAGGCTTGCTGCATTTCTGTCATTTGAAATTTTCTACTTAATTTTTGGACGGACTATAACAATCAGATGAAACAATTTTTTGCACGGCAAATGTAAAAATCAAGTTGCAGCTTTGCTGTGGCCCCGATTGTAGAGGTACACTCGACTGGGACGCCACGTATGCATCTTTATTACCCGTCTATTTAATGAGGAATTAAAAAGAAAAACATGTGGACATTATGGCGAACACGTGTCGTATTATTATCATTTGGCCTTTTTCTATTACACCTACAGAGCGACACGAACAAAAACGTTGCATTTTCATTGTTTATTTACAAAAACATAATAAACAATAAAATATTGAATTTTTTTTTCGCCCCGATATTTATCTATCAATATCACGATTTATAGAATTTAAAATAAACAAAATCAATGAAAGTAATGATTATGGTAAAAAAAATATGGTAACTACTTGACCTTAATTGCAAAAATTACGGCCAAGTATAGCATTATTTTGCATAAATACCAAGGTGTTTGCTTTTTTCCCCCAAAAAACACACTAATGATAAAAATAATAATAATAATAATAATGATTAGAATAATGGTAATAAGTGGCTTACCCTGTTTGTGTGGACTTCCTGCTGGTTGTCTCTCCGTCTGTGTGGCTGCTAGGTTCAACAGTTTTTGTTAATGTGGCCTTTTCCTGCTGTTCGCTGATGAATAGAACGCGTTGTGGTGTGTGTGTGTGTCTATATAGATATGTTTATTAAATAGTTGCGATTCCGCTCTATACGCATTTGTGGCCCACGTGTAGCCTTGATAATCTAAGAATTCACTATTTGATTTCTCGAATAAATATTCACGTTATCTCAACACAAATAACAACAACAAATTGTGTTGTGTAGACTGATAGGCGACAAATGTGGAATTAGAGTGGATTTTTGTGTGACGCAAAGTCCAAAGTTTGATCGAAGATCAAAAAAAAAATACAATTGCCAAAGAATTCAACACAAATAAATTTTCCGGATTATAATAGTTTATTATGGAAATTAACTGATTTTCTCAAGGCAAAAAAAAAACGAAAATATTCACGAATGAAAGTTGTTTTTTTGTGCTTTCCAATAACAACATTAATCGTGAATTTCACTTGATTTGCATACTTTAGCATATTGCCTTGCAACACCGATATTAACAGGAAGTTGCGATAATATTGGCACGTGAGGATGAGCTGCAATCGATGCGTTAACGTTAACGTTAACATTAACGTTGGCACGTGGCAGGCACATTGGTGACGTCATTCACTACCATATGTTTGGATTTCGGTAGTGTTTCGTTGGAATTAACCCACTTTCATTGTTTAATTGCGATCATTATCCTTGAAATTGAGGACATTGCCAATCGTAATTTTGTTGTTTCTAGACGACATCAGGGTTTCTCAAAATGTTGTGCTATCACAATGAATCGTTTTGTCTCTTTTATTTTTTGTTGTCTATTATCGATTATTGTTTGAGAAATTCTGGAAATGTAATAGAAAGTATTCGAGAGTGTATATAATGTGAACTTGTGCGAATAACTGGCTGCCTACTCGTAAAATAGAATATTAGCTCTTTACTGTACAAGGTGGTAAAGCCATACTTTATCCAAGAGCGGACAAATCCGCGAGTGGATAAAGAGACTTTACCGCCGTGTGCAGTACAAGATTTTGTTTAATACTTACCCTTGAAACTCTTTTTTATTTAATATTTTTAATTTTCTAATAAGTTTTGACATTAACTATTCATTCAGTTGTCAATCGTTGTTGGTTACTATTGGATTTCTCTAAACAACAAGCAACTGTTTTTGTTTATTTGCTGTTGGTTGCTATGGAGTTTACCCACCTCAACGGTAAAGTAAACACTTTACACCGTTTAAAGTGCTACTTTACCATCGAGTTTTTAGTCGATAAGTAGAACTTTAACAACAAGTGTTGAACAAAGTATTTTTCTAAACAGGGGTAGATTTATAATGTTTCAGGCCCCAGTTTTAATCTTCACTAACGTCTGTTGTTTTTGTTTTTTTGTTTTAGTTTTAATCTGAGAAGAAAGGACACTGATTCCTGTAAATCCAGATCCGCTCCTGATGAAATTAATGGAGGTTCAGGATGGACTTCGTATATTGTACGACGTTGAGTTGCGCACATTTGACTTTTTGTTTAATTATTCACAAGACTCAATATTTTTAGAAAAAAATTGTTTGGCACTCGTTTCTAATACCGTTGAGCTCTAATTTCAAACGAAAATTTATTCAGTTTTCCGAAAAACGTGAAATTTCAACAACTGAGTTGATTTAAGTCCAATTTTCGTTTTGCTCCGTTGTTTACCAGCGGAATTTGGTGAAATTTATGTACGTAATGGAAGATCTTGTACTCGAGAGTGCTATGTAGTTGTTTTTTCAACATTTGTATTAATTTTCCAGAGAACATAATAAATAAAGGGAGCTGGAAAAGAGTTGGGCATTTTCTAAAAAATTGAAGCAAATCCTGAAAAAAAAGCGACTGTAAAATGCTTAAATAACCAAATATCAGCCAGTGTTGCTTTGGCAAAAAAGAAGTGACGCTAATTTATAATGAAGCTCATTTCAATGAGCCGAAACAATCGAACGATTGACAAAAAGTGGCAAAAGTAAAAGGTGAACGCCACAATTTTCCTAATCTTTATTCGATACGAAATAGCACTATTATATTGGTCATTTTATTCTTCTAAAGATGGTACTGCTCCTTTATGAATTGAAAATCGAGCAGTGACAAAATCTTTATTTTTGGAAGGTGTAGCACCAAAACAAATTCATGAAAAATTGTTAAAAGTGTTTAAGGACACTTTGCCTTCGATTAGAATAGTGGTTGTACAAATCTTGAAGATCATCCACGTGAAGAACGCTCAAAAAGAGCAAAAATGCAGGATATGCTTTTGGAAGGTCGTTGATTAACTATTAGGTACTGTGAGCAATATTTCGGTTGAAGTTTTGGGTTTGAGAAAGCAGTTTGCCGCATTCGCTAACAATGGAAACAAGGCAGTTTCGCAAGCGTTTTTCTCAACAACATTTGCAGAGTTTTTGAAGGAATAAAATGGACTTTTTGTGCAGTTTTATCACTATGTATGAGACTTGAACCTATCACCATGATGCTGAATCAAAACAAGAGGCTAAAGAGTGGTGTGAAGCCGGTGTTTCCGTTCCAAGGCAAGTTAAAGTCCAGAAATTGGTCAAGAATGTGTTACCTTCACTTTTCTTGGAATGCAAAAGGAATTTTTGTTGGTAGATTACTCCCAAACTGGTAAAACAAAGAAATCGGATTATGATAACCTTCTGGACCAGACGGATGTGAAAATTCTTAAGAAAAGATCTGGTCCCCAATATAACGCACCTGTTCTAACATCTCAAAAAATTCATCAAACGAAGAGCTATTTAGACAGTCTTCCGGGTTGGCACTTCAGGGATAGAATTTGTAAATTAGAGGAGCTTTGGGACAAACCGCTGGAAGTGCTGAGAGAGTGCATTGGACAATAAAATGTATTTGAAGCCAACAAAACGTTACCAAAGGATAAACGCATAGACTTCGAAAAAATTCCGACCAAATTGGATTTTTGTGGACTATTTTAGCTCCCTAAGCTTATCCTCAAAGGTAAGCATAATTTGTGAGGGTTGAAAGGGCGTAGATTATCGAATTTTACGAATGTCCCAAAAATTATCAATTACCAAAAAGTTCTTGGACTTTTTTCGGAAACACTAATTTTTTTCAAAGAAGAAAAATTTAAATTTATCGTTCCACGATAAATCTGCGGGGTCGCAAGAGGAAAGAGCACTCTGGAATTACAGACGTCTCTATTATCTTGGACAAAACGGATTGTACAATCTGATAAACACCACAAACCTGCAATTGAAAGCAAAGAAATTGAAAGTGCGTGGAACGCCGCGCGTTAGAAGTGAAACTTCTTAGATTAGAGATGAAGTTAATTTTTAGGATTAAGATATGGTTATGTAGGATTCAATTAATGAATTATTTTCTTTCGAGTCTGAAGGCTCGATTTTTTTCTATAGTTATCTTTTTCTGCATTTCACTTATCTCAAAGCAAAAATCATAAATCGCGGTAGGGTAGGAATGATACCAACTTTAGACCCTAATGTTTATTTTACTCACTTGGCAGAACTGATAGAGAGATTCGAAGCAATGATGTATACATGTATAATAACTTTACGATATTGACTAGAAGCGGGGGTCCCGCATTTTCGTCACGCTTTGAAAAAATTCGCTACCCTACCGCGTCTAAAGAAGTATCACTTCAAAAAGACGAATTGGTAATCTGTTTTATATCAGTAAATCCTTCAGCACTTTGCAGGAAGACAACGTAAAGCTGACAACGCTGACAAAAGTTTATTGATGGGCAGACGAATTATGAAAATTTCGAAAAGTTTCCAAAATAGTAGCGTCTTGGAACAATTCTAGGCCAATGTGAAAATGCTTTGGCTTTTATCCAGCACTAAGTCCTCCTTTGTATCAAGAAAAAGAAAAGCTTCGTTCAGCTAAGCTAAGTCGTTCAAAACAGGTCCCCATAATTAAGTAATCTTCGTTTTTTGCCTTTACAAAGAAAGGACCTATCAGAAAAGTCCAGTAATTTGTATCAGTGTTCCGCAGGACCTCTGTGGTGTTCCGTGAAGCCTCTGCAAGTGTTCCGCGATTATGACGAATAATTGAAAATTATTGCAATGTTCCTGTTTCTATCGTTTGATATTCCGCAAAATTTGGTGTTCCACGTCTTCAAATGCTACAAGAATCTAGAATAAATCAGAACCTCCACATGCTATCTATTATTTAGAATAATAAAGGATATTCGCTACGCTTCCGTTTAGTATCCAGCGTTACTGATGAATAATGCAGGAAAATCATTGAATTCCTGAAAAAAACACCCATTTTTTCTATATCACTGAAAATACAACTACCATCACGTTTTATAGCATACAAATTCCGGTTTAGATACTTTCAGAATTTGCCGTATATTTCCAAGAATTAAACGTATTCAAGCATCTCTCATTTTGTTCTAATTTGCAAAATTACCATATCCAATGAATAATGCAACAGTATTGCTGAATTGACAACAACGCACACCTGTTTTCGTCAACTTTCTGTATAAATTAAGATCTCCAAAATCGATATACCTATATACGAGAGAATAACGCGTCTTTATTAAATGTGTGTTTGTTGAAAGATCGATACCACGCGTCAAGAGCACACGAATCTACCGACATCTGCCACGTTTTACTTTGACAAATGAGGCTGTTGTACGAAATCCGAAATCCACAAATCCACGCTAAATTGAATTGTGGCAAGTTTAAACTACAACAACCACGTCCGTCAGGATTATGTTGTTTTTTTCCAGATTTATGGACAATAGAGAATAGTAGATCGTCTTTTATCAAGTAAAGTAGACTAAAGCCGACTATTATAGAGGACGAGAGAACAAGAATAAGTAAATAGGATTATATCCTAGAAAATTGGAGACGATTAATTACTGGGAACGAAAAAAGAACGATAAACTATTGAAGAGGAATTAGCGGTATTCAATGGGAGCAAACTTACAAAGTTCTAGTTGTACCGCAACTAATTACAAAACCGACAACAATTCAATACCGAGAAATTCCATTGAAATTGGCTTGTTTTTCCGTAGCAGTTTCGAATAAATCCAGAATTATTATCCCCTATCGGTATCAATATGATCCACCACCAGGGAGTGGTGCAGCATAAAATTCGACATTAACGAGGTGCGTCCATAATTTATGAATGCAATTATAGGCGATCTTGTTTCGCTGAACATCTCAAAATCAACCAAAAAAAACCATCGTGGATCTTAAAGCGTCACCCGGCGCATCCACCAATTTTAATCGACGACAGTTTTTCCTGGATATACCCCCTATTATTACCGACTTACTGACATCTACAGCCAGCAATAATTCAGTACGATCGTAGGCAGTTTGACAGGATAATAGGGGTGAGATCGCTATTCCTAGTAGACGCGTTTGTGTGTGTGTTTGTGTAAGGTCCTGCGCGATGCACCACCGCCGCCGCCGACTACTAACAAATCTGCCGCCCCCGCTGTTTCGCCCCATCCGACTTGTCTATAAAACAGACGTTGCCCATCCAGACGTACTGTCACGAACTGCGTTCCGATTAGATTAGTGTGAGAGGAGAACGTGTTGATTTTTTGTGTGTGCACACGACGAATTGCGAATTCTCTCACCCATCCCCCAACCGGCAGAAAACGCTACAAGTTGTCGAGAAGCAACAGTGTGTTTTTGATTGTTTTCGTTGCGTCTTTGCGATATGGGTTGTTTGTGGCCTGGATTGTTGGTGATCGTTCTAATTGTAACGGTAAGTGATTTGGGAACTCATTAATCAAATTGCAAATAAACGCAGAGAAAATCTATTAATCATCAGAGAGTTAATGGGAAAATCGACAAAGTACGGTTTTTGTTAATGGAAAACTAATGGAAATCTGATAATGTTCCCATTTATTGTCGTGTATTCCGAACAAAGTTTTCGTGTTTTGTTGATAAAATCGTGTGATATTGAAATGTACGTGGCGACAAAGCTTTAGTTGAAGTTTAATTGAAAAAAACTGATATAACACCTACTACCAAGAAAAACCGCTTTAATGATAATGAGAATTAAGGCTGGTTCCCATTCGTTGCAGTTTCCAATTAGATCTCTCATCGGAGCAGAGAGCAGAAATTTCTGATTTCTTTTATATTACAAAAAATGTTTGTTTTTTATCAAAACGTTCGGTTGAGTTCTATTTTAAAACCCAGCCACCCCAATTATGCCCGTTTGTTTGTGTATTCCGAACAAAGTTTTCGTGTTTTATTGATAAAATCGTGTGATATTGAAATGTACGTGGAGACAAAGCTTTAGTTGAAATTTAATTGAAAAAAACTGATATAACACCTACTTGATTGTTTCACCAGAAAAACCGCTTTAATGATAATGAGAATTAAGGCCGGTTCGCACTCGTTGTAGTTTCCAATTAGATCTCGCATCGGAGCAGAGAGCAGAAATTTCTGATTTCTTTTATATTACAAAAAATACTTTTTTCATCAAAACGTTCAGTTGAGTCCTATTTTAAAACCCTGCCATTCCCAATTACTCCCGTTTTTTCGTGTATTCCGAACAGAGTTTTCGTGTTTTATTGATAAAATCGTGTGATATTGAAACCTACGTGGCGACAAAGCTTTAGCTGAAATTTAACTGAAAAAAATTGTAACACCTACTTGATTTTTTCTCCAGAAAAACCGCTTTGATGATAGTGAGAATTAAGGCTGGTTCGCACTCGTTGCACTTTCCAATTAGATCTCTCATCGGAGCAGAGAAGCAGAAATTTCTGATTTTTTTATATCACAAAAAATGTTTTTTTTTTCATCAAAACGTTCTATTTTAAAACCCAGCCATTTCCCAATTATTCCCGTTTTTTCGTGTATTCCGAACAAAGTTTTCGTGTTTTATTGATAAAATCGTGTGATATTGAAATGTACGTGGAGACAAAGCTTTAGTTGAAATTTAATTGAAAAAAATTGTTGTAACACCTACTTGATTTTTTCTCCAGAAAAACCGCTTTAATGATAATGAAAATTAAGGCCGGTTCACACTCGTTGCACTTTCCAATTAGATCTCTCATCGGAGCAGAAAGCAGAAATTTCTGATTTCTTTTATGTTATAAAAAATGGTTTTTTCATCAAAACGTTCGGTTGAGTTGTATTTTAAAACCCAACCATCCCAATTATTCCCGTTTTTTCGTGTATTTCGAACAAAGTTTTCGTGTTTTATTGATAGAATCCTGTAATATTGAAATGTACGTGGAGACAAAGCTTTAGTTGAAATTTAATTGAAAAAAATTGTTGTAACACCTACTTGATTTTTTCTCCAGAAAAACCGCTTTAATGATAATGAGAATTAAGGCCGGTTCGCACTCGATGCAGCTTCCAATTAGATCTCTCATCGGAGCAGAAAGCAGAAATTTCTGATTTCTTTTATATTACGAAAATGTTTATTTTTTTCATCAAAACGTTCGGTTGAGTTGTATTTTAAAACCCAACCATCCCAATTATTCCCGTTTTTTCGTGTATTTCGAACAAAGTTTTCATGTTTTATTGATAAAATCGTGCGATATTGAAATGTACGTGGAGACGAAGCTTTAGCTGAAATTTAATTGAAAAAAATTTTTGTAACACCTACTTGATTTTTTCTCCAGAAAAACCGCTTTAATGATAATGAGAATTAAGGCCGGTTCGCACTCGATGCACTTTTCAATTAGATCTCTCATCGGTGCAGAGAAGCAGAAATTTCTGATTTCTTTTATATTACAAAAAATGTTTTTTTTCATCCAAACGTTCGGTTGAGTTCTATTTTAAAACCCAGCCATTCCCAATTATTCCCGTTTTTTCGTGTATTCCGAACAAAGTTTTCGTGTTTTATTGATAAAATCGTGTGATATTGAAATGTACGTGGAGACAAAGCTTTAGTTGAAATTTAATTGAAAAAAATTGTTGTAACACCTACTTGATTTTTTCTCCAGAAAAACCGCTTTAATGATAATGAGAATTAAGGCCGGTTCGCACTCGATGCAGCTTCCAATTAGATCTCTCATCGGAGCAGAAAGCAGAAATTTCTGATTTCTTTTATATTACAAAAAATGTTTTTTTTTTCATCAAAACGTTCGGTTGAGTTCTATTTTAAAACCCAGCCATTCCCAATTATTCCCGTTTTTTCGTGTATTCCGAACAAAGTTTTCGTGTTTTATTGATAAAATCGTGTGATATTGAAATGTACGTGGAGACAAAGCTTTAGTTGAAATTTAATTGAAAAAAATTCTTGTAACACCTACTTGATTTTTTCTCCAGAAAAACCGCTTTAATGATAATGAGAATTAAGGCCGGTTCGCACTCGTTGCAGCTTCCAATTAGATCTCTCATCGGAGCAGAGAAGCAGAAATTTCTGATTTCTTTTATATTACAAAAAATGTTTTTTTTTTCATCAAAACGTTCGGTTAGTTCTATTTTAAAACTCAGCTATTCCCAATTATTCCAGTTTTTTCGTGAATTCCGAAGAAAGTTTTCGTGTTTTATTGATAGAATCCTGTAATATCGAAATGTACGTGGAGACAAAGCTTTAGTTGAAAATTAATTGAAAAAAATTGTTGTAACACCTACTTGATTTTTTGTCCAGAAAAATCGCTTCAATTTGCAGTTTCCAATTAGATCTCTCATCGGACCAGAAAGCAGAAATTTCTGATTTCTTTTATACTACAAAAAATGGTTTTTTCATCAAAACGTTCGGTTGTGTTCTATTGTAAAACCCATCCATCCCAATTATTCCCGTTTTTCGTGAAAATTTCCACCTCAACGGTTTTGTTCAATAATAGTTACTCCACCCCTTCTTCAGGGGTATAGTATTACGCCAAACATGACCCTTTTAATAAAAGGTTAATTTCTACAAATCCTCGTGTTAATAAGGGGATGGATTTTAATTAAATTTCGTATGTCAATTTGAACGAAACCACCCCACCCCGAATTCGATACGTTTTCCGTTCGTCGATTGAAACGAATTTTTTGTCGTTCAAATCCGACTACGAACGCAACTTTTAAACACTTCATTGATTCGTCATCTATCTCGCTCCATCATTCGCAATTTGGATTTGTCTTTCAATTATATTGATTGATTGATTGTTTTAACGTTTCTGTTCTACATTCGTACGATATGTCTTTGATCTGGCGCCGATATTGTAATACAATAAACCGATTAACTGCCAGTAAATTACAAAATTTGATTTGTTTGTTAAAAACAAATAATAGCGGCTTATTGGTGGAATAAATAAAGTTCTAGCTTCTGGTCAATTTCATTTTAATTAAATGAAAAACAATTATTGTTGCTGTTGGTGGTGGTGGTGGTGATTATTATTATTATTATTATTGTTACAGGTAAAATCGGATGATTACGATCTCGATATCGAGAACACATTGCGTACGCTATTATCACCTGACGAGTATCCGACAATACAATTGCAAGCGTTACGCAGGAGTATCCTGCAACGTCTCATCAATCGTATCGATGAACAACAACAACAACAGCCGAACGATTTGGACGATTTGGTGGATCGTTGGAATAAACGCAATTTGGAGGCGTTAGCACGTGCCGGTCTGGTCCGCACTTTACCACTATCACCGCAAGATAACGATGGTAACAACAATAATAATAACAATGACGACGATGAGAGCAATTTGAAACGCAGCCTCTCCAGTTTGATTAAAAACGGCCAATTACCGCAAACGTATCAGAATAGTAAACGCGGCATACAATCGTTGGCGCGTAACGGCGAATTAATCCAGCACCGCAGCAATTTCGACAATGCCAACGACGAGTACGATTTTTACAAGCGAAACGTCGCCAGTTTGGCACGCAATTTCAATCTACCATCAACGTACGGTAAACGTTTCGTTGGTAGTCTAGCAAAGAGCGGCGATTTACGTTTCGGTAAACGCAACATTGCATCGATCGCACGGGACGGCATCAAAATCGGCAGTGGCAAACGTAGTCTGCAATCGATCAAGGCGCAAATGGGGCCGAATCATCGCCAGAAACGCCAAATCGATTATTACGACAATAACGAGTACCCCACACCGGTCTATCAGAACCAGAACGTTTACGATTATGAAGAATTAATGAAGGCACTGACTGGCGTCTATCCGAATACGGAAAAACGCTTCTTAGGTGAGTATTTCTGCCGTTTATAATAATATCGAAAAATGTATAGAATCAACAAGTTGAAAACAAATCTATGCGCAATTTTGAGGCTCTGTGGCTAAATCCGGCTGGTTTCGTCCATCATCACCGTCACGTTTCTATCAGAATCGGCCAGAGAAACGGCATATTGGAGCGCTAGCCCGCCTCGGCTGGTTGCCGGCGTTTCGTAATGTACGCCGTTTCAATCGATCCGGACGATCCACCGAGTATTACATAAATAATAATAATGATAATAACGCGTGCAGCAGGTTGGCAATTGTTTAATTGTAGTAGAGATGCATGCGTTGTAGACATTCCTGAATCAGAATATGGTGATGATTTCATGAATTCTCCCATTATCCCGGCAAATTGCCGGAATTCCCATTCTAATTGTTTTGTAGAATATGTTGTATAGTCCAGGCGCTGGAGGTACTTGAGTGTGCATGGAGGGGGCGACGCCTTTTTTTTTAAATATGCTTCATTGACCCTTAATTGATGAGAAAGTGTTTGATGCCAAGCGAAATTCGTGTTCAATTTTTGTTTATAATAATAAATAAGAAAATAGGCTTATCAGCTCAATAATTCCGTAATTATTTATAAAATTTTATATATTATGAACTAAATCGGTAGAATATTTATCAAATATTAACTTAGAAGTCAAATATTTATCGTATGCCGTATTTGTTTATAATAAATCCATTTGTTACTAAAAAAACGGCCAATTCTATCGTTTTATCATTATATTACTTTAATGGTACAAAATATGAAAAAATCATAGGGAACAATTTTGTAGAAAATTTAATTTTGAACAAATCATGTCATTAGCAAACATTCTAAAAAACTAACATATCTTACGTTATACAGCTTTAAAGGTCAGATTTTTGAGCGCAGCGCCACTTTTATACTTTGCGGACAGCGTTTTTCGACTTTGTCACTATATAAATAATTAACTAATTGAGATAATCACCTGATTCTAATTTTATTTTGTTCAAAATTCAATATTCTAACTAAAATTTGTTAAAAAAATGTCGAAACTTTATTGTTTTTCAGTTTGAAGGTATTTTAATTATTACACGATATTCGAAAAAATTGTTACATAACAGTTTTTTTGATCATGTGACAAATTTACTTAAAACAGTTACTTCTATTGAATATAAATGACAATTGTTTGATAAAATTTAAAAAATCAATTATTTAAAAGATTTTTCTCTATAAATAGAAACACGTCCAAGATTTTCACCTTTTCTTTCTTTTTATTCGACAATCACGGTAGAAATAGCTATTTACTGCACAAGGTGGTAAAGTCATACTTTATCCAAGAGCGGAGACAAATCCGCGAGTGGATAAAGAGACTTTACCACCGTGTGCAGTACAAGATTTTGTTTAATACTTGCCCTTCAAACTCTTTTATTTTTTAAATTTTCTAATAAGTTTTTACATTAACTATTCATACAGTTGTCAATCGTTGTTGGTTGCTATTGGATTTCTCTAAACAACAAGCAATTGTTTTTGTTTATTTGCTGTTGGTTGCTATGGAGTTTACCCACCTCAATGGCAAAGTAAACACTTTACCGTTGAGGTGGGTAAAGTGCTACTTTACCATCGAGTTTTTAGTCGATAAAGTACGACTTTAACAGCAACTATTGAACAAAATATATTTCTACTACCTGGCTAACTCGTGTTCGAACAACTAAAAATGTTATTGAAAAAAAAATCTTAATAAATTAAAAAATATGTGAGAATACTATTTTTTGAAGTGTTACGCGTATAGATTAAAATTAATTTTAAAATATAAATTAATCGAATTCATGAAATTTTTCATAAATTTAATGTAAATAATTAATTTTTAAACAAAATAAAATTAGAATCAGGTGATTATCTCAATTAGTTAATTATTTATATAGTGACAAAGTCGAAAAACGCTGTCCGCAAGGTATAAAAGTGGCGCTGCGCTCGAAAATCTGACCTTTAAAGCTATATAACATAAGAAATGTTAGTTTTTTCGAATTTTTGCTAATGACATGATTTGTTCGAAATTAAATTTTCTACAAAATTGTTCCCTATGATTTTTTCATATTTTGTACCATTAAAGTAATATAATGATAAAACGATAGAATTAGCCGTTTTTTAGTAACAAATGGATTTATTATAAACAAATACGGCATACGATAAATATTTGACTTCTAAGTTAATATTTGATAAATATTCTACCGATTTAGTTCATAATATATTAAATTTTATAAATAATTACGGAATTATTGAGCTGATAAGCCTATTTTTTTATTTATTGTTATAAACAAAAATTGAACACGAATTTCGCTTGGCATCAAACATTTTCTCATCAATTAAGGGTCAATGAAGCATATTTCGAAAAAAAACAAAAATTGCGTTGCCCCCTCCATCCATACTCAAGTACCTCCAGCCCCTGGACTAATTCTAATTGTTTTGTAGACTCGTAATATGTTGTGCGAATTGGTTTGATCTTTTTGTGTGTGTTGCGATTTTGTAGGTCGTCTGCCGCAAATGGGCAAGCCGAAGACGACACCGCCGCCGAAAACTCGCTACCATTAGACAATAAACGTTACCTATTACAACCGGCCGTTGATAATATTTTATTACGACGAATGATACCACACCATCCGCGCACACATGGTTTTATCACTGAGTTATCTTAAGAATTTCGCCCCTCCCGACATATCCTCCTAACAGATCAAAGATTTTGCATATCTATATTTTTTTGGAGAATTTAACCAAAATCAAACAACAACAATCAAGAATATCATCCCCAAAACATATATCATTAGAGATTAGCGTGTCTAGATTAAGGCCAAGGATAAATTTAGTCGATTCGATTGTATAACTCTTTGTATTTTAAACGGATAAAAGGCTGGAATTCTCTCGTGAGCATGCGCAGTAGCACCAAATTTGTTTTGGCATCTAGTGCGAATGCTCCTTAATCTTCTTCAAATGATGACAATATTTTTGCTGTGTATGACAATAGAGGAAATTTTTGACAATAAATCTAATTATAGACAATAAATAAAGTCTTCTTAGTGTTTAAATGTATGATGTATTTAATTAAAATTATTGGAAAATAAATCTTATTGATAATATTGCAAATTGTTGTTTGTTTTTTGTGTGTGTAGATCTTAAGACCAGTAGTTTTTGACTTGTGCGGCCGGATATTGGACCTGTCCGAACATATCTTGGCC
This sequence comes from Epicauta chinensis, assembly GCA_021725515.1. Lineage (NCBI taxonomy): Eukaryota > Metazoa > Arthropoda > Insecta > Coleoptera > Meloidae > Epicauta > Epicauta chinensis. The sequence continues at coordinate 190,899 of JAEDXX010000106.1, read as the reverse complement.
GTTGAATGTGGACGCTGCCAAAGCTCCGGCGGCTGCAGCTGCTGCCATATTGTCCTGTAACGACATCATCCAATCGCCGTTCTTCATCCAACTACCGCCACCACTCTCCTTACTATCACTCTCTTTATCTTTATTACTATTACTACTATTATTATTATTATTACTACTACTATTGCAACTTAATGTTTGTGTTGGATTTAAATGGTAATTCGTATCGAAAACACTCGCATTCTCCGGATTATTGTACGAATGATGTTGGAACATATAATTAGAGAATTGTGCATGATTCCGCCAATCATTTTGACCATTATCCTGATACTGGCACTGTAGATTCGATAATGGTAGTGTGGTGAAACCGATGGGTGGTGGATTCGTGGTTACGGAATGTTTACGTAGCCGTGCCCGACGATTAGAGAACCATACCTGTAAGCAGTGATTCCTGCTAAATGCCCCCCCGCCCGAGAATCTGTCAAATTTTTACCTGGATGCGAGCTTCTGTTAATCCCGTCTGTTGGGCCAGTTCTTCGCGTGTGTACACATCGGGATATTGGGTGCGAGTAAAGGCGCGTTCCAGAGCCTCCAATTGTTCACCGGTAAATGTTGTACGTGAACGGCGTTGTTTGCGTTTCAATGGTATACCGGGCTCGGATTCTGTGTCGCTCTCATCTTCTCGACCTATTTTTTTAAGGAATTTATATTGAATCGGATGCATTGAAATAATAACAGTATTGGAAACGTGCAAGGAATTGAATTGATATACCTCGTGTTCGCGTCAAGTGTGAAACGTCAAATATCTCGTTTGTTTATGATTTGAAATGGACAAGTATCTAAAGAAATTAGTCTACAATGTCTATACTTCAATTGACCACTCATTTGCTGCTAAAAAAAATCGAACTTCTCTGGGATCATTGGCTTATTCATTGATGAAAAAAAGCCGACGTCAGAATTGTTTACTGTACTTGCAATGCGAATGTTATTATTACAACTGTTGCATAATAATTATTCTTACAAGAGATTGAATTTCTGTTTCTTCTTTACTTGAAAGTACGTTTTATAAATACTATTGGTCTTGCAATTGTTTTTGCACCAATTGTTGTAAACAGTTGTAATAATAACATTCTTACTGCAAGTATAGTAAACAATTCTGACGTCGGCTTTTTTCATCAATGGATAGGCCAATGATCCCAGAGAAGTTCTATTTTGTTTAGCAGCAAATGAGTGGTTTTTAAAAGAAAAAAACATCATTTTTATATGAAGTTTAGATACTTTTCCATTTCAATTCATAAACAAACGAGATATTTGACGTTTCACACTTGGAAAAAAAACACCCGGTAGAGAACAGAAATCCATTGATTAACAGTAGCGCGGATTCGGTCACGTGACTTACGTCACCGCCAACTGTGCCAACAGGATTTGGTGAGGTTAAACTGCTCGGGGCGGAACAATACCGCGTGTCGGTTGTTTCCCGGAAACCATTGCTGGCAGGCTAAATACGATTTATATGCGCCGCTTGTGCTCTGTCAGTAATGGCAGGATATTTTAGTTGAAAAGACTGTGTGGTGTAGCAGTAGAAACGATATACGATACAGACATTATTGTTTCTTATGACATGTATACGATCGTTGTTGTGTGTTGTGTTATTTTAAGGTAAATCGTTTATGGATTTTCAGAAATCCGGCGACCAAGTGGAATAGAAATAATAGCAATTTTTTTTTGCCCCTGTCTTTTGCACGCTAAGTTGTGTGGTTGTGTACGGCCACTTATTGTCGTTGAATTGAAAATATTGCTACAGTTAATTGATGAAATTAATTAAAATCAACAATTATAAAAGACATACCGGTATTACTTTTCATAAGTAATCTCCGTGTAATTTAAACGATAAACATTTTGATATTACAACGATTTAAAACTTTATTAAAGTCAATTTTAATTAATTTACTTTAATTGAAATTGTTATTATTACTAAAAAAAAAATTAATAGTAATAGTCATTGGAATTAATGTCGTTTCACACTAGCGGTATTCCAGATAATCATGCAAAATTCTTTATGTTTTTGTTATTATTATTATTATTATTGCTATCAGTACTATTATTATTATCATTAAAATCATTTTTTTAAAAGAAATATCTAACATATCCAGTTGTTTTATTGCATTTCCACCTACTTAACAATCATACATTCATCTTTGTCTGTTGTTTAGTATATTAATCACGATATATCCAAGTCAGGGCGACCGCCTGCTGGTCAATTAGACAGGTATTCTGGGCCCACACAAGTCGCCATTGTCACTTGGTGTGTTTGGTAATATTAAGGATTACACTGTGCGACTCGTGCCGTTTTGGGTTCGAATCGATTTCGGGCTATTGCTTTTTCGTTCTATTGGAAAAGATTGACTCAATCTAATCTTCACACTCTACTTGTGAAACGGAACAGTGTCAAGATGAAGATGCTCAATCAAATGCCTTAGGGTTTATATGCAGTACCAGTCTGCGATACCCATGAATGTGAGATCAGGAGTTCTGCCTTGACGTTTAAGGTACCCGATAAGTCAGCTATGGTTCATGGGGTCGCCAGTCCATAAACGGAAGTTGAATGCAGCTCTTCCGGAGAAGATGAAAATCCTGGTCATAATCTTGTTGTTAAACACTCGGTCTTGTATAAAAAATGCTAGTTGTAGTCTTCGTCCTGCTAGCAAGACTCTTGCAGTCGGACTATTTTTGAATTTGGGTACTTGATAGTCAGGTCCAACGCAAGGGTATAAGGCGCCAGCCTGCAAAACTGACATAAGCACTCTTCAGATTATTTTTTTTAAATTTAATTTCATCTTTGAAGCTCATTTTTGCGCTCCCTAAACAGGGGCGCACGCCTGCAGTGCAGGCCTGTTATCGCCGGCCCTTTTGATAGTTTTTGCAAGTGAGTAAGAGATAATTTTAAGGTGGAAAAAAACAATACCTAATTGGAGACGTTTTTGTAATTGGGTCTTGCTTTTGATCTAAGTCTTATCGTTTGAATCTTGGTCTTGGGTTAGTCTTCAGTGGACTTTATTACATCTTTTTACATCTTATTTTATTTATTTCAGTGGACTTTTTACATCTTATGTAAGAAAACAGAAAGTTTTCAAAATGAAAAAAGGTTTTGGCTTGGTCTTAGTCGTACAATACGGTCTTGCACGATTCAATGTACTATAAGTGGCGTAAGAATGTAACTTGCATAAGACTGAGACCAGGACGATGATATTTCGGAAGAAAGTCTCTTTCTTTCGGGGAAAATAAAACGATTATAGAATCGGCTGTTAATCAATTTAGCACTGCTTTTTCCCTAATCTATACCTACGAAAATTTTATTATTTCTTTGAATTATTTAGGCAAATGATTACGAGTTTTCTCTTCAAGTTGTTATTAGAAATAATGATAAGCAAAATTAGAATTTGGTTTACAGTCTTGCATAATTTGCAGGGCCAAAACTGATAGAGCGAGACCAAGACTCAATGTCCAAGACCAAAATCAAAAGCAACAGTATATTGGAAAATTTATCCAATTTTGCACTATTTTCTTCGATTCTTATGCCAACTAAGCTGAATCGTGCAAGACAAAGAATGGATTGTGCATGACCAAAACGAAAACTAAGACCATGTTAACAAATTTGCATTGATTTTTTAGTTTTAAAGCATACTATTTTCTGAATCAAGTTGCAAAATATCAAGACCAACTGAAAATTTATGCAAAACCAAGACTGCTTTGTGCAAGATAAAGACAAAACTTTGTCTTGCTTTTAGTCCTGACTCTGTCCAATTAAGTTTCTTGTAAGATTAAGTCTTGCTGTTGTCTTGCTCCTCAATAGTGCACATATCAATTTTTTCATAGTTTCAAACCGGAACGAAAAAATTTCCCTTCGAAGTTTTGTTCCCAAGCTCTTAGTCTTGGCTTTGCACAGCTACACTAATTCAAATAAGCGAAACAGAAGGGTTTGAAGAGAGAAAAGTCTGCATATTTTCTCCAAAATTATACAGAACTGTGAAAATTTTGATTCATGATAAGCAAAGCAAGTGCCCGATCAAGTCTTGGTTTTATTCTTGCATAAAGGGTACTGCTCTAGCATCATTAAGCCGGATTTTAGTCTTGCACTTGTATGCTTAAGTCTTGACCACATTCGCAGGAGTCATTATTTTTTCGAAGCGGAACTGAACGTAAAACCGGAACGAAAACATTTCCCTTCGAAGTTTTGTTCCCAAGCTCTTAGTCTTATTGTATTTGAACTTTGTACATTGCCAAGATCAAAGCTGCCAGTGCAAGATCAATTTTGCTCATCCTTAAATTGTCTGAATCAACAAAAGGAATTATTAAGTGTTGTACATACTCTTTTGCACAAGGTGAATTTAACTAAGAAACAGTTGGCTCTTTGCATTCAACGTTCAAATTTACAAAAACTGAAAATGAAGCATTTAATTATCAAATTCTCCGTGTAGTATTTTAGTATTTGTTTGGCAAACAGTGTTTTATTTGTTCATTACAACACGGTATTTGTATTACAATGGAACATATCGCGTCTAGCACGAATCTTATTGCACTGTTTGTTTTCCTAAGCAACTGGATGAGAATTGAGAAAAATGCTTAAAAATCATAAAAAATTGTCGAGGATAGAACAAGGAATCAAGAACTGTAGAACGAGACACCAGAAAAAAAAGACAGTATGACGGAAGATAAAATTGAAAACGATAAGGGACAAAAATTAAGACATAAGAGAAAGAAAAAGAGAAAATAGCCATAGATTAGAAGATGAAACCTAGAAAAATTGATTGCCTTGAAGATTATCTCCACAATGAAGGGTGCCAAATCTCATAAGGAATTATTATAGTAATTGGGTACTGAAGCCCTCTACAACATGCTATTTATATTACAACGGAACAATTTGCATCTACCACGAATCTTATCATTGTGTTGTTTTTTTGTTCTTAAGTAAGCAGAGAGGAATGTTTTGTACTTTTTGCACACATCGACCGCAAATAACTGCTTAAAAGGCATATATCATCGAATAAAAAAAGCGTTGAAATCGTTTATAAATGATTGTGTGTTGGTCGACTGGATGCCAATCTTAATTGTTTCCAGATGTTAATGCGGACTTAATCATTCCCAACAATATATTACAACAAACAACAATTTAGGCACCTTATAATCGATTAAATCAATACGTTTTTTGTTATGATTACCAGATAAACAGTGATCGATAGATATATACAAAAAAAAAACCTAAAATAAAACGTCTGAATCATCGTCCGTGTATTATTGAAATTTAAGATTCATGAGTGAGAAGTGACTTGCTTTTTCTTCATTGTTATTACCGAGATTCTACCACTTATCATCTTGTAAAAGACTACTTTAATTAATTCTGCTATAATATATAAAAATTGATCAAAACGGTAATTAAGAGGAAAAACGATCATATTTATAATAATTTCCATACAGAAAAAGTTGATAGATCGTAGCAATGGTCGAATCAAGTTAAATTTATCGGCCAAAAAGCCGGAATGACAGTTGAAATATATAGTGCGCATCACAAGAGTGTTAAATGATAAATGCTCACTTACTTTATAAAAGCTAGCTAGCCGGAGACCTTAGGGGGTAAACTCTTTACCGAGAGAGTGAGAGGCCCCCCGCCGGTGAATCCAGCCAACGAACACACTTTAAACTTAACCAAACACTAATTTCAATAATTAATTTCAACGTGTACTCTATCGCACCTGTGGATTGTGTTGCTCTTTCTTTTTTAAATGTATTTACGGCAGTTTGCCAACGTTCAACAAATCCCGGAAACTTGGTAGAAGTCAAGAGAAATCGGATTAAACGTTGAAAAGGACAAGTAAAGCCGGAAGAAGGCGAAATATACGTAATATATGGGGGTGAAAGGCAGCTCTACTTCTTTTCTTCTGCCTTCTATAAATGTATAGATTTTTTTTTGATACATTAATAGTGCGGTTTCACAGGTCGGGCCCTTTTGCATTCGCCGCTGGACAATGGTCCTTATTGTGGCGGCCGCTTTGGCGGCAGCACTTTAACATGGCCCACCCTTGGTGTTTGAAAAGATTTATGGTGTGTTCTCGCGTTGTGTTTCTGTTGTATATATAGTATACACACACTAGCTTGTCCTAAACACTTATTGCAGTTGACAACTGGCCTTGCGTAATTTTTCAACATTCGCCACTAGAATGTGACCAGCCGGCGGAAGATGTTCATAATCATTACTTTGAAGTTAATAAAAATCGACAATTTTTACAGCTTCTAAAAAACAAGCCATTCCCAGATAAATCACATAAAATCCCCCTATTTGAAAGGAGGGCAAGATTGAATTCCAACCCTCCACTTTGGCCCTTTTATTGCTTCTTATTATTATTCGTAGTATGACTAGAAGGGTCGTTATTGCTGCAGCCCTCGGAAATTGGGTGAATATACGAATCAAGGGCAATGGGTGGCCCAAATAACGCCGCCAACTGGTCTACCGCATACAAACACACATTCCATCAATTTTTTTTTTTTTGGTGCGTAAGGGCGTTACTCGGCTGTCAACGGATTTCTCTTTGATCATAAACGACGCAAACAAGTTGAGGGAAGTTTACGAAAATTGGGTTAAAACATGGGGTCGTTCTTTGGCCAAGTTTACTGTGTTCGAATAGTGTTTACAGGCAATTGACTGCTTTCAAAGTTGTATTCAGAACAGTTCATGTATGGTTTGATGTTTGAACAACACACTTCCTTCAATGTAAAGATTTCCCATAAAGCGCCAAGCATTTCACTACAATGGGATTCAACAATTTTTGTGTGTGTGATAAAAGACGACAATAGGATATCCCATTGGGCTTGTTTAGTGTAATTTTATTAGCGCCGCTATTTCAATAGTGTTGTCGGTGTTTTTCTTCTAATATTTTGCAAAGAAAAACCGTATTTGAAAAGAGAGCGGCTTCGTCTCAAAGCCAAAAACTTAATATGCTAATGAGACAGATCGATCTTTTTCTAACACATCAAAATCAATGGATTTGTACATGTACGAAAAAGACGCGTGTATTCTTTCTCTTTTGACCACAACAACGACTTCTTACAACTTGTACATGTGTATCGTTTATCATTTTTACACCTTCATATATTTCTATCTTTATCAAAGATTTCTATTGTTGTCTTTCTTCCACATATGGTACAAGATAGAGAGAGATACGTATAAATTTCTCAAATACATGTGGTAGATGTAGGAGAGAAATATTAAAAAAGAATTACGAACCGATCACATATCGTGTTTCACAAAAGATGCCGACCATTTAACAATTCTACATTATTGGTTTGTTGTGCCTTTAGGTTATACAGAGTCAACCGTTTTAAATGGCTCTTGTAATACTGTTGGTGTTTCGGTTATACAATCGTAATAGTGATTGAAATATATAGCAACAATTGATTCGTTTTAATTAACAATTAATAATTGTAGACGCCAAAAAAGTGTTTGTTTCTACTTTTTTTGTTTGTTTTTGTTTACAATTATTGTAAAACAATAGAGTGGTTGAGAATTGTTGAGAGAATGGAAAAATCATAGGAAAATGTATCTTTCCGTCAGTCAGTTGTTGGATGGATTAAAAACTGAAAAGATCGCAAGACAAGGAAATTCGCTCTGGTAATACGGCAGTAAGCTTTATCTGGCCAACATGCGATTGCATCTACATTAAAAACACATAAGAATTTATCTAAAGAAAATGTAGCTCTCCGATTTTATTAGATTCGATTCGATAACAGTGTCGCACTTATCAAGAGACGAACAAAAATCTTTTATTATTAGCTGAAGGTGAGTGGAAATAATGGAAGAACGAAGTGAAAAGAATGAGTTGTAAGTCGGATGAAAAAGTGGAATATAGTAATTAAAAATAGAAGCCAAATAAATTGCAAGACAGCAACAAAGGCAACGTTGAAAGAAAGGGAAAACCTGCAACAACTTAAAAAGAAAGTAGAAGCTGTGGACAAAACCTTAAGAAAGTAAGGGTATGTTCATGTCGAAGATCTATCACTGCGACATCTCTTTAAATCATTGTCTCGCTGAATATATTCTATTTTGACATTTCGAACATTGCTTATCGAAAAATCAAAAAAATTGTTACCCATCCAGGTAGCGATGAGGGCTTGACTGTGATTGATCGAAACAAACTCATTTGAAATGGCAAGATCGCGCTCTAGGTAGTACAGTGGAGCATCTTCGACATGGACGTACTCTAATTCAAATAAACGAAATAGAAGGGTTTGAAGACGGCAAACTCTGCCTATTTTCTCCAAAATTATACAGAACTCTGAAAATTTTGATTCGTGATAAGTAAAACACGTGCAAGATCAAGTTTTGATCTTATCCTTGCATAAACGGTACTGCTCTAGCAACATTAAGCTGGATTTTAGTCTTGGTCTTGTAGGCTTAAGTATTAACCACACAAAGAGGGGGAAATTTTTGATGTTTTATAGCTTGGCTTTGCTCTTACAAGTCTTGATTTTGCACCATCAATTGTTGGTATTCGACAATTGAATGGAAGTTTTACAGATCTAGTTTTGAGCTCCAATTTGAAGAAATTTCAAGATTAAGAGCAATTTCGCTCATTAATATTTACATTTGTTAGACCTTATCTCGTCAACTTGAGAAGAAAGAGCATTTTCGGCACTTGCCTTCTTTTTGCTTTTAGTCAAAATTCTAAAGGCAAAAAAGCTGATCATAATATTAATGTTGGACATGCAGAGGGTGCTAAAGCTGAAAAATCGTTCATGATTGGTATTCTCGACTCAAAAATGGAAATTTTGATTTTAAAGACGCACTTCGCTCTGAGAGAACGATTAAGCCAAATTTTACGCGAAAATTTGTAACAAACGACAAGGGAACTGGCAATTTATAAGCAAAATTGAAAAAAACCGGCGGCATCTTAGTTGCCAACTTAATACTAATTTCGGATATTGTTCCAAGGTCTAGTCATTTTTTTCCTTCAGTTTATTGACGTCTTGTTAGCGATGAGCAAAACAAAACCACGACTAAGTTTGTTCGTCGTTATTTCTTGTTATTCAAGAAAAAATTGCCTTTCCTTGGTCGCATCCAGCACCGGTGTAGTGAAGTAAAAAATCTGTTATTTTTTCTTTATTACAATTCTTTGAAGAGTGGACACGAGAACGCAATTTTGTTGTGTTTATTCAATTAAGTGTGTGCGTAACTCAAACAATTTGCTATTAATTTCATTATCTAATTAAGTCATTAAATTTCTAATTACTAATTAATTGCTTTTCTATTGTTATACTGACATTAGAGCCATATTTCTAAAACCTGTACGAATATAATAGAAAATTGCATCATCTCAAAATTACCGGATTTTTTTTGTAAACATCTATAAAAAAAATAAAATAAACGATAATCTAAGAGGCACGTAAAAACATTGTACAGATCGAGAAGGAGAAAAAACAATTTTGCTGAAGATAATGTAATTAAAATAATAATAATAATAATAAAATTTTTAATTTAAAGCAGTACAGAATTGATTAAGGACCGATTCTACAATCGCCTGATATATCGACAGAATATTACAGTTTGGTCTTGTTTTCAGTCCTGATTTTGCATAATTGAGTTTTGGTTTTATAAGATTTGGTCGTGCTCTTGTTTTGCTCCACTAACAAGACTGTGACGACAATTATCTTTACTCATCAACAAAGTGCATACATTTTTTTTCTGATACACTTATTTGTAATAATTTCAAAATGCAAAAAAGCAGTATAGAATGTAGTTTAGGACAGGGTTTTGAATTGAAACGGAACCGAAAAGCGAAACCGGAACCAAAAAAATTACAATTCCAAGTGTTGTTTTCGAGCTTGGTATTGCTGTTAGACTGTGTTTTGATTTTGTCTTTCTATCGAAAGTGTTCATCGTGCATTTGCACATTTTATATTGCCATGAACCAGCTGCCAGCCCAATATTTTTTCTCCTCCATATGTTGTCCGAATCAGCATAAGGAATTATTACATATTGTGTTTTACACATTCTTTTGCATACTAATAAAGTGAATTTGATTAAGAGACAGTTGGGACCTTTTGCATTCAACGTTCAAATTTTCTCAAATTAGAATTAAGCATTTGGTTATCAAATGCTCCCTGAATATAGTTAGTTCCACTTGCAATTTTTGTATTAGTTTGACAAACAAAGGGTGTTAGTTGTATAGTGAGACCTTTTACAACACGATATTCATATAACAACGGAACATCTCATTTAGCATGAATCTTATTACACTGTTTTTTCCCTAAGCAAATAGAGGAAAATTTGAAGAAAATGCTTAAGCAGTATGGATATTCGTATAGGAAAAAAAACTATCCAGATGGCAACGTATGAAGATAGAATAAGAAATCGAGAATTACAGAATGAAAAACCAGAAGGAGAATAAATAATATGGCGGGAGATTAAGAAAATGATAGTTAAAAAAAGTGAGACAACATAACGGACAACATGTTATAAGGAAAAAGAGAAAAATAACCATGGACTGGAAACAAACGTTGGAAAAGTTGGAAAAGCAATGGAAAAGTATTTAAGGGCTGATTCTACAATCTTTTGATATTTCGACACTTTCCTCTTTTTGGGAGAAATAAAACGATTGTAGAATCGGCCCAAAATTTAACAATTTTTTTCTACTTTCAGTCCTAACTCTGCACAATTAAGTTTTGGTCTTGTAAGATTAGTTGTCCGACTTGCAAGGCTAACAATAAGACGAAGATTATCTTCGGTCGTCAATAGTGTGCATATGATAGAATTTTTTATCCATAGATTTGCAAATATTTTAGATGCAAAGAAATAGTGTACTGAACCGAAAACCGAAAAAAAAACGATATTTGTTGCCGACCGAAAATCGGAACCGAACCGATAATGCTTTATTAATCGAACCGGAACGAAAAAATAACAATTTGAAGTCTTGTTTTCGAGCTTTTAGTCTTGGCTTTGCACAACTGTGCTCAATTTTGTCTTTCTACTAATCTTGGAGGCACGGACGAGGATAGAGCAAGGAATCGAGAACTACAGAGTGAAAAAAAAACCGGAAGATAAAACAGAAAATGATAGTGGAAAAAGTGAGACAACATAACGGACAACATGATAGAAGGAAAAAGCGAAAACTAACCATTGATGGAAACAAACGTTGGAAAAATTGGAAAAGTATTTAATGGCCGATTCTACAATCTTCTGATATTTCGACAGAAATTTGCTTTTATTCGAGAGAAATAAAACGATTGTAGAATCGGCCCAAAATTTTACAATTTTTTCCTGCCTTCAGTCCTAACTCTGCACAATTAAGTTTTGGTCTTGTAAGATTAGTTGTCCAAGTTGCAAGGCTAAGACGAAGATTATGATAGAATGTTTTATACATAGATTTCCAATTATTTTAGAGTACAAAGCAGTTGTGTACTGAACCGCAAACCGAAAAAAAACGATATTTGTTTGAAACCTTGTTTTCGAGCTTTTAGTCTTGGCTTTGCACAACTGTGTCTCAATTTTATCTTTCTACTAATCTTGGAGGCACGGACGAGGATAGAGTAATTTAAGGAATCGAGAACTACAGAATGAAAAAACAAACGAAAGATAAAACAGAAAATGATAGTGGAAAAAGTGAGACAACATAACGGACAACATAATAGAAGGAAAAAGAGAAAAACAACCATCGTCTGCAAGATGAAAGCTAGTAAAATTGACTACCTTGAGGATCATCACCGTATTGAAAAGTGCCAATACTACGTTTGACTTAGAATTTTCATCCACTCGAAATCCTTTGTCAATCACAAATAAGATCGAATATCTCGCAATCGTGTACAAATAAACAAATTGTACTTGAATCGTGTAATTGAACTGCATTGAAAAATTGTCAAGAGCTTTTGATTAGTCGCTTCAAATATTCTTTACAAGAAAGGAAAAAAAAACAACGACAAGATCAAACAAATTCAGATCTATAGATATACGCTACAATCAATCGATCGATACGAATATAGGTGGATATGTAGATATATATAAAAAAATTATGTACTCACCACCCAAGATACCATCAATGGAATAATCTTTTTTATTATCTGGATCGTCTCCACGACGACTACTATTACCACCACGTAATAATCGACTTATTGACGATACACTAGGCGGATCGGTAACACCCTCCTATACAACATACAGAGAGAAAAAAAATGAATAATAATAATCGAGTTTAACGTAAAAAATTTTGCGATCAAAACATAATTTTATTGAAATTTATTTTAAGAATATTCTTTCCTGTCCCGTTTTATTATTCACGACTATATTTGAAAGTTGATGGAATATAGATGGATATCTTCAGGCGAAATTCTTTATTGTTTTTTTTTTCTTTATTATTGTTGTTGTTGTTATTCCATCACCACCACAATCATCATCATCATCAAAGTCGCCACCTTCTTCTCATCACCACCGGTGGGTCCGTGTAGTTGTGTATGTGTACGTTTGTGTGTGTGTGTGTGTTGAAGTATGAGCGATACTTATCAGAATATACCCAGATGTCCTGTTCTGGTTAATTTGAGGGCGGTGCGGCACGTTCGCCGCGTCAGGGTCACTATTATCATTCTGATGTGTCCTCTGGGGCACGCTGCTGTCCCTTTGATCCTATACCGACATATCTGCATTTTCATATAATCTATTATCTTTTCTATATAACCTACAATACGTTGTTGTCTTGGTAGCTGGATATCTCGAGCAAAATCGTTGGGAAAAAAACTGCTGATAGAGTAGAAGATTGTATGATGATGATGATTGGATCTAGTGTAGCGCAAGAAACTTGTTGGAGCTTATCAAGAATTCATTAGATGTCATCTAGAGATTTATAACGAGACTTTTTTATTCACTCCAAAGATTTATCGGCAAATTGCGACATTTATTCGTACGAAAGAATATGTAAATTAATTAAGAAATTAATCGTTTTTGTTGATAAAAGCTGTTTTATTGCAATAAATATCCGCAATAAAATAGTATTGTAAAATAGATAGAAATCGCCAACGGCAATCTAACGGGAGATAGTCTTTCCACCCTCCAAGATTTTTCCGGCGACTTACCTTAATCAGCCGCTCGCGTATCTCCCACGAGAAGATACCGGGTTGTTCCTTCTTCATCTGTTCGATGCGTGCCTCGATCTCGGCCGTCGCCACTTTCGGTTTCGAACCACCAATCACCCCCGGCCGTATACTGCCCGTTTCTTGATAACGATTCAATATCTTCGATACACAACCGTGCGAAACGCGCAATTGTCGCGATATAACGCACGGCCGGATACCGGCGGCTGCCATCTCGACAATCTTCAAACGGATATGATTCGGTAGTGGACGACCATTGATAAAGACACCACCGAGTTGATTAACACGACCCTGACCTGAAGAGTTAAATTTCGGTATAATTTTTACGTAAATTGTAAAATAATTACAATAATAATAATAATAAATTGGGCACAAAGTTAATGATAATTTAATCACATTTCCAGGGGTGGGCTCGGGTAATTTGGAAGGCCATATCGAATCCCAACTACTATAATTTGTTGAGATTGCTGATTTGGCCCCGGGCAACAGACCCAAGAGAGTGATAAATGGACCCTTGGAGATTCTACAACGGCCAACATTTATTAATTATGTTATTTTAAAGAATGTGGACGTTAAGATTGGTGTTATTTTCTATATTTTTTCGTTGATTGAAAACAAAACAAAAACGTCTCTACCTTGGAATGGATAACCGCCGAAAATTTGCCGCATATCCATTTTTTGGTGGAAATTCTACGGGGTACAATCGAAAATCACTCACTCACTCACACACGAAGACAAGAAAAAAAAACAACTCGATTCGAGCACAATACGAGCAAAATCGGTGCAAAAATTTCACATCTGTTATAGTTGAATGTTAATGTTTAAATGTGTATTGTGCACTATTGGTCCACTAAAGAGCAAAAAAAAAAATTAAAATAAGTCTCATATCAAGTCTATTGTCAATCGTTGAAAATTAGTTTCGATAATTTCCCGATACACCCAACTATATTGTTAAAGTGTTGTTTGAATAGCTAAACTTTATTCCTTTTTGATGCAATACAAAGCCAATTTCATACATGGTATATGGGAGGGTCTTGTACTGCAACAGAAAATGGGTGGTTACCTTTTCTGCAACAGCACAACAACAACACGACCATGTTTGGTCGACTTGGCAATTGTCAAGTAATCACACAGTCACAATAATAATAATAATAATAATGATGATGATGACGATAATTTGAAACAAAAAATGGCGCTGATTTATTGAGGAAAAAACCGGGCAATTCCGCTCGATATTATTCGATTTGTGTGAGTTGTGGAATTATTTGTAGAATTTGGGGTAAAAGGTGGAAGGAACTAGGTACCTAAAAAAATGCCGGGCATAACTAATCTAATAAGCCAAGTCATCTGTTCGGGTCTTTTGTGTGCGAAACAAGACGGAAAAAATGCAAAAACTCAAAAGGCGACCACCTGGACATTTTAGTTTAAGCTTCCGTCTGTTTCTCGTCAAGAAATCAGCCAAAATGTTTGAAAAACAATTCGGTTGGATTTGTAGCTATTTAGCTCTTTAAAAATTTCAAAACTGTGCTTTAAATTAATAGTTAACAAAGTTTTGATTAAGTCGCAGTATTTGGAGATTGTTGTGAATAAAGATCTAGATTAGACTGTCAGAAAAAAATTTTTTGTTTTTTTTTTGAGTAAATACATCTAAAAAGTTTCTTTAATAGATAAAAATAAATCTCCTGAAACTTGAGCTTGATATCTTAAAAATTGGGCTGGCCCTTTCGCATTTAAAATACATTGAAAAAATACTGTTTTTCAAATTTTCAATGTAAATCATCGAAAATATTTTTTTTTTCAAATTTCCGTTTCCATTATCTTATAGGAAATTAAATTCTTTACAAAAAAGATTTCTTCCACTTTTTGCTCAGTCTTATAGGAGAAAAGTTACAAAGCGTTAGAAAACTGAAAATTACAAAAAGTCGAAAATAATTTGTTTTTAATTTGCTGTGTGACTTTTTTCCTATGAGGCGAAGCAAAAAATGGAAGAAACCTTTTTTGTAGAGAATTTAATTTCTTATAAGATAATGAAAACGGAAATTTGAAAAACAAAAATTTTCGATGATTTACATTGAAAATTAAAAAAAAAACAGTTTTTTTCCAATGTATTTAAATAGGACAGGGAACCCCCCGACGTGCCAGCTCAATTTTTAAAATATCAAGCTTAAGTTTTAGGATATTTTTTTTATCTATTAAAGAAATTTTTTTAGATGTATTTTGCAAACAGAGCCTCAAAAGCTTCGGTCGTGTATTGTCCCAATGAAGGCGACAAATTAGAACAAAAAATAAGAATAAATTAGGCCTGAACGTCGCTTATAAAAATGAGAGAGAACATCCGGAGACAGTGACGGATTTAAGTCTAATAAATAGCTCCTTAGGTCTGGTCTGAGATGTCGCTCTTTTCGTAATACTAGCCAACATCTACTTCCTGGGTACTCTCCTAGAACACGGTCGTTAGTCAAGATCACACACTAACAGCCCGAGTCGAAATTTAAGTTCTACAGGGATCCTTACAGGCGCTGCTTAGATTTGAATTATGCACTTTTATATTCTTAGGTGCTATTTAGGATCTTACAGTTCTATTATGTACTGCACGTATTTATAACAAGAACCTAAATAAGTAGGTACTAGTAAGGGCTGAAAGTGGAAAGAAGCAGAGCTTACTAGATTCTAAACAGTACATAATTTCTTTATTATTTAGAATCTTAGTAAGTACTGACTAGGACTTAAATTTCGACTCGAGAGATGTAGATACAAGTTCTTAGGATGTTTCAAATATAAGGCGGATTTCGTGCCTTACAGGCTTCGTAGCTAATTACGAAATAGGTAAAATTCAACCCATTAGAGAACCTTAATTCTAGGATCGAACAAAGATGGCTGGTAAGGCTCAAATCTACAAAATATTTCTGACCAAAACTATTGTAAAGATCTAATATTCTACGGAGAAATTGTTTTATTTCTATCTAATATACAAAAATCTTTATTTTTGATTTTACGTGGAAAAGTCACTCTTTATAAAAAGTTCTGCTTGTCGAGAAAATGAGATGACCATAAAAAAATTTAAAGCCAATTATATGATAAAATTAAGAAAAACCGAAAACTTTTATATCTAAAATAGGTATTTTGTGCAACTATGCAGTATTTAACTAAAAAAATTAAGACGGCTGATTTATTAGTTGTTATGGTAACATCTTATTAATATCTACCAGAGTGACAATTTCAATAAGAAAATGTTGACCAAAGAAGAACGAATTTATTTGGTACAATGTGATGGCATTGGGAATGTATCGTTTTCATGAAACATTTCCCAATTCAACTGTTTCAAGAGAATCAGTAAAAAAGTTTTTATTGAAATTGTCACCACAACGTCAAAAAGCTGGTAGAGATGAATAAGATGTTACCATAACAACCAATAAATCAGCCGTCTTAATTTTTTTAGAGTTAAATACTGCATAGGTGCACAAAATACCTATTTCAGATAGAAAAGTTCTTGTTTTTTTTCTAAATTTATTAAAAATATATGTAATCTGATCTGAAATTTTGTTATGGTAATTTTATTTTCTTAGCAAGCAGAACTTTTTATAAAGAATGACTTTTTCTTGTACCTACAATTGAAAATAAAGATTCTTTCCCCTCTTGTCAACTCCATCCTGGGACACACTGTATTTCATTATCACTTTCACTAGGTATACAACAGATTCTTTATTCTTAAATCTCTTCCCAAATTGTGCCGCTCTAGACCAAGGCTCAAGAGTAAATCAATCATTGCCTGCGTTATACTTGAGAAACCGACTCTAGTGTGGTAGCACTGCAGATGAGCAAGGAGAAAAGAGACGAGATGATAGTGTAGCTGATACAAATGTCTGCAATCATAGAGTACTCCCGCAACTCGTGACGATTTGTAACGAAGTAGGTATAGCAAATAATTTAATTTTAATGTTCAAGTAAAGAAATGAGTCGCAGCGATTTCTACAAGAGTCACAAAATCTATACGATTTATTTACATATTAATGGGAAATTACAAAAAACTGATAACTCCAGCGTTTTGAACTGGATTGAACGGATATTATAAAGATAGGTAACCGTATCGACTTGGCAGGTGCAAAAAGTACACAGACATAAGATCCGACATGGTCGTTAGAGGATCGGATTCGGGGTGTAAGCTGCTCTGAAACAAATGTAGAAAATGAGCCCCTGGACAATCAGTCAATCTTTTTGTAGTCTTATTTTTCTATCTTTGTTGTGTATGTATGAGGCACCATTTGTCACTATTTTGTAGAATTCTTATATCGTTCGATCTTTGTCACACTTATAGGTAATTCTTATTCTTATTTATCCATTTTGGAAGCCAAAAATGGTATAATCCATCCAAAAATTAAGTTAAAATTTCAAATGACAGCTGACCTACGCAACGAAAAATAGCCGTGTATTAAGATCCCAAAATTTTAATTTCGAAAGAAATATAAAATATCGAACTTCTTAGTTAATATAAAAATAATTACCACCAAATTATGCAAACAAATGCGTAAGGTTTTATTCAAACAGGAGTGCCACAATATTTCTTTCATGAAAACATGTAAAAGGTGGGAACTTTTCAAATATTAAGTTGCCTATAATATCCTTCCATCTGTACTTTGAAATTTTATACTTAATTTTTGGATAGAGTATAGCCGATTTCTATGCTTGTTTGAGAAAACACACAATTGATGATTCAAGTCCAATGGCACCTTTTTCGTATAAATGTAAGAGAACATATATTTCTTGGGTACTTTCCCTAAACAAGATCGCATACTAAGAGCTGTAAGTGTTCTTAGAATTCTTCAAATATAAAGCGAATGCATTGACTTACAGGCTTCGCAGCTGCGACCAATTGGCCATTGAAAAAACTCCTAGGATCGAGCAAAAAGAAGTCGAAAATTCCAATATTTGCTGGCCTACCAGATTGTGCGGCCCTAGACCTAAGGGGCCTAAGCCTTAATTCATCACTCAAAGAACCTACGATTAGCGCCAAATTTACGATTATCTTCATAAACAAGCTTGGGTGCTTTAAGATGCAGCAAAAGAGCGATTTGAAAGATGACAATCTTTCGGGTCGGGTAAGCGAAGCTCTACTAAAGAAGCACGTTCGGCATTTTTCATTAACCTTGGACCACTGAATTCAGTATCCGCCACAGGCGCCAAAAGATCCAAGGATATTTTTTTCGAGATATTTTGTCGGTAAGATTCTTACAACGCTTGTACTAGAAATTTTGGCAGAATGGAAGAAAACTGGAGTGAAATTAACTAGCCGCTAGATTTAATCCACCTATAATTATGTCTATACATATTTATGGAATTGTAAATCTTCAATTGAACAATGTAACAAGCAGAATATTACAGAACAAACGCTATAAATTATCAATGAATAATAAATGTAGATAAGGATCGCTCATTAATGCTTAAATACTGGATTAATTATAACAAATCGTTCGTTATATCCGAATTTCGTTCAATTACAACGTGATTGAATTGCTAATAAAGAGGCAGATAGTTGATGTAATTAATTTCTCGTTTTCTTTTTAATTAAAATTAAATTAAATTAAACAATAAAAATTTTTTGAAAACAAAAAAAAAAGATAGCAATAAAGTTTAATTATCTTCGACAACAACAGCAACACAAAAAAAAACAAGCCAGCAACAACAACAAAAAGAATATTAT
Organism: Epicauta chinensis; assembly: GCA_021725515.1. NCBI lineage: Eukaryota > Metazoa > Arthropoda > Insecta > Coleoptera > Meloidae > Epicauta > Epicauta chinensis. The sequence continues at coordinate 172,085 of JAEDXX010000106.1, read as the reverse complement.
GAAAATATCTATAATAGACACCATTTTATCAAACAATTAAATTTCTTATGAAATGGCGGTGGTTTGATTGCAATTGTTTTCAATTGCCATTTCGAATCTGTCCAATTTGGTAATTTTAATTAATTTTAATAATTCGAAAGTTGGGGCAAAAAGACTACAAATTCTATTGTTTAATTTCGTCGATTTTTTTTTGTGTTGTTTTATTTATTCAATAAAAAAGATAGTTAAATAAATAAATAAATAAAAGATGTACTGACAACAACAACACAACAATATGGCAATCGTTTTATAGGTTCAAATGTAATTAACATTACAATAATTGCCAACTTTTATTGTTGTCTTACTTTATAGCCGTATCTGATGCGCTTGGGAACTTTCAGAAAGAAATATTCACTTCAGCCGATTAAAAGCCAGAAACAATTTTGTTATAGTAGTAGTAGTCGAGGGAATTTTTAAGGATTTGTTGGAATTAAAATCCCCAGTAGATAATTCCGTGTATCCTGGAGGCGAATAAGCGGCTCCTTTGGTGTCTTCCAACCACCACCACACTTATCCGTTACACGTTCGTTTTTATTATGTGCGTATTTGGCTTCAGGCAACGATTCCGCTAAACCTTCCAAAATAAGAGATATTTTAATGGAGAATTTTTGTAGACAGCGGCCGCCACAAAGTTAGCTCTACAAATTGTCATTTGTAGCTATTGTTGATTTGTTTTTTCTTTTTTTTTTGATTTTATTTATTTATGTATAGCAACAATAGCTGTAATATCTTGGGTTGTGTGTGCGAGCGGACGCGCTCTTTGAAAATCATGTCGTCATATAAATAACATAATTTTGGTTTATTATATTGTTTGGGCAACAGTGTCCAGTTGATTATGGACGTGTTTATGGTTATCCATAACATGTGGTGGAAAAGAGACAAACAAGATGAATGGATATTATGGATGCTGGTTTTTAATCAGCTACAGTATCTGTCACGTGCAAAACAACAACTTTGAAAAAAAAACACGATCGAAATGCAGCGTTTTCGGTTCGTTATAACGAAACTGTAGAGAAACGGCATCGTTATAGAGTTGTTGATTTGGAATTTTCAGTTCCCATTAAGGGGATAAGAACTTTTTTCGTCCTTCTCCAGGAAATTTACTGTCAATTTGACTCTCTTAAACTCAAGGGGGATGCAGAGGTTGCTATGTATCCAAGTCCCTTGCCTTTCTATTTTGTTTGTCTTTGTGACTTTTTTAACAAAAAGGAACTTCGAGCCCCCAAAAGGTCCCTGTGAAAGTTCAACAATTATAGAAATAATAATGATAATATCGTCCTAAAGTATAAGGGAAGGTGTTTTCTAATTCTCTTACTGAAACAAATGGACAGTTTTTGAAATTTGTTTGATACTAAATGTACGATTTATTTGATAATTTTCGGCTGTTGTTGGTTGCTCCAAAAGTTGCTAAATTTTGACAGGTTTGAGACGGTAAAAGCCTACATGTTTGGTGACTTTTAGAGCTTTCAGTTGCATGCTTGAAACTTGAAATTTATTAGATCAATACAATATATTTAATATACAAAACCTTTGGGTTTTATTAAAGATTTGGGGCAAAGATTTGGACAACCATGAGTACGATATAGTTTCAGAAAAGCTCCGACAAACCTTTCAGATTCTTATTACTGTTTTTTTCACAATTGGTTATTGCCAATCGCAGAAAAAGCACTCATTTTCACGGCAATGTTTCTCTATTTTAATTTTCAATTCAGCTTTCTAAAACCTTGCCGCCTTCAAACTGCTGAAATTACATGACCTCAGCAGAGTCGCTGAAGCAAAGAGGCAATATTGCAAGTCAAAGAAAAACGCTTTGTTACGAACCTAAACACCACATAAAAGGTAGTTTTGAGACCCAGTTCAAGTAAGTCGAAGCGAAATTATTCCGATCTTGAATGCAAGCTTAAATTAAGGCGAGCTCATCCAGAAAAAAGAGACTATACGGAATAGAAACTATATATTCCAGAGTGATAAAGGAGAGTCAAGGTCCATACTGTAAAATCATTATTTTCAATACCTCCAAAACGGCTCAAATTTTTTTGATAATTCACATGACGGGAGCAGTTTTTCTGTAGATCATTGGGGTTAGAGATATATACATTTTTTTAAGCTTTTTACCCCATTCTGTCCCATTTTCAAGCTAAAGAGACATGATTTTTTGCACAAGTAGCGAATTAAGAAATAATTCTTGTGTTTTATTCCTAACACAGAGAAAATAGTATATTAAAAAACAAGTGTCAGAGGTCGACAATTATTGCACGAGTCCAAGTGCGAGTTTTCTAAAGGACGAGTGCAATTTACGACTTCTGACACGAGTTTTTTTATACTATTTGTCCTATTTTGCCTATTTTGTGCCCTTTTTTACAAAAAAATTTGCGAGTTTTGAAATTTAGAGAAATTGGTGGGAGTTGGTTGGTATTACTGATATAACAATTGAACATTCAGCCGGGAAACTTCAATTGTTTAATTTTTCACTCTTAGTCAATTGTTTTTTTCGCCATATTGCTTATTCAACAATGAGTGAAGAATTTTCATGTAGGTACTCCATCTGAAATAAGGGAAATTGCTGAAAAACGGTATTTTAAAGTATTTTGTTCTTATGATTTTTAACAGTTGTCAAAATCAATGAAAACGTTACCAACGTTAAGAACAAAAAATTACTACATTTTCCATTTTTACACATTTCGATACACTAGCAAGTTTAAAAATAGGGCTATTATTGACGCAAAATAGAAAAAACTTATTTCTTAACTTGTTTTTTTTTAATGTAAAAAATGCACATCTATAATTGCTTATAGCTCTGGCCCTAATAAAGTGACAAAACCACGGTTTACACCATATAATAGCCCTTAAAGGCCTTAATTATTGAATTTCAAAACTATTCAAAAAATTGAGCCATTCTAGAGACATTCAAGCATTTTCTTCTTTAATAAGAAATGGTGCTTTTCCGAATCGTCTCTCTTACCTAGCTATCCTAGTAGAAATGAAATCGAGGCGCAGGCAAGGGCCTGGCTAGTTTGCTTAGATTAAAACCAGGCGCTAGCCTGTAGGTGCTACATGTCGAAGACCTGTAACATGATCCAGTAGTAGCAACAGGATTAGTCCTGTTGTAGTTACAGGTCTTCTCTGTTGGTACTACAGGACTAGTCTTGTTGTGGTTGCAGTGTTGGTCCTGTGGCAGCTACAGAACTTTCGTGTTGCGGCTACAGGATCATATTACAGGTCTACGACATGTAGCACCTTAAGGTTTTTTTTCCTGTGTAGGCGCTAGGTAAACTAGCCAGGCCCTTGCCAGCGCCTCGATTTCATTTCTTCTAGGCTACCAAAAATTACGAAAATCGGGAGTTCCAACTTTGCGTAATTCATTTGTGAGTTGTATATTGTTTTTGTGCTATAACTGAGGAGCAAAAAGAGCCTCTTTGCGAAGCTTCTGGTTTAATTTCCACAACTATAACAGAATACAACGAATTCTTATTTAATTTGCAGCTAAAGATGCTTCAATAGCGCTTCATTTTGATTCAGTCTATCACAATCAAAGGCCAGAAAGACCGATATTGACTTCTGTAATGCCTCAACAAAATATAATCGAGTGGAACGATCCTGTAATCGCTTGGAGCCAAACAAACCCACCTTGTTTCCCAGTAAATTGCCTCAAAATAGGCATAAAATTGTTAAAATTAGATCACCTTAATTGTATGAAGAATCGATCGATCGGTTGCCGGCGAAATTTTTTCCACAAAAAAAAACACCATTGATAGACTGGTAAATCGACAATGAAAACCGTAAAAAATCCATCAATAAAACTGTATAATTGGGAAGAAATAACTAGAGCAAATGTGAGACTGATTTCAAATTACAAGGCTCATTATAATCCTTATCCTCTCTCTCACAATATATAGATTTGCAACCAATACAACTTCATTATTATTAATATTTATAAATATTATATTGATTTCGATTATCGATCGTCAATGTTAATAAATGAAAGGCGGCCGAAAGAATTTCGACAAGCCATCTCGATATAGCCTTACAACACCTCGACCATATTGTTAAACCTAACGAATATTCGATATCCATCACAATCAATCATCTCATTGATCTATTGACACGTTCGATCAAACTCTTCTCTCTTTTTTTGATTTTGAATGGTGGCCCGATAAAGACCTACAGCAGTGTTTTAAAGCACTGTACAAGACTCGAATTGATGGCCAAAATTTTTGGCCACTCACAAGAACTCTTGCAATTGGTAATTTGTCTTCGTTATAGACAACAATATCGTTTTCTCGGTAATTGTCTCGAAAACATTTGGGACCAATCCATTACGCACCCAAGAGACTTGTCTCTTGAAACCGCTCAATTTTCAAAATTTCCAAAAAAACAACTATTTCTTTGTGCCGCCAAAAGTGTGGTAAAAATTTTCGGATTACTCGTCGTTAGTTTTTTTTTTGGGGGGAATTCATCGAAAAAATCGATGAATTTCGATTGGTCGTAATCGAAACATTCTAAATATAAATAAAACTCCACCCATTAGAAAATACACCAATCCCACCACAACAGAACCATCAACTGTACAAAATAACCGTGAACAAATGGGCGGTACCATATTCAACACCTACCTTGGGTGGGTGATTAGGCGAACTGGTCAGTTTTCTTCAAGTTTTGTTGTTGGTAAGACGGTCGGCACGAATACAGTGCCTAATCTTCACTGTTATCAAAAAACTTAGAAAATCCCCCAAAATTTCGCTAAAAGTGACAAATTTTTAGTCAATAGTTTAGTTTGGTAATTGTGCAATTTCGGAAAATTAAAGTGTTTCAAGTGACTTAAGTCAAGTGTCTTGTAGTTGTGATTGGATTTATTTTTGGTGATAAATGGCCGTATCGACGCTCAATATGGCACCGTACTTTACCGGATATCCCTTCCAAGGTTAGTAGGATTTTCCACCGAAATTGAGTAGCGTCGGTACTCCAAGAATTGTTCCAATTGCGCGCATTTTTCCGTTCAGTTGAACTATAAAGCGTACCAAATCAGTTACATATCCATTACAGTTTATGAGGCGATCTATGAAATTATAAATGGTCATAAAAGTAGTCATATTCGGCCACAAACTGTAAATTTTATGACCTAATCTATCACACAAACTCGTAATGTTATTTTAAGACCACAATTTTTTATTATTAGGCAAAAATAGAGTTCTTCGTTGTTGTTGTTGTTGTTGTTGTTTCTTGGATAGGCATAGGGAAAATAAAGCAAAAACTGTCCATTTGCCGTGGACCTGATTATGAATATTTAAATTTCCAAAACTACAGGCGTACATCTCGTCTCTCCCAACTGTTGAGATCAACAAAGCGATAAACGTTAATAATACAGATTTAACATGAATTTTTACATGTATTAGAGTGTCTTAATGGTTGTATTTTTATAATAAAGTGTAGGCTGTTGTTGTTGTTGTTGGGCTATATATGCTCGATGTATAACCATACAACAGACACCGACACAGATCCTTATCGGGGTAATTTTTTTTTTTTGGAACAGATTTGACATAAAGCTTAACGCGCACAGAGGCATATCTGACAGATATCTCTTCAATTTCTTTGGGTTTTTTTTGTTTGGTCCGTTCGGACTTAATCTCAAATCGGAGCGGCAAATTATTTTATCTCACACATACGATTATAGGTAGATTGAATAGAATATCATTAAGAATTTGTAAAGATTTCATTAATTGTGGCGCGCGATTTTAGTAGCTGGACTTCTGCGAAACGATTTAGCAGGAAATGGAAAGAATTCCAAAATGTTACTTTGGCTACTTTAATTTGACACAATGTTTGATTTATTTATGGAGAACGCCCCGTAGTATAGTGCAACAAATCCAACTTGACGACAACTATTTTGTTGTATTTATACAGGATGTGTCTCAAAAAGGTTGGAGGTTAACTACAGACTTCTGTGATAAAAGTCGCACGATTTAATCCAACTTAGCTCTATCCAAAATCGTCGCAGTAATTCGGTAGAAGCCATGGGAGTTTGTTAGAAAAAAATCACTTTGCTTTTATCGATTTTTATAATTTCTGGTACGGCATGACTTGCGACTATGAGACACGTTTTGAGATGGTTTTGGTCTTCATCGGTGAGTTGTAAGTAACTTTATCGTGCCGAGGACTTTGGATTTTTGTCCCCAAAAAGGTACTTTCTTTAGAAACAGTTTTTGTTGTTAGTGATTTTTGATAAATCTCCAAATTTAGCAAACAAAAAATAAACAAATCTAATTTGATGATCTAAGCTTTCATTTATAGACATAATTTCAAATCAGGTGTTTGGGCCACGTTGAACATTTAGTGTGAGTTAATTTGGGTTAGTTATACAGTCATTACTTCTAAACACATTTTTTCTTATACTTCATATAGATACTTAAATTATAAAAAAACGTCCAGATCATTAGATCGGATTTTATTTTTTGTGTCTAAAGTTGGAGAGTTATCAAAAATTGTAAAGATGCAAAAAATGTTTCTAAAGACAGGATCTTTCTGTACGTAAAAAAGTTATTATGGACTTTATCTAGTGACATTATTGTTTAACACACTTAGAACTCACTGATCCGCAAGGCACGCCATACCAAAAATTATAAAAAACGATCAAAGTCTACAATTTTTATACAGCTAGTACCGAGTTAACGAGACGATTTTGGATGCAGGTACTGTTCCCGCACCATACCGAGGCGACATAAACAGATGCGCAATTACGCGAAAATAAATGAAAACAAGTTATTGTTAGTTAATAGATGCAACGGCGCCTTCTATGTAGAGTCCATATTGTTAGCTAACCCTTTACAGACGCATTTCAGGTCAGTTATAACACTTCTTATTTCATAACTGTAATAAAAGGGATCCACCCACCCTCTTCTGTAGGAATCTATAGTTAAACTGTGTCCCAACATTATAGAGACACACTGTATTCCATTTTTCGTAGATAACACAAATCTCCTAAACTATCTGAAGTGATAAAGTATCACCACGATTTACAAAGAATTCGTCCATTTTAGTGAGTTTAGTGCAACTGATTACAATTTTCAATTGTTCATATTCCAAAAAAAAAAGTTTGCCTTAAGTGTGTGGGCAATTATACAATAAAAAATAATCCCATAGGAGAAAAACAAAATGTTGTACGAAAATAATACAGGTGAACCACCAATATTATCATCAACTGATGACCCGTTCATTACCAGTAAGTTACAGATCCAGTTTTTTTCGTCTAATTGAAGATCACACAATTTTATTCTTTTTGTTGTTATTTGTATGTAATGTTGGAGATAAAAGCAATGTTTATCAATAAGGCTTGTTGCAAGTCCATTTCTACCTGCTTTTAGTATTTCTATTATTCTACTTAAGTCAGGGATGAGGGATGCTTATAGAGACTTGGTTAATTTGTTTATCGCACCCTTTCGGCTATAATAAAAAAAGATGGAAATTCTATCTTGAATACAGAATCTACGTAGAGAATTCTTTATCTTTTAAAATAATATGCGCTGTGTACTGATAGTGTTTAACTAAATCGACTCACTAAGCCGTAAACCCAGACCGTTGTTATAACTGATAAAAATCGCATGCGATCCGCCAATCAGTAAATCAAGAATTGTTCAACAAATAATAGTCGACTTTGAGGCTTGCGATTTTAGTCGCTAGCAGCTATTCAGCCGAATTGCTATTCCCAAATCACGGGAGTTAGTTTTTCAAAGTCTTTCAGTGAGTGGCTTCGATTTAGCTACTTCTTCATTCTAGAAAGAGAAATAACTTTATCACTGCTACGAAATTGATAAATAGTCGCATACAGCCTGCAAGTTTCTGGCTATTGCTCCAGCATATTATTTCTATGTAGGTACTCTAAGTTTCGAGCCTTTTCTTCGGTGATTCTGAAGCTTTCAGTCTGGAATTACTTTCTATTTCGTTACTGAAAATGCTGTAATTTTTTCTGAAAGATGGATGTTATTAGCCTGATTTGATATATTTTTCTACTATTTGCCAAATACAAAATCGTTCTAAATAGACAGTTCATTATGCACTGGAGGATTAAGACTTAGACCATGAGGTCTGCGTCTAGGGTAGGAGACGGCAAATTTTGGAATATAAGCAAAATTTTAGGTCAATTTAATAAAATACAGTCACTTCACAGAATGCTATCTTTATACAATTTCGAGCTTCCTAGGAGTTTCTTTGATTTATGCAATAACTGGGTTGATTTTTTCCTATTCTTCAATTAACTCCGAAGCCTGTAAGAGGGAGGAGATCTGCCTTATATTTGAAGAATTCTAAGAACTTGTACGACCTTGATTATTGACCAAGTTTAGGGAGAATACCCAAATATATATTCTCCAATATTACAAAAAGACCAGGCGTAGGGTGCCATCGGACTTAAATCCTCCACTGCTAAGATGATAAAAGATCAAATCCAATCATAGTTTTAGCTGTGTAGCTTCTTTCTAACAAATCTTCTATGTTATAGAAGAAAATTGTATTGGGCAAATTGGGAGTGATACGATTCTTTGGGTTGCAACTGAACCGATAAATGGCCGCATGCGGCTGCGGGCCTCGACTCACTGGTCCGGTACCAAAAAATTGAACAGTCTCTGATTGAATTTTGGCCAAAAGATAGATTTGATTGAACTGATATAGTTCTATTGTCCATCATGTACAAAATCGGTCGAAATAAGTAAAATTGGCTGTTGAAAAGATCAATCGAGTATTGTCCGTTTTGATGACGTTCAATTTCTCTAGTTGAGTGGAAAAATCGATGATATTGTTAGAATCTAAACGACCGTATATAAAAGTATTGTTGAATTTTTATGTACACCATTGTTGGTTATTATTATTGTAAGAACATCACCCACAATAACACAATCATTGGAAACCAATTTAATTGAAAGCTACCAATATTTGGTTCGTATTTCGAATATGCCTTTCAACAACAGAATCAAATCAATGGTAAAAAAGAAGCAAAACGATGAAAAAGAAAAAAACAATACGAAATATAGGGGCCTATAAGTATAGGTATTGTACAGTACCGATGACAAAATTATAAAACAAATTGCGGTCTATGGTAATTTATTGCCAATTTGAGGACGCAATAATTCTCGGCATGGTACATTAACAGTGTGGCCAATAAAATCGGCGAGCAATAGGGCTTTTGTCGCCCCGACACACACTCACAAACTCTTGAAACACATATAACACACTAGAGAGATGTTGAAATTATAATATGAATTTAACGAATTTGCCGCTCCTATTTCTCAATGGTACCGAAAATCAGGTGTAGGATCTGGTTGATGAAAACAGACATTAGTGAGATCAAAGCGGCCGCTAACCGGGGCCGGCTTTTCATTTTGTTAAATGTCCGCACGCCCACCACGCACACACCACATATCTCTTCTTCGCGTTCCATCTCTTCAACCGCACACACACACCACACATTTATTGTAAATTATATTTGAATTTATCGCATTTATCTATACGATATTAAAGATGATGGTAGAATTTACGACCACTACTACACAACAATTCAGATACCATTATTAAAATAAGCTACTGTTTAATGTTTTTTTCCCCAAAAAATTCGAAACAGGTCAGGGCCGGGTCAATCAACTCGGCGGTGTCTTCATCAATGGTCGTCCACTACCAAATCATATTCGATTGAAGATTGTTGAAATGGCAGCGGCCGGTATCCGGCCGTGCGTTATATCGCGACAATTACGCGTCTCACACGGTTGTGTATCGAAGATATTGAATCGTTATCAAGAAACGGGCAGTATACGACCGGGGGTGATTGGTGGTTCAAAGCCACGAGTTGCTACAGCTGAAGTTGAGGCACGTATTGAACAATTGAAAAAAGAACAACCCGGTATTTTCTCCTGGGAGATACGTGACCGTTTAGTCAAGGTATAGACGCGATCTAAAATCGTGTTTTTCTTACCATATGATCTCTCCCTAAATCATTAATTTTTGTGTGTTTTCTCTTAATTACAGGATGGTATTTGTGATAAGAATTCAGCACCGTCTGTTAGTTCGATCAGTAGATTATTGCGTGGCGGTCGGAAGGATGATAACGAACGCAAGAATCATTCTATTGATGGGATATTAGGTGAGTTGTTTGTTCTTGAAGAAAAAGTGATAAGTGTGACGAATCGAATGGTTACATTCAGTGTAAATTTGTTAAAAAAAAAACTTGATCAAACCAAGAAAAAGATGGAAAAAACTTGAATAAATTGACGGAAAATTTTATCACACGTAATTTTCAGACCTCACAAGTTGTTGTGTTGTGTGTGCTCCTGTAATTTTAAAACACCAACGAGCCGCAACAACAACACAACAACAACAACAACAAGTCTTTGAAAAGAACAACCTAATGTTGTTGTAGATGAATAGATGAAGGAGAAGACGACGAAGAAGTTGAAAGAAAGAATGAACTTGAAATGATGCTATACACAAAAGACTCTCAACTTCGTCCCTCTCTCCTTTTATATTTTAATTCAATATTTCTTCTATCGTCTATCTGTCTTCTTGTCCAATGCCGACATTTATAATGACGGTTCATTTTATTATTACCACATATTAAAGTCGATTGTGTGCCCGGTGATCTCTCTTCTAGCTTAATGATTGATTTTTTTTTGGTATGTTGCATATTTGATTAAAGAGAAGCTTCTATCGATTAAAAACGGGTATCGAGATGATTTTTAATGAGCACCACACAAATGAATAGAGAAATCGGTGAAAGTGTTGTTGTGTAATTTGACGATCTTAACTGAAAACCAGCCGCCCACTTGAGAATTTTTTGCGGGCAACTTTATCTTGTTTGGAGGAAATGCAATTTTTCTATAAAGAAGCGGTTGGATAATGGGAAATTTTAATAATGATTTTGTTTACAAAAGGCTTGAATTACGGATCGGGGCGATCGAGTATTAACTCTTCATTATAAACGATTTAATACAGAGCTATTTCGAGTTTAATTTTTGCAAATAAACAGACTGAAATGATAGAGATTGAGCATGTTCACGTCTTCTACCACACAGCATTTAGCGACTTCCGTAGTAAAATATAATTTTATAATAAATATAAAGTGTTTCTAAAGCTTTCAATAAATCAATAACTATCGTGAAAGTTCAAGGATTATAACTGACAAGGAAACTATTCGAAGTGTAGCGGCCCTTATTGCGTTTTGCATATAAGGACGATAGCAATCAGTACCAAACCAAATTTTACGTTATTCGTAATATCAAATAATAAAAATACACACTTTCAGATAACACTTACCCCTGTTATAAGGGGGTAAACCACCCCTTGAGAAACTTTAATCCTCCATAAAAAGTTATTGCATTATCCGATTTTAATGAAAATAACGTCATTTGTTAGAGCAAAGAAACCTAAAGTTTACCAGTTTTTGGATTTTTTGAAAAAATAGTTTTAAGGGATTATATGCATACATAACCACCCGAATTTTGACGAGTCTTGGAGGGTCCATTTCACCCCTTAAAGCGCAATAAGCGCCGCTAAAAAAAATATGCATCGCTTATTTTTCGATGGATAACATATCAAAAGCTCAAAAAAATCGGAGTTTTACACTTCGGATAGTTTCCTCGTGAGTCTCTTAGCCCGATTTTTCAGGTTCCAGAGTCTATAAAAATGTATTCTGTGAGGCCCGCTGGAATCGATCCGTTCCTCCCTAAAACGTTGCCACTATCATTGACGAAATGTCTCAATTCCGTTGCATTATCATGCCTAATCCTGAGACAAGACAATAGTCGAATCAATAAGATTCTTTCCGGGAATTGTTTTAAAAACAACTAATTTCAATTGCAGTTTTCATATACTTACCATTGAAATGAGATCTGAAACGCTCTGATCCGCTTATAATTAGACAAATAATGTTAGGAATTCGTTCAAATGAACAATGAACGAGATGACAAACATTTCAGTTGAATTCGAAGTCAAACAGTCTTCAATGAGAATTCCAATAATCCGTTTCTTTGATTAAATAACGATCAATCCTGTAAAAAAAAATTAAGAATCAAAGAGTTATTAATATTTGATTGTGAGAGGAGAGATGTGAAAAATCGATTAATCACGGCCGTCCCTCCCTTTACCTGCGGCAAATTAACCGTAATTAATTAATTACAACTAATTGGTGCGCGGCTACCTGATTTCCACCGCCTCTATATCGACTATTTGTTTAAATCTGATTTGTTTTTTGTTTTTGTATATAATCTTAGGCCCGAATTCCTCATGCGATGAGAGCGATACAGAATCCGAGCCTGGTATTCCATTGAAACGCAAACAACGCCGTTCACGTACAACATTTACTGGTGAACAATTGGAGGCATTAGAACGTGCCTTCGGCCGCACACAATATCCGGACGTTTATACACGTGAAGAATTGGCACAAAAAACGAAATTAACTGAAGCTCGTGTCCAAGTGTGGTTCTCGAATCGACGCGCCCGTCTACGTAAACAATTAAATTCGCAACAATTGAACGCTTTCAATTCAATGTCTCTACAAACTGCCTTTCCTGTTCACAATCATCAATACGGTGATCCGACAACAACGTTCAATCAACCGACATGGGCCGCCCAACAATCGTATGTGGCTGGTGCGGCGGCCGCTGCGGCCGGTTTACCAACACCACTATCGCATACGAGTCTAGCAGCGGCGGCAGCAACAACATTGTCGAATAATCCATCAACAGTGGTGGCAACATCATCACCAACAACAACAGCAGCAGCAGCAGCCACACAGAATAGTTTGTATAATAGTTATAATAATGGGAATGCTGCAGTGGTGGCGGCAGCCGCTGCTGGTTTGGAACAGAACCTCAACAGTTCGGCTGCTGGTGGTGTTAATCAATTCGGCTACAATATGGCACAGGTTTCACCTAATCAACACAGTGTCTCGCCGCAAAACTGGCGTGTCCAAAACAATAAAGTTGCAGAGAATTTGAGCAGCTGGCACGAGAATTACAGGTAAGCAGCAACAAGAGAAATCATTTGTTTGTGTCATGTAAACGAGATAAAATATCGATGTATTGTTTGTTTCAATCGTAATTTAAAGAATTTTCAAATGACAACTGTTGAGAATTCTTTGAATAATAATATTAAAAACAATAATAATAATAATATAAATATCTACAGTTATATTTATACGATTTTATACAATTGCTTTTGTTTTTGTTGCAAAGCACAAATTCAATTTTTGATTATTATCAACAAGTAATTTTCTATGATTAATTAATCTTCTTATCAAATGTAATTTAGAATGCAATTCCAATTATCAATTTCGCTTTTAATAATTGTTCAGCTTTTTTTTCCCCGTATTTTATTTTTTTACAGTAATAATTTGTTGTTAAAGCATAAATTTTCAAATTTCAAACCATTCCACAATCTAATCATTTCTGTTTTGTAAATAGACGCATTTTGTAATTGGCAAAGACAAACAAAAGGCTGATAATGTACGAACAAAAGGTGTGGCAGACTATTTAAAATTGGAGCAAATCAAAAATGTCAATTGTTTATAGCAAATTGTTAATTTCTGAATTGGAAATAATGGCGATTTGTTGATTTAATGCCGTTTTTCAATAGGAAAAGTGAAAAGTGTGTTTATTCAGATCGAATTTACACGTGACTCGAAATGAGTCGAAAAAAAAGAAAACCGAAGCAGTTCTAGTCGAGTTTTAACAAAATCACACAAGACACAGTTCAGACCAAACATTGTTTCGTGTAATTTCAACCGTCCAAAGGCGTGGCTTGTGCTGCATAAGAGACAAAGAGAAATAAAGGGAAATCTCAGGGTTGTCCTTTTTCTCGCAACTCCCGGCGATTTATTGTGAAACGGCCGATATCCTAAGTGAATCGATAAGTTTTTTTTTTAGTTTTCCGAAAGAAAGACCGTGAAGTTTTTGATAATTGTTAAATTTTAAGACATTTGCGAAATGCCGTTTACACGCTTAGGGTGTGTTCATGTCGGAGATGTCTCACTGCGCTGCCTCGCCGTTTATATCGCTACCGAGATATCAAAATGAAGCCGTTTTAGGACAGGATGCAGCAGTAGAGCATCGTTTGCTATAAACACCTCTGTTCTAAAACATAGTTTTGTTTTGACATCTAGGGAAGCGCGTAGCAAGACATCGCAGTGACATATCTCTGACATGAACTCTGACAAATCAAAAACCCACAAATCAGATTAGACGTGCTTTTGAGGATACGCTTCGAGAACCAAAATAGTCTACAATCCAACTTTGTTGAAATTTTTTCGAAGTCTTCATTTTTTGATAAGCACGAAGATAGAATTCCGTACGTCGACGCTCTAATTAGCAAATTGTCTAACTCCATTTTCATAAGTTTTTCAGGAGAGCTAAAAAACATTTACCTACTGCATAGGAAAATGGTAAAACTAAATGATAAATTTATATAGTATTGTTGAAAATGGACTTGTTTTTGAGTACACATATAAAAATGTATCAAAATATCACAATTGTCTAATTTTAGACTATCTTTATCCTGAAATTCTAAAAGTAGATAGGGAGTTAGACAATTTTTATTTATGAAATTGTTCGGGGCATATGAAGCATGATATTCTTTGACCGAAAATCCAAAAATAAAAACGATTTTTGAAGAAAAGTAGAGTTAGACAGTCTGTTAATTAGGGCGTCGATGTGTAACTTAATTTTTATCAAAAACATTAAATTGTTTAAACTTTTGTCGTTCTATAGAAAAAACACGATTTTATAGTGTCAAATACCTACATTTCATTATTCAATATACTCTCTAGACTGTCAAAAAAAAATTTTTTTGTTTTTTTTTGAATACATACATCTAAAATACATTGAAAAAAAACTTTTTTTTTAATTTTCAATGTAAATCATCGAAAAAATTTTTTTTACAAATTTCCGTTTTCATTATCTTATAGGAAATTAAATTCTCTACAAAAAAGGTCTCTTCCATTTTTTGCTCAGCCTCATGGTAAAAAAGTTAAAACCATAAATTTTTGTAATTTTCATTTTTTTCCACTTCTTTAACGCTCTGTAACTTTTTTACCATGAGGCTGAGCAAAAAATGGAAGAAACCTTTTTTGTAGAGAATTTAATTTCCTATAAGATAATGAAAACGAAAATTTGTAAAAAAAATTTTTTCGATGATTTACATTGAAAATTAAAAAAAAGTTTTTTTTCAATGTATTTTAAATGGGAAAGGGGACCCCCCCCATGCGCCAGCTCAATTTTTAAGATATCGAGCTCAAGTTTTAGGAGATGTTTTTTTATCTATTAAAGAAACTTTTTAGATGTATGTATTCAAAAAAAATATTTTTTTTTTGACACAGTCTAATACTCTCCCTACACTTCAATACCTATTTACATTTGGCCCAGTGCTCTACTAATTCATGGATTGCATCCCTGAAATGAGAGTCCGAAAGACTGTCGAAATACGCCTTCACGGCTGCTTTTCGTACCACTTTTAGACTCTTCTTTCAATTCAGGATCATGATGGCAGACCTAATAGTGATGAAACGACGTATAAAATCCATTGTAATCTTTAAAAAACGATCCAAATGCTGTGAGGAAAATCGCATTCTAAAGTGTTTGTTCCTTTATTAACGAATGCTGCACTCATTGCGTACAAACCTTTCTGAAGCCCAAAACTCCAGCCAAAATATTGCTCATACTGCCTAATGAGGCGCTCGATTAATCGACGGTCTGCCAAAACCATGTCCTGTATTTTTGCTATAATTTCGGGTGTTAGCGCATTTTTTGGACATCCTTCACGTGGATCGTTTTCAAGACTTGAACAGTCACATTTGAACTGCTAGAAATACACGCGTGAGTTCGTAAATCTACATAAAAATTTGCAGCGTTCATCAAACAAAAAATAATGTGAGGAGTCCTCACATTAAAGCAAAGTTACAGAGCGTTAAAAAGTGGAAAAAAATGAAAATTACAAAAATTTATGTTTTAACTTTTTTACCATGAGGCTGAGCAAAAAATGGAAGAAACCTTTTTTATAGAGAATTTAATTTCCTATAAGATAATGAAAACGGAAATTTGTAAAAAAAAAATTTTCAAATGGGAAAGGGGACCCCCATGCACCAGCTCAATTTTTAAGATATCCAGCTCAAGTTTTAGGAGATGTTTTTTTATCTATTAAAGAAACTTTTTAGATGTATGTATTCAAAAAAAAACAATTTTTTTTTGACACATTCTAGTGAGGACCTTATAGCGCTATTTTTTCTCGAACGACAAAACTTATTGAACAACTTAATAAAAACCGTTTCATGTAACTTCAACTGTTCGAAGGCGTGGCTTGTGTTGTATACGAAAATGAAGAGATGAACTCTAATTTTTCTCGAAACTTCCGGAATTTGCCGTGAAACTGCCTATATTTAATTAAAACGTGCAACGTAGCTTTAACTTGCTTTTGCTTAGAAAAAAGTCCACGTACTTTTTGATAATTGATAATTCATGAGAAATTCACAAAATGCAATAGTTTACACCCTTACAAATCAATTAAGGGTGCTTTTGAGAATACGCATACGCTAAAATCCAATTTTTTGATAAGCTCGAAGATAATTTGTGTGTAATTCAATTTTTATTAAAAATACAATCAGATAGAGACACTAGATTTGTTGGGAATCGAACCGGGTGCAATAACGTCTCTGTACAACATAAATCGGAACTGTTTCCACAAAACCAATCGTGTACAATTTCTAATATTTCACAATAAATCGTCCGTGAATATACACATTGAAAAAATCAAATATTTTTAGGACAGAACCATCGGCAATGCAACCGATTGGAACTAATCACAATTGTGCACTTCCAATAATTACTTGCTGTTATTTCTTATTATTTACAAGAAGAAGAAGAAGAAAAAAACGACTAAATATTACAATAGGTCAATCAAATAATGTAAAAACCGCCCACATATCTAACAGTATTCTATACACAATATCGTCAATACTATTATCACCACCACCATCATCATTATCATTATCAATAATCAGATGGATATTACCTAGATTTGACCAAAGGCCATATCATTTGATTGTGTCTATTATTGTGTAATATCTATCTATACATACGACTGTGTGTAGCTGTATAATTTCTATTTCTGGTTAAATTGTTTTAATGATTGAATATAGTGGTTGAATAATTTCCGTAATAATAAATGTGTATGTTAAGATAATTAAACAACAAGAATTGCAATGAAGCATTTTTTTTTTGTGTTATTGCTGCATTTAGTATTAAAGATCAAACAATATATCATTGACTGGTATTTACAATAGCTGAGCAGTAGCTAAATAGAGAGCGGTCTTTTAAAATTAAACACGAAAAGCGACGATAATCCTCCCCACAGACATTATAAGATGACGAAAAACCGGCAATTTGAGTTTGTGTAACGGCACGATTTCCAGTCCATCATTTTATACAGGATAGGCAATCGATCTAGGTGGATGGGAAGAATTTCACTACCGCCACTACAATGAACGACCTTCCTTTTTGGAACGATGTCCATTGACATGCCAAACATCTGCTGTCTTCATTATAGTATGATGATTGTGTTGGCAGCTAACGAAATTCTTCCTGTCAACCTAGATACAGGTGGCTGTTTGAAATTGTTGTCAATCGTGCAAATTTCTTTGGTTGTTCGTATAAAATACACATCCTGTATAGCTTGTGTGGTTTGATATAATTTTCTAATTGAAAAAAAATATATTATCAATAGTTGGAAATACGGTCCTGGAATGTTCCACTGATCGACTGGATAATTGGTAGTTGCATCCAAATAATACTACCATTGGACGCAATTAATCTCCAACGGTTCTCATTTTAATGAATACTCTCCGTATACCGGATCGAGAACTACTAGAATCGCTCACGGTTGTGTTTATTAATTAATTTCGTGTGAGGCAAACTCTCCCCACACTCACACACACGTAAACACATTGATCTATCTCTCAATTCTATCCGATTTCGTAGAAATTATCGTCAATTTCTTGTAATTTCTGTCTGTTGTTGCAGTTTATTCGCTGGCAGCCATTATGGCACAGCGGCACATTCACCCAGCGAAGCCAAATCGGGCTATCCGTATTTTGGCACAATGGAAATGTGTGCCGGTCGTGTCCATTAATCATCATCCGATGGATTTTTCACGACAAGATTGAGAAGAAGCGTTAGTAACCGTTTTAGCGTTGTTTAGATGGGGGCTTTTCATTATTATTATTATTATTTTATAATTTTTATTCAATTTCAAGCACAAATTACCAATTGCATTTATTTTGTAAATATTATAATTTTGATGTGTAAATATAGTTTTACTAAAAAAAAAAAAAACAAGTTGTTGACAAAGTTATAATTATTTTGATTATTATTATTAATGTGGGATTTTTGTGTAATAATAGTGTGTTTGTTAAAATAATTATAATAATTTCCAACTTTGTCATATATGTGTAAATTTTTTTTTATTAAATAATTATCGATGCTTGTATTAATATTTGACGAATCTGTTAATAAACCGCAACGTTACAAATCTATCTGGTTGTTGTTTGCTTTATTTTACATTAATTTTATCGTTTAATTACAGCATAATTACTGTGCATCAATTAATTATTACACAGAATTGATTATTAAAGCAATCTCTGATGTGCTGCCGCTTGTTTCAATTTTATTATGTGGTAAGTTCTCAGTAATTTTTATCGTAAATGTGGATATTTTGTTTTCTTTTCTTTTCATGAATAAAGAAGAAAATCTTAAAGTATAACCGTTTCTAAAGCGGTTTATATAAATCATTTCTGCTGTTGTGAGGCTGCTTGTTTAAATGTGGCTAAGTATCAATTATTTTTATATAACGGACAATTTTCTTATTATTGAGAGCGCATAAAGTAGAAGAAGAGCACAGAGTTGTGTTCGTTGTTTTTTGTAATTATGCTTGAAATTATTGAATAAATGCAATTTTGACTGTAATAAACGGAAATGTTATCTCGTTGATCTCATAGATTAGCGTAATTTGTGGACGTGAGGTCCATAGTAATTTTCATGGTAATCTCGAGCAAAATGCAATGTTCAGATTGTGTAGACGAGTTTTTAGCAGTATTATAGAAGTTGGTTGGTTTCGTAATAAAGCGGCCAAAAAGCAAAACTCACACAAATTCCGCAATTGTGATAGTTTTGATCTTGTTTTTACAATAGCAAGACTCAATTTTGAAAAGGCAAGACTTGATTGTGCAAGACATAACATAATATATCTCTAAGCAGGGGTGGATTAAGCTGTGATAGCGCCCTAGGCCGCCCTTTTCTTAATACCAGAGAATCTATACAAAACTAACCTGTAGATAAATGAAATAAATCTGGTAACTGACTTAAGCCGGGTCCAGACGAGAGCAATGAGCACACACAAACAAGGTGAGCACACATAAATGCTCAAGTGTGGACGGTAACACGAACGCGAGCGCGCACAAACAACCTGAGCCCCGGGGGCTGTCAGTTTTTTGGAATTGCTCAAAGGAAAAATGCGCGCCTTGTGTGTGTTTCGACTTGCTCTGTCTGGACGCGTTTCGTATTAGTTTCATATTGTTGATGGTCCACATACAACTGGAGCAGTACGAACACTAAATATAACACGCACAACTAACACACTACATTCCTGTTTACGCACACAACGAGCAAATACATATGCGTGCTCGACTTATGTGTGCGTGCTCAGGTTGTACTTGCTCTCGTCTGGACCCGGCTTTATATGCGAACGTATCTTATTAAAGAAGAATCGCAAAAACTTGATGTCTCGTTTTGATACAAAACGGCTCTAAAATCTGATATTTCAGTCGCAGAAATGTTCATAATATTAAGCATCTGTAGTAAGATCCAAATAATTTAAATTTGTGATTTCAGCAAAATCATTTCGTTAAAAACGGTAAAAAATCTGACGATGCAATGAAATCGAGTTATTTCTGAATGAATAGACTTCTCTACAATTGCAAATACTCTTTCATATTACAAAATGGTTCAATGATTACATTTCAGCCGTTCTTCTATTGACTGCCACATTAATTGCAAAACTTACTGCCTGATTTTCATGTTTTCCTGTAACTGAATCAACCAGTCAAACACCGAAAATCATCAAATCAATTCAGAATTCTGCTGATCAGTTTTACATGTACTTTTATTCATTCAGTGGCATAGAATTAATGTTCAAAAATTTAGGAGGCAAATTTTCATTCGTTTAGAACAATTATTAATAATGTGCGGTGCAGCCCCTCTGATTTACACATTCATTTACATACTGCGTGTTTGCTTCAATGAGGTAGTTTATCTTGTCTTCGGGTAATATCTCAGATGCGGGTTGCACGTCATATCTCAAAGCCCCTAAAGTCAAAGAAAGACGCTGCAAATTTCCCAACCTTCAACCCATTAAGTCCCACACATGTCCAGTGGGAGAAAGATTTGCCGATCTGGAGGCCAGGGAAAAGATCAATCTGGGTCTCGTTCGAAGATCAAAAGAACGTGCATTATCTTGATGCATACTCGAGCAAGTAATATATAAGAATAATGCATACTCGAGTAAGTATGACAGTAGCACCTCAGCAAATATATCGTTATAATGTTATGTTGCCTCAAATGAGCGTCTCGAAGATTGGTCCTTCTCTGACTCTCATACGTCGTGCATGCCTAAACAAAATCTAGATTCGTTCCTGATGATCTTTAAACCATGCACGACACACACCCACTACAGTAGATCTATTTCGATTTGCAATTCTGCCAAAGTCTTTTAAGTGTGAAAAACACAGATCGCAAAAAATATCAAAAATTAGAAGAACTGCCAAATGTTATGTTTCCACTTTAAGATTTGATCGTAAATTATTACTTAATTGTGAGCCGATGAATACACCAAGGAAAAAGTTTTTTAGATTGCTATGCGACTGAGCAGCAATTGCTGCAACAAATCAACTTGTGATTGGACCAGAAATACACCAATTAAAAAATGGCAGCCGTAAAACCGTTGGGCCAAATACCGGCTACTCTTCTCTTATATTTGAAAAATATTATAGATAACACTTGTTAGTGCCAACACTAGCAGTGCAACATTTTGTTTCTGTATTTTCTTTTGTTTAGGGGAAACTAGGGCAAGATGTGTACAAGGGATAAGATGGGCACGGTGTTAGGAAATAAAACATTGTGATACGAGCAAGAGCATTAATTCTTCCCGCGCACTCAATTGAACGTATTTGTTAAAATGGTTGCAAATTCCGATTTTTAGGCTACAGAGTGGCGACAAGTAATTTATTAAATTTGCCTTTTATGGCATTAACTGCATTGCTTTTGCTTTATTTTCATATTTCACAAACTTTTTCAGTTATAGTCCGTGCTGATCACGTAGGTGCAGAAGTGCGTGGGGGACGAGATTATTTTCTCCATATTTCGACACAACAAACGTTGACCATGCAAGTGTCCCTACCGGTAGTGAACGCAGTATAGTTTAGAATGTAGTTATTTTGTGGTGCAACCTAATCTCAGCGCCTGGGGCAAGATGGGATTGTGTTTTTCTCATATTTCATCTTCTTAGTTTTTTATATTACTTATTTAAGCACAATGAATGGTTTGTCATTCCAAAAGGACATCGAATCACGGCGCCTGAACTGAAACATGTATTGAGCACGCCATAGTGCTCGTGAAAATAACAACAATAATTTTGCAACGAAGACACTCATACATTATGCAATGCCTTTGATTTGTGTATAATAAATCAAAAAATTCAATCAGTCTTTTCAATCCCAAGTTACGCCATGCGGAGAAACCATCTTACCCCGTAAACTTGAACTGGTAAACTTGCCCCGGTTCCACTACTTTGCAAATTTTGCCGCCTCTAGGTTCGAATCTAATGAGCCTAAGCCTAGATCGACTTTTGTCTCTAAATCGTAAGACAGAGAAATTTAAAATACCAAGTCCCAAGAGTCTTGTAACAAGAACAAGACTACGATGGTCTTGGTTTTGGTCTTAGTCTACAACTAACAAACAAAACATTGCCAAATAATGCTTTTTAACATAATATTGACTTGCAATTATTCTACAGTGTTTAATCGGAAAAATTTTAGAATCTAATCTTGAACGATTAGACAATTTATTTGAGCGTTACCGTGGCATGAATTCGGCCCTAATAATCGCCCAGTCGAGTCCAGAAATATTAATTTTCAGTCGCTTTTTACTAAAAATTGTCGCTGACAATCGCATAATCTTGTTGTGCTCCGTTACAATTAGTTTTGACAGAGTTTATTCAGAAACATCTAGCGACTACAGGAAATCGCCATAGAATTTATGTTACTTTGTTAGTGTTCCAGTAATTGAATTCTGTCAAAATAATGAACGTATTTATATTTCTTTAGAAATTCTCCAAATTAGTTCCGTACGCATATAACGAATATACACAGTTGGATTCCAGTTTTAAGAAGAAAAAAACAAGAAAATTATACCGTATCTTCGTTTTATTCTGTATATTCTTTCGTTCTTTTTTTTGCCTCTCTTCAAACAAACAACAGTAGCAAAATTATTTTGAGAATCAAAGCAATAAAACGATCAACTATTTATAGTTCCCAAACTAGAAGGCCTTTAATGTTGTAAAAGTGTCCAATTTACACCAGAAGATGTATGCTAGAGGAAGAATTATAAACATTAGATACTTGAACAACAAATGGTTGTAGACAAGCAGAAATCACATTTATCTTCATACCTGTCATCGAACTAGTAGTAGAACATTAAGACGAAATTCAGTAGGCATATTCGAACAGAAATCGATTCGACAATGGACGAGCGACAATAGCTACAACAATTGGATTGAATGGACGCGCCCTGTGTGTATCCTGGGAGGTCGTCATGGGGGTCCTGAAAATTTATCTATATACCTCCTCTATATGTGTGTGTTCACTTAGATAATTCAGGTAGAATTTTCGAAAAATCACAATAATCTTATATACCTCTATAATAATGATAATAAGAGAACAATTCCAATCAGATATTATCACGTCGATCAAACGTTGTGTGCTGAATTTCGCCCTAATCGCTTTGAAGTCGGTGGACGCGTAACGAATTGTTGAGCGCAAATAATTGTCAAAGAATGTCGTGTGCGCGCAGGTGTTTGTTATCCATCTTGAAACATTACTGTCTCCCTTTTTGATGATTAAAATCTTGAAAAATCAAATGAATTTTGTTTTTTCCGATAAATTCATGGGACCACACCAAGATTTTTTAATAAATAATTGATTGATGATATGAGACAAAATAATTATGAAAAAGTAGTCATAAATATTAGCTTTTAATATTTGCCACGGTTGGTATTATTAAAATAAAAAAGTATGAGTTAATGTGCGATAAATATGCAATCGGCCCGTAATAATTATGGTGCCGTGTTCGCTATTTAAGCAAATTATATAGGTTGGGGCAGGTCGTCTTTTTTCAACGATTTTCGTTACTGAAAAAACAAAACGTATTTAATTCAATGATGAATGAATGAATACAGTCATTTCCGTTCAATTATTTATAATTTTGCAGTGCGCTCCTTCCGGACAAGAAAATAACCCAAAAAATAAACATAAAAGAATTCAAGAGAAACGTGTCCAGCCTACAGCTAAACGACTTGACTTTTGAAAAAATAATTACCAACAATAGATGCGTTTTTGTTGCATTAGAACTAAACTGACAAAGAAACTATTCGAAGTGTCCACCTCTGATTTTTTTGCACTTTTGATATGTTGTTGTCCATCGAAAAATAAGCGATGCATATTCTTTTTAGCGGCCCTTATTGCGTTTTAAGGGGTGAAATGGACCCTCAAAGATTCGTCAAAGTCCGGGTGGTTATATAGTTTTGCGTATAAGGACCATAGCAATCAGTACCAACTCAATTTTACGTTATTTCTGATATCAAATAATAAAAATACACACTTTCAGATACCACCTAAACCTGTTATAAGGGGGTAAACCACCCCTTGAAAATTTTAATCCTCCATAAAAAGTTATTGCGATTTTAATGAAAATAACGTAATTTGTTAGAGCAAAGTAAAATAAAGTTTGCCTGTTTTTGGATTTTTTGAAAAAAACAGTTTTACCCCTTATAACAGGGGTAGGTGGTATCTGAAAGTGTGTATTTTTATTACTTGATATCAGAAATAACGTAAAATTGGTTTGGTACTGATTGCTATCGTCCTTATATGCAAAACTACATAACCACCCGGATTTTAACGAATCTTTGAGGATCCATTTCACCCCTTACAACGCAATAAGGACCGCTAAAAACAATAACATATCAAAAGCGCAAAAAAATCGGAGTTGGACACTTCGAACAGTTTCCTTGTGAGTATAGAAATCACCCTAATAGTCACCCTTCTTGCTTGAATCGTTTGTTAGTTTTAGGGGGAATTAACACACAAATATAAATCATTACATAATCGTAAAGGGCCACAAAATTAACTAGACGCAACGAATTTTATGTGCGTTTATACGTCCGGCTTGAACTATTCAAAAATCAAACTATTTCCAATTATTTTAAATAGTTTTACGAGAGAAATTTTATTGATTTTTTCGGTGACTTACTGTTGTTCCCATTGGACGAAAGTGGGGTGGTTTAATTAAATCGACCCTTCGGTGCGGGTCGCCACCCCTTCTTGCAACAATGAATGGCGGCTAAATATAGTGCACAAGTTAATTCGCCATGTCGCGTCGTTGGTAGTTGTGAACGAAAACCAGGCGATTATTTATTCTATAAAGGGGTTGAATTTGTAAATGGCGGGCGCGGCTGTTGTTGTTGTTGTTTTGTTATAAAACTGATAGAAATGTTGCGTCAAATATTATTAAGCGCAAATGTATCGCCACGTTTTATATACAACAACAACCTAAGAGGAAGACGAGAAAAAAAAACGTTCGATTTTTTGCCGCAATGCAATCATTTTTGGAATCGACGCGTGAGTATACGGTCTTCACGCTAATCAACTGTTGGCTTTAGTATTGCCGACGAAACAAAATATTAAATCATTTTACCATTGTTTCAAGAAATACGTTAATATAACATTTGTTTGGTGTGGTAGTAGTAGTTGTAGTAGTAGTACTTTTTTGCCTATTTATATGCGTGTGTGTGTGTGTATTTTATTTAATTTTGTAGAGAAGAGTGTAACATGGGGCCGGCTGACTGACACTTTCTTAGTATTTTCCAACTATTTATAGCATATTTTATATCCACTGTCTTTAGAATTTGGGCTCTAGTTGGTACACACCAAACGGCCATATAGTTTTTGCGTGTTATCAGATCATTTAGATACTGTACAAGTATTAATGTATCATCATACGTGCAAGACACCTTCAGTCGTCATGTCTTCCAATAATTTCTCTTCGATTATAGTTCTCAATCATTATCTTGTAATTATACATTTTAAATAATTATATAGTTATAAGTAAAATGCTGTTACGAGTGCTTTTTAAAAGGCTTCCATATTGCGACCTAGAAAATTAGTGATACCACAGTGAGAGCTCTCTCGCCTTGAGCATAAGGTCTCTTGTCTCGTCTTGATTTTCGAGAGGAAATTCCTGTATTGTCTCGTTTACTCTCGTCGAGATAATACGAGAGATAGGCCTGTTTCGAACTATTTCGTATATTAACCAATTTGGTCGTTAGTTTGTAATTATAATTATTAATCAAGCGTATAATTTATGCTTTACAAACTGTTCATAAAGGCAATTTTGTTGGAACTATTTTCTATCAATAAACAAATGTACAAATAAATTCAATTGCACTTCAAAAAAGTTCTGTTTTTGGACCTTCTTTAAGCTGGATCTTTTTTTTCGTATCGATTTTACGATAGATACGTTTTTAATCTCGTCTAGTGGCAACGCGACGATACGAAACGAGGTACGAGAAATTCTCGTTTCGACAACAATACTACTAATAGATACCTATATAAAAATTCGCACTACACACTACTTTGTTTATTAGAATTTGTTTCTAATGTTTCAATAAATCATAAAGGCATTTGGTCTATTTAATATGCAATCATTTGTTTTATCCAATTCTTGAGATTCGTATAGAAACAGATTCTCATTCAGTGGCGGATTTAAGCGCGATGGGTTCTAGGTCTGGTCGGATATGTCGGCGTTTTAAATAAATGTGACACCCTGTTTACTTGTAAACAACATTCATTTGAAAGATTACCACACAAAATTTGCAGCTTCAGCAAAATCGTTTTATCAAAAACTTGTAAACAGTAAAAAATCTTACGATGCCACGAAATCGACTTATTTTTTAACGAATGGATTACAAATAGTTCAATTATTCCATTTGAACGATTCTTCTGTTGATTACAGCATGAATTTCAGAAGTTCCTACATTTCTTTGCAGCTTCAGCAAAATCGTTTTATCACAAATTTGCTGTTGATTACAGCATGAATTTCAGAAGTTACTACATTTCTTTCATATATTAATTAAAAGTAGAACAGTTTTTTCTGCATAATACCACAGGCACCACAGCATTTTCTTCAAATACGATTCAAATTTAACATTTCTCTAATTAAGCTGGACTTACATCAATCAGCGATTTGTGAGTAACAAAAATTAATCGGACAATTGGCTTGTTCCGCAATGACTTAGTTTCGCCTACTTGTTATTAGTGGCAGATGGGGCATTATGGGCCGGCCTAAAGCTAACCATTTCAAGGTGATTACTTCTTTTACGAAAATTCGATGAAATGATTGAAGGTTACTCAATAACAGGGCGTCCTATATTGCAACAGTCCCCGAAGCTGCTTAAATTTCATTAAGTTCCGGGTGCTTATTATACTCAACAATACAAGCGGAAGTTCTGTCTTGTTATTCAAATTATTATCAATTGTCTCAACGATCAGTGATCGATTAAGACGTGTAGAGGAAAATTTGGTGCCTGCAGGAGTTTTTATTTCACCATATTTTCTTTCCCGTGTAACGTATTTCGATCATTTCTTGTTTTGTTGGTGAATTTCTCCGATACTTTTTCATTTTGAGAATTTTCCATCATTTGATGATTTTTTTCGTAGATTTCTCCGAAATTTATTGTTTTCCTTGAAAATTTTCGAACATGCTTGTTTTTTATACAATTTTTTAAAATCCATTCAATTTTATTTTTGGGAGTTTTTCATCTGATTTAATGCGTTTCTTGAACAAAAATGTTCTTTTTTCTTTAGTGAAATTGAGATTTTAAAATGTCTTCGATATAGAAAGGAGTTTCTAAATATCTACTAAAAAAATCTTTATAAGGGAAAAAAGAGAACTTTACTACTTCGTTAGAATACTCTAAAAACGCTCTCTTCTTCAGCAAATCCAAGACTTTGCCCTCCCTTGTACTTTAAATCGAAATCAGCAGGATTCTCAATTGTGTCGCAAAACTGATCATAACAAAAGATTCGTAATTTTAAAATTTGTCATAAATTTCCAATTTGAAAAGGAAGTAATCTTAATTATAACAAGAAAAGTCTGTCTTTATGTTTTGGCACATTGAAACAATACAGAATTGTAAAAAGCGTCAGTAATAAATTGTTATTGATTTTAGATGCAATAACAGTTGGTAATAATTGTTTCAATACAGGAACAATTCTCAAGATAGGAAATATTAGCAATAATAATAATAGTAAAACGTCAATTTTATATTTTTAATAAAAAATAAATATTTTCCAACATTCTCGAGATTATGTTGGGAAAATCACAATAAAAATTGTTACAACAATACTACAACATACAGGTTGTCCAATTTATAACATCACTAAATCACTATCAATTTGTTATTGTTAATTTGAAATAAAAAAAGTGAAGATTTACTTGAATTAAACAAGGTGAACGCAACTTTTCTTTGTTTTGATTATTTTTCAAATTGTTGTAATTATTGGCGAGTTTATGTAGGACATCCTGTACTTGTGCCGATTAGAAATAGAATTTATCGGTAATTTTCCAGAAAAAAACCCACTCTAATAAAGTTGAAGAAAGTCATAAACTAGGAAACATGTTTAACGTAAAAATTATTAATATTTTTCCATTTTTAAAATAAAAATAATAATAATAATAATAATGATAATAAGATTGTCGACATAAAGTGTGCTATTAAAAATTATATGGCAAACTTGGTACTGTTTTTATCAGTAGATTAAAATTTTATGTTCTACGTTTTGTTATTATTATTGTTGTTCTTGTTATTTTCACAGAAAACAAAAATGAATCGTGTATAAAGAAATCTACTATATACACTCTCGAAGAAATGCAAGAAAAAATCTCCATAGAAATCGTTCCAAGAAAGTGAATAATTTCAAATAACTCACAATTGTCACAAAAGTGGCAGTTATTAGTCCACGTGTCTGCTACACGAACATTTGACAGTCAGTTGAGAGTGTTTCTAACACACACATACACAAAAAAAATAAAGGAGAAAAGAGAAAAGTTTATTTGAAATGTTTAGTTATTTAAACGGATAGTTTCAGGTCTCTTAAACACATCATTGATGATGGACTAGGTGGTGTTTGATGATTTTCGGACGTCTCAATTTCAAGTTTTTCAACTAAAAACCGATCTGAAAGGATTAGGTTGCTTGTATCTTTGTTTGGTTGTTCAAAACATTGATGTTAATCCGTTTAGGTGTCAAGTTTTGGGACGAATTTCACTCTCTTTTTGAGAAAAAAGGTTACACAGCTCTGTAGGTGATTAAATGGAATATTATAAGAAATATTGTTGATGGATTGATGGGCAGAAATTGCTGCTGCAGGCAAGCCGTCTTTCCTACCCCTAACTAGTTTTCTAATTTATCGAGAAATGCAAATAAAAAAAAACGGATTAAAAGGGGCAACTCCAGGCGATTGCCTTCATTGCTACCAGCTCTAGCGATAATACTTTGAGCTGCTTGAGAGATGACCAGATTCATCTCCAAATGATTAACTTTTTACGCCTAATTGTGGAATATTGGCGTTTCAGATGCGGAAAATTTCTACTTTCCCCAGGATGTCTAATTTGTAAAACGTGTGAAATTTGTGTAACCATCGATAAATGTTACACATTTGGACATCCACAACGAATTCTGGGATGATTTCTTGAAAATTTCACAAGAATCTGCAGTAAAAATCGCATGTTACGGTCGATTTTCGGCTATAAGAAACGTTTTTGTAAACAGCCAGGGATTTTTGGCAAAAGAACAAACTGTAACAAAACATCTGCACCCCTTATTTTTTGACTTAATGTTGTACGAACCAATCGCTATTTTTGTCATACAAAAGTATAAGTTGAAAGAAATCGAAAAAAATGGCTGATTCTTTCCACTCTAATCGCGCCGATACTCGATCATTTATTCAATGATTTATCACACGAGTAACGATAACGATGACACTAAATAGGGGTAGTTTCTGGTTCGTTATCATTTCGAATATCGCCTGGAAAAAAACGAGGGTTTCGATTGATTTTGTTCGTCTTGAAACTCGATTTTAATTCAAATAGAATTTGATAGAATCATTAATATGCATTTAAAATGAATTCTCATCGCTTCTAATCCGGTCTTGATGTCAAGATTTGTGTAATTATGTACAAAACGCGATTATTCACAATGTTAAAAAGCCAGAACCAACCTAATCAAGATACGGTGAATACAACCGAAACCCTACCTGAAACAGACGAAATTGTCGTCTCTTTTATACGGTCATGAAGAAACAAACAATTAGAGATTTTTAGTAAAGCTAACAACAACCCCTCTTTATTCGTTTCTATTATAATATGATATGTAACATTATCGATCTCTTTCTATTTGGCCATGTTGGCAACTATTAAGAATAATATGAAACGATGATATTTAGCGTTCAGCTGTTGGTTTTTCGCCACGCTTCACGGTGGATTTCGATTGAATTTTCATGTCTTTTCATTGGCGATTTGTACGGATGTCATAGGCCACCCTGAAATCTACCCTCTTGTACAGTAACTGAGGGGGTATAGGGTGCCGTATGCAACTGTTTGTTGTTTGTATCACCTTCTCTCTACCACCACCACCACCACCACCAATATTTGGAAATAGCATCTTTAATTATTAATAACAAAAAAAAAATAGTGAGAAATCTGTCTGATGGTGATTCCAAAAGGGCGACAGTGAAAAATACGAATTTTGCCACGTAACCAGCGTGAATTATAACAGGAAAAAATTATCTATACAGAAAATAAAAAACGTGTCATTAATTTCGGTTGAAACTAGAAAGAACGAAATTAATTTCCCAACTTGTGGCTTGAGTGAAAAAGATTTCTTGTAATGAATTAAATAATTTGAAAACTATTATAATTAATGGCTGGTCATTTGTTAATTGTAACGCATCTGTATAAACAGGTAATAAATCGAAAGATCTTGACTTGTATCGAATACCATCACCACCACTACCACTTATACAACATTCGAAATTTGTCTTGTCGTTCTTCTACACAACAACAACAACACAAAAAAAAATCTGTTATTTCTCCGTTGTTCCTCGTCTATTACGAACAAAGTAGACAAGTTCTATATTAAAATAAATCGACCTAATATCTCAACACAGTTATAGATGGGAAAAAATTAAAAATCTTTGACATGACGAACAGGTAGGTATACCGATTATTATTAACAACGGCAACAAATGATGGATCTACAAGACGAATGCAGATAGAGGCTAATTTGTCCCAGGGGCGTTATTTGTGCGAAATTCGTACATACAAGTGTTTCGTCAGGAAATTACAATACGAATTTAAAAGATTTCGCAAATTGATTGAAATTAATGAATTATCTAATGTAAGATTAAAAATAATGTTACGCCACTGAATGTGTTGGGATTAGATTGATGACATAGAAAAATGAGGCAATTTTTTTATGGTGTGTAGGTTTGATTGAAATTTCTGTTCAATTTAATAAGTAGGTGGATCAGTGGGGAAATAATGTAAGAAGTTTTCATCTGAACAAGATAAACAAAAATGTGGTTTTCAGATGTTGAAATCCACCGTTAGCTATTATGCGATTTTCCTTTGCAAATATTGTTTGCAAAGTTTAACTTTGCCTGGAGTACAATCTTCTGTGAGGATGACAGTAATACAAAATTATCTCATTTCTTTAGATTTTCGTTTCGATTAAATTCAACTCGTATGGTACATTTAGTCATGGGAGACCTGTGTATATTGAGACAAAAGACACTAACAGACAGTAGCAATGTAAAGTCGTCAAGTAATCTTGTAGTTGAAAAATTCATCTAAAGCAGACAATTATAAGAATGTTTCTCAAAGTTTGGATAATTACTAGAAAAATTAGTGAAACTTGGGGTAGATTAACGTTTATATCTATAGCGACAGTTTCTGTTTAGTTTGAGAGTTAGCTGAGCACCTCACATACTTAACACGAAAAACTCACATGTCTGCCTCCACCAAAATGTTAATACTTAAAAAATGTATTCCTTACAAAAAGAACTACAAATGTGGGATGAAGATAAACTTACAAATGCGTTGTTTCTTATATTGTGGTGCTGGAGTGTAAGATACTTTAGGGAAATGATCAGAAGCGATTTTCGCAAAAAACCACAACATAGAATCAAGTAATCTATACCCTATTCACTGAAAGAACGGACTTTTTTTGACAGCCTAGTGATCAACTTGATATATTTAAATCTAAGCTCAGCTCTTTGTAGCTCTTCCAAGTATTTGGCAGCCCTTTTACCTAATGCATTGAAAAGGGAAAGATCAGATTTTCTGTGGGAAAATTTTTTGTTCTATTTATTGAATGTCGAAGTGGCTTTCGCCATTATTTAGTATTTATAATTTTGTTTTCACTATTTTCGTATTTTGTAAGTAATTTTGAACTAGTAACTTATCTAATTACAAAAAAAGGCCGTTTACTCGTTGGATTTACTATACAATCATACCAACTGTGAGTGCTTGAAGCTAATTTGTTGTCTGAGGAAAACTGGAAAAAAACTGAAAATTGCTTAACCACTTCATCTGGGAATGAATTGGTGTGGGTGCACCAAAACAATTCTCAAAAGACAAAAATTTGAAATCTTTTTGTACATTTGGACAAGATGCCTACATTGTTGAAATGTGCTCAAATTAATACCTAATTTTTTAGAAAATTTCCAAACAATCCGGAATGTGTAAAGCAGTGATCTTTTTTTTTGTACATTTCGCATTGAGGCTTTTGTTTAGAATTAGGAAGTGGAATGCATCTTGCAAAATGCCTAGCAAAATGTTTTGCTTACAGATATCTTTCCGCACTTACTATAATAATCAGGAATAATTGTAGTCTCTAAAATTTTCACTGAAATATCCACGTACCTAAAAACTAAAAAATTAGTAGTTTTTACATTTTTAAAGCAGAGTAATCTTTTCTAACAGAATATAGTATATAATGAAATTAATACAGGTCAAGTAGTTAACGACAACACGTCCTTTGAGATGCTGTGTCTTGAAGATCAAGTTTCATTTATTTCATGGTAGATCCGCCCTTGATACCTATCAATATCAAACCCTCAGAACTTCAGATTATTCGCATCTGCTACTAAAATAATATAATATTTATTGTTTTTCAACAATTGCAAACATTTTGTATGTTTAGTTTCCCTGACTTTATAGCCAAATTTCTCAATCTTAAGGCATGCCATATGTGTGACTATTTTAAAAGTTGAAGATAGAAAAATAAACGATCATGAAGGTGTAACGTTTATAGACCCAAAGTATACTCGATTCTTTTGCACCTCAGCAATAAGACGACTAATTCTAATTGTAAGTCAAAGAAACGGGTTTTATCCGCCTTTAAGACTTTCTAAATAAAATTTTTACACGGTACAAAAATCTCAATCTTCGAGTTCTACAGGAAACATTCAATTGATCAGTCTTTTTCCTTCAAATATTACCTAATTTACTTACTAGGTATCACATATTGTACCTATTTTTAAGAGATTTCATGTAAAAAAAAGCGTTTAAAAAGAGCACTACGTAGGGTAGATTACAGAGAGACGTCAAAGCGGTAGAAATGCCACATTTCTAATATCTCCCAATTGAAAGAAGATATGACTATATGTTTTATGATTTATTTTAGAGCCCTATTGGTGACGTGTAAAACAACCTACGTCTTATCCGCCTAACATTGCTTAAGTCTGGTTGAGAGAGCCTTATTCTTATTAACATCTACTACAAGCAAAAAGGAGGCAAAACAAAGACAGGAATTGTTTTAATAATTAATTTAATTTCCTCTTACTCAGAAAATTCTGTTTTTGCTTTTCTATGTTTCTGATTTGGTCTTTAGAGGAGTGGAATTGCGCCGCCAAAATGAGAAGAGACGCCACATCAATTTGTAAACATATTTAAGAATTTGTGGCCTATGTCTTTATCATTTAAGGACATACAGACGTAAATATAATGTTTTAAGGGCACCATAGATCAAAAATTCCAAATTCGTAAAAAATTAAACAGTAAAGTATCAAAATATCAAGTGAAAAATTTATAAGATATCCCCAAAAGACGTCTTCAGCATGGAAATCTTACGAAATCGGAAATAAGACTTTCGTAGGTAGTAATAGAGATTTAAAAAAGAAAAAAACTGATAGACCTAGCATCTCTTCCACTAGTTATAGGCAAGAAGCCACTTTGCACTCGTGAAGTTTTTAAGCCTTTTGGTTATATTTATTAAGGAAAAATATGATAATACAAATATCAGAATTTTGTTCAAAATATCACTTTCCATTACGAATCAAACAAAACAGCTGGCGACCCTCCGAAATTTACCCTATATTTAGAAAATGTACGGATTTTCATGAAGCTTCGTACGGTCGGCCATCGCATAATCGTAAATGTACTAAAATAAAGAGCTAACTTTCAGGCAAATTTTGAGTAAATCAATTCGACCCGGCCCCTAAAATCAATTGATTTTGGATTAAAAGTTGAGATTTTTTCAATTTGTGCAGTTTTCCATAAGATTATTTCCTTCCGCAAATATTAACCAACTGAAGCGACAAATTGCTTTCTTGGATTTGTTTTAATTCATCAAAGCTCAGTTGAATCCGCTATATAATTTCGATATTCCCCGATCAATTATTACTAACCAGTTTTTCCTCATTTAATACATTTTATTAGTTTCGTTTTGAAGAAATTCTCAGCTTTAGAAGTTAGCCACTGTTTGAAGCACACTGATTTATTGAAATTTGCTTGATAAAGTATTTCTAATCGTCAAAATATTTTTATCAAAACGACATTTTCTAGTGTGTATTTCCCAAATGGCAAACAATAACGATCAAACCAATAAATTATACAAAATGAATTCAATTAAAAATTGTGACCGTTTTATACCGTTACGTTTATCATCAATTGAAAAACAATTTGATGAATGCGACGAAAATATCGATGAAATTCTAAAAAACAATATCAATACACATTCATTAATATCATTTGTAAATATTGCTAAAATACGTTATAGACAATACAATTATCAAAATCTATTACGTACAACATTATTCCCAATTGAATACAAAACATTGAATTTCTTTCCACCTAAAAAACGTACAACAATCAAACCGTTCTTTGATCATCAACAATCATGGCCAGTTAAGGCACGCAACAAACCAATAATTGGTCCACCCAGCTGTGTACTGGATATGCCACAAATAGGCACCACAACATGTAAGTTTTGTTGCAATCCTCTATGTTTTATAGACATAAAAAACAAACAATTTAAGCCTGCATCATGGATTGGTCATCAACTGATTGGTTGGCTGTTATTTTCGAGAACGAAGTACATATGTGCTCTTATCAGAAATCGAATAAACGCATCGTTACGAAGACGAATAAAACTGTGGATAATTATGTGAAATGGAATGATACAGGCGATCGTCTAGCGATCACATTGAAATGGTCCCGATTAGGAATTTGGGATTTATCTACAAATAAAGTAGGGATTTTGTTGTAATTAGAATTAATTATAAGATTCTGTATTTTTACAGATTATCCACGAGACGGTGTTCTGTTGCCCAATTATCTGTATCCGATGGTGTAACAATTATTTAGTAACATTGTCTGCAGATGGTTTTGTTCGTGTAACAAACCAATATTTACATACAGTACATGTCAAACGATTGAAACACAAAGATGTTGGTATTATTGAAATGTCATGTAAGAAGAATTATGTGGTAACAGTTGGTAATAGTCGAACGATAAAAATATGGCGATTTCCGAGTTTTATAAAATTCGGCCAAATTAAAACCAGTTCAATAGTGCGTAGTGTCGCTTGGCATCCGTGGAAAGAGACACTTTTAGTTGTTGGTAATAAAAAATTATCATTATGGAATATTGAGAGAAACGAAAAATTATGCGAAGAAGATGATAAAACGATCAGTGAAGATCGTGTCATTGATACGTTGATGTTCAATCCAAAATCAGCAGAACTTGTGGTAAATTCCACTTCAATCTGACCACTCCGGTTGGCACCTCTCAATTTGTTGTATCTATATTTCAGATGAATTTTCGCACAACCAAACACAACGATACCACAATAACAGAACGAAGTATAATCGGAGTGTTGCCGAATATCAATTTTCTTATCGAAGAATTGTATTTACAATGGGGTAGAATTCTGCATTTACTATGGGGACCAGGATATAACACCTTAGGTTAGCCGTCAAGTTGACCAATTTAAATTTGATTGTTTATAAAAATTGTCTTACAGCTTCTGCCGGTTCAGATGAGAATATTTGTTTCTGGGATTTTTTCAATGGGCAAAGCCTGAATGATTCACACAATAATCAAATTAGAACTAATGAAGTGAGAAGAGATCGGTTTTAATTAAAGGTAAGATGTTGGAGAAAGCGAATCGTAGAGTTGAAAGCCATCTATTGATAGGTTACCAAGTGAGTTATAAATTAATAATTTCTACCTAACAGATGGCGTTGAATTTATACAATTTTATTGTTATTTTGAAAATTAGTCTTATAAATATTGTAATTTTTATGTTTAATAATATGTTATGTTCTTTGATTAATAAAAATAATGCTAAAAACAGATGCTTCTCGCGAAATTGCAAATTTATAGTTATTCTATAGTACATTTCACTCAACTTATCCGTCTGACGACGCGCCATCTCTGAAGATGAAAGAAAGCTTGAAAAGCACTATAATTTTTCATAATTTCCTAGATAGAGAGCGTCTCAAATAGCTTAACCAACTAAATTTGTGCACGATTGTATTGTAGGTGGTAATGAGAGAGCAAAGAAGACAGATGATGATGATGATGACGAGAGAGACGGCTCTTAGAACAACTGACAACAATTAGAGTTGAGTGCAAATAAGTTATAATGATAATTATACATCTTTTCATCTAATTTTGCATTGTAGATAAGAGAAATGTTATGAAGTGGTTTCCTTCTGTCACGAATCCCGGAAATTTACCTTGAAACATACTATAATAAAATTTGCGCTATAGTTACTCTTTTAGAGTAGAGTAAAGGGTTGCACTACAATGAATTCTAGGACGAAAGGGTTACTGCAGTGGATTTAGGGACCAAAGAGTTACTAGATTTGACAGACTTGTTTATAAACAAAGTACGTAATCCCAGTATAATAGGAAAGATACATATGTAAACAAAAACATCACTCGAAATATCATCAGACTCAAGTGTACCAACCGAAATCCAGTAACCGTTTGGTATGTTAATATACTATAGATTTGACAGACTTATCGGTAAACAAAGTACGTAATCCCAAGATTGTAAGCGAAGATATACTATATTCAAGGGTACCAACTTAAATCTAGGAACCCTTTGGTCGATGAATTTTGTATACATATGTAAACAAAGACATCTCCGGAAATATCACCAGATTCAAGTGTACCAACCGAAATCTGGTAATCTTTTGCTCCTTGAATTTATGATTCCTAACAGTTCAAAGTTATAGAAAATAAAATAATTGATAATAGTATATTAACAAACAAGTGTCAGAAGTCGACTTCTGACACGAGTTTTTTATACTATTTTTTCTATTTTGTGCCCTTTTTTACAAAAAAAATTGCGAGATTTGATATTTAGGGAAATTGGTGGGAGTTGGTATTACTGATAAAACAATTGAACATTGTTTGATTTTTTTGATCGATGTATTTATTAGTGGTTGTATATATTACCAAAAATTATCATGTATTTTGTTGATTTTGTTTACGATTTTTGACATTTGTCAAAATCAATACCAACGTTAGGGGAAAAAAAATACTACATTTTTCATTTTTACACATGTATCGAAATGAGCTCATTTCGATAGAGTAGCAAGTTTAAAAATAGCGCTATTATTGTGGCAAAATAGAAAAAATTCTATTATTTAACATCAACAATATTTCTTTGGTAAAAATTAGTCATCTATTTGCACGTTCACACCAGCACAATTATCCGCTTAAAGATCGAATATCGTAGTTACCATAGAGCAATAAACGCATACCTGACGTCAACGTGTTAATACACCGCTCTAGCTCTATACCTATTATTACAAGTTGCATTTTTCAAAAGAAAATTAGTTTTATGATGAAAGAGTGGCTCAAAATTGTCGATTTAGTCGTAAATGGGCGACATTACACAAAATTATAGTGGATTTAGGGACCAAAGAGTTACTAGACTTGACAGACTTGTCGTTAAACAAAGTACGCAATCTCAGTATAATAGGCAAGATACACGTGTAAACAAATAAATTATCAAAAATAACACTAGATTCATGCATACCAACCGAAATCTAGGAAACCTTTGGTTCGTGAATGTACTATAACACACCACATCAAGAACAACGAAGTGTGAGTGCAGCCTTAGCAATAATATTTTCTTATTATCGAAGACTTATAAAATAGAAGCTCACTAAAAGTAATAGCAACAATAACTTACCGAATATAATACAAAAATCTTCAATAATTAACGTTTTTTTCTTAATTAAAACACTAATTAGCATGCACTTTTTATTAACACGACTTTTTTGCAAAAATGGCCGCGAAACACATTCGAATCGTAGTAGACTGTGTAAGATGGCGGTGATGCAAGAATCGATAGATGTAGCTCTCCGTCAAAATATTTCTTATAATCAAAACATTAAAATAGACAAAAAGGCACACAAATCACCAATAATCAACCATTATTATATTATAGTGCATTTAATTCATTATTATGATAATAAACAATTTGAGCAAACGATATTGACGACTTTCGATATGCAACACACAATACTCACAAGTACATAGCATTGTCTATACTCAACGATTCAAGTCGCGTTTTCTTCAAAGGATTATTGTTAAATTGTGTACAAAATCAATATTAGGTGCAAAATTTGGTCAATTTTATTTTTTAAAATCGTATATTTTCAAAATTAATTATGTTTAATTAGCAGTCGAGCTGCAATTAGTGATTACTTGGCCGTGGTGCGCCCTCTGTCGGCATATTGTTATAGCTTATTTTGCGCAGATTTTAAATTTGCTCAAATTACTGGGATAATATCGGAATCGAAATCATTGCCTGGACAAATACAGTTTATTTTTACCAACACAAATGAAATAGACTTACAAATACAAAAGAAATGAAAACAAACATACAATTGTAACTTAATCAACAATAAAAAACACTTACTTATTCTAAAACGTATGTATATCAACCAATTGAGACTTAAAAATTTTTTTTTCGTTTCCATTGTTTGTTCAAAGAAAAAATTTTCTCAAAAATTGATTGGAACCAAATGACGATAAATTAGAAGACAAAAAAAAAACACTTAATTTCCTACCAAAAAACGCATCTCTTTTACACAATTAAGACGACAAAGAAAAAAAAAACAAACAAGACAAATGAAAATGTCTGGAAATTCGCCCACAATATCGGCCAGAAAACTCCAGTTTTCCATTTTTATCAAATATATTAAATATATCTCTCTTATCTATCTATAATTATCAACTACAAACTAAAGTCGTATGGTTCCAATCAAAATTAGTCTCGTGCACGAAGAACTCAACCGCCCCATCATTTGCCTGCAATCATTCATTATTTTCGCTCGTATCATTTTTGTTTTCTTCAAAATTTTTATTTTAAATCTAAAACCTACACTATTTGAATTTTTTTGCATCATTTCTTGTATTATTAATTTTTTTGCTTTTTTTTTTAAATTGTTTTGCAATTTTCCATCTTAACACTAGTAGAGCTAAAAGCTAGATACCTAAATTTACTAAAACACTCTAAAATCTAGAAGTATCTAAAAGCTAAATTCACCTATCAACTAGATGCGGCAATGCCGCGTACTTTTTACAAAAAAAAGAAATCCAACAGAAAAATAATGTAGAACAAAAAAGACTGTGTTCTGGAAGGAAAGCTATCCTTCAGTCTTTAGAGTTTTCTTTACACAATCGAAAAACTATTTTAAATAGGTAGTAGTCGTGACTTGATCGTTTTTCTTTTCACATTGAAAAATTATCGGTTATAACGTCTAAAAATAGTCGATTTTCATGGTATAAATTACCAAAAACCTATAACTGATCAGTTTTTTAATTTTATTTTGTCAATCTTGTTGTTATAATTATCAAAATCTGGCCCACGTTTTTATATCAAATTTAGTCAGGGCATTATTATCGTGGATGGGTTATAAATAATGGTATAAGGCAAGGGCGTGGCACCCTATCAAAAATACGCGCGCACACACACTCTGGAGGGCCTAGACAACAAAAAAAACACGGATACCCTGACGTGTAGTTTCCAGTAATTCCCAAATTATTCGGATTAATCCAACAAAAAAAAAACGCCTACACAACATACAGAAATAACTAGAATTTTGTTAATTCTCTTGTTTTTTTTTTTAAAAGTTCATTAATATAGTTTATCATTATTATTATTTTTTTATTATTTTGGAAAAACACCGAGTTTGTTAAAAAAATATATTAAAAATATTTTTCAGTATATCCCTGTCAATGGACAATCTGAAAAGGCACGATTTCTAAATAACGACGTGTGTATAGAATCATGAATCAATTATTTTTTGTATTGTAAATCGCTTCCTAGTCCTAATTCTACACATATTCACAAATAAAAATGATAAAAACACAAAAGAAAAAAAACGGTCTCTTTTATCAGAGATAAGGACTAGGTTTATCTTATATCGAAGGCTGTGTCACGTCTTACAAATAATAATCATTGTTATTGTTCATTAGAGATTCGCCCAAGTGTTGCCGAAAACACTTCCAACCCCCCGATCGCTCCGTTTAATAATAATTAGAAAAACAAAAAATGACTCAAACAAATCACAGTTCAGCGGCAATCTAATAATAAACAATAACAATTTTTCTAAAATAAAAACTAATCTATAAAGAAATATAATAAAAAATAAAATAAATTAGAATTTTTTTTTTTAGAGAATTTTGAATCAGTCCATTTAGAAAAGAATCCCAGATTCATCTTTATATTTTGCTA
This sequence comes from Epicauta chinensis, assembly GCA_021725515.1. Classification (NCBI taxonomy): domain Eukaryota; kingdom Metazoa; phylum Arthropoda; class Insecta; order Coleoptera; family Meloidae; genus Epicauta; species Epicauta chinensis. The sequence continues at coordinate 131,594 of JAEDXX010000106.1, read as the reverse complement.
ATATATTAAAATTTTCAATTTTCAATAAATAAATTTTAAAAAAATAATAATTGCACTATTTATATCTATATATATAATATGTATATATAATTAAATAATAATAATAATAATAATAATTAAAAGATCTGTACAGAGGGAAACTTTTGTAAATGAAGCGTTTTACCGGAAGTTTCGCCATTAATTCTTTTTTGTTTTAATGAAATTTTCGATTTGGAATGTCGAATCAACCGAAATTCGTGACATTTTGGAAGTTCATCCCATTAATTAATGTACGATTAATTAATGGTGTGTTAATTAGGAAGATTTGATTTGTTTGTTTTTTGAATGAGCAGGCGTTCATTTATTTTTTTTTTGTATCGCACACAACTACCTATGTAGATCTTCATCAAAAAATAAAAATTCTTATCAATATTATTATTATTACTTACATCTATGCCGTTTTTCTGTTTTGTTTTGTTTTGTTTTGTTTTAAATAATGAAGCGAAATTAACGGCTCAGGAAGATCATTTCTTGAATTTTTCTAAAGAAAAACCACCACAACTTGCTGTTTGTTGTTCGTTTTTGTGTGTGTGTTTTGTTGCAAAATTGTCACTTACTACCTTCTAATCTAACAAATTTTTGATGTGTTGGTAGTTCTGTTCAAAAAAAAAAAAATTAATCAAATGAAAGAAAACTGAAGAAAATCCCCATTCGTTCACTATTCACACGATATCCCATCAAAAATCATCACATCATCTATTATTTACATAAGCATTTTTGTAGTTACTTAAAATAAGTCGTTTCATCTCAATTTGTGAATTTTTTTTTTTAAACGCAAAAAAAATCGAGATTGGATACTTTCAATACAATGTCTGAAATTTGCAAAATTTTAGGAACGTACTGTATCAAAAATACCTACTTTACACAAAAATTCAGTCATTTTTCTGTTGTCAAATCTACTTTTTTATACTATTTTTGTTTTAGTTTTTTTTAATGAATTTCTTTAGCTTAGAATTATAAGAAAATTATAAGCCATTTGTGTGTCCATCCAACAATAATAAGCTTAGAATTTACACAATTTTTTGTTTTTCTCTCTTATCTATTAGTTTCTTTTTTTTAGAAAAAAACCTACAAACAAAAAAAAACAAAAATTCTCTACACACAAAACTAGATTTGCCCTTTGGCTCGACGTAGTGTTTATCAACACACAGTTTTTTTTTAAAAAAAAAAAACAAAAGCTAAACAATAAGAGAAAGGGAAATATCCATCACCAATCGAATTATCACCAAAGATTTTTTTTTTTTGGATTTTGTGTGTGTGTCTGTTGTTGTTGTTGTTGTCATCGCCGTCGTATTTGAAATTTGTTGTTGTTTTATTGTAGTTTATTTGGGTGGTGCTGGTTGATAGGCCTGGTATGGATCTTCTGGACTGGCAGCATTTGATGTATGTTCAGAATCACCCATGGTAACTGTATGGATCATATGTGATGGATAATATGAATATTGTGGTGTTGTTATATATGATCCGGTACCCAATTGCATTGCTTGCATTTGAGCTGTTAACTGGAAATTTTCAAAATGCTTCAAATTAGACAAATTCAATTTCATCAGTAATACTAGATTGTTCAATAAGTAACTAGTTTCTTCATTTTATGAATTATTATAGTTTTTGGAAGTTGAAGTAATATTGATAAGTAATAGTGATAATATTTTTTATTTTTGGAAGATGTAGCACCAAAACAAACTCATACAAGCCTATTAAAAGTGTAAAAGGACTCTTTACTTTCAATGAGAACAGCAGAAAGATGGATTGCTGCATTGAAACGTGATTGAAAGTGTCTTAAAGATGATCCACGTGAAGGACGTTCAAAAAGTGTATCAACACCAGAAATTGATCGAGATTTAGTAGAAGCTCTAAAGATCTTATGTGAGCAATATTTTTACTAAATTAAGTTTTGGGTGCTAGAAAGCTGTACACAACAATGGAACAAAAAGACAAACAACAAAAACAAGCAATTGTTTTTGTTTATTTGCTGTTGATTGCTATGGAGTTGCTCGATGGTAAAGTAAACACTTTACCGTTGTGGTGGGTAAAGTGCTACTTCACCAGCGAGTCGATAAAATAGGACTTTAACAGCAACTATTGAAAAAAAATGATTTTATGCATCGTTTCATCACTAGGAATGAGCCTAAATCAAAACAAGAGGCTAATAAGTGCTATGAAGCCGGTACTTGGACTCAGAAAAGAATTAGGATCCAGAAATCGGTCAAGAAAGTGTTAGTATAGAAGTTTTTTTAATGGAACTGTAGATTATTACTGTAATTTTCAAGATCAGATGGATGTAAAAATTCGTGAGAAAAGACTTGGTTTGCAGACGAACAAATCTTTTTTTTATGAAGAAAACACACCCTCTCACACAGCTCAAAAAACCATCTTGGAAATGAGTGAATTAAAAGAAGGGTTGTTGCAACATCCACCCTATTGAAAAATTCATGCGAACGAAGAGGTAATGGCAGTCATGGGAACTATAGTCTTCTAGATTCTCACTTCAAGGATGGAATCCATAAGTTAGAAAACAACTGGGACAAGTGTATTTGAAACCGTAAAATCACGTTTTTTTTTTCATATAGAACGCTAAAGCTTATTGAACAACCTAATAAAAATAATAAATCACTTCAGATGATTTAAAAAAGATCTAAATCTAAAGGTGGCATTGAATAGACACTTCGATAATAGTCATTGACACGTTGATCGACTCGGTAAAGACTATTAAAAAATGATGTAGCAATGAACGTGTTAAAAGGCAAACATATTTTAGAACAGTCTGTAGGAGACAATTGTTTCAGCAATACAAAACAAACTTAACTTTTCAGAGAATAACTCTTACCGAATTGAAGTTAGACACGATTACAAAGGCCAAATTAAGACAATTTTTGGACACCCTATATATAGGTAAAATTTCATTCAATACACATTACTGTTGCCTGTGATACAAGTGGCGGCTCAGTTGTTTCACGTAACTCTTTCTGTTGTTTTGCTTGTTTGTAGATGGCTTTTAAAAAAAAATTTAAGGAAAAAAAATTGAACGCCGCGCGTTAGAAGTGAAACTTCTTAGGCTAGAGATAAAGTTAATTGTTTTTATTGGTTTATTTTCTTTCCGTCATTGCCTGAAGGCTCAATTTTTTTCTGCAGTTCTCTATTTCTGCATTTCACTTATCTCAAAACAATATTCATAAATAATTTAACACCATTAATTAATTTATAAATACAAAATTCATAAATCGCGGTAGGCCAGGAAATTTTACTTTCGTTCTAGAGGGTGCTGTACATCGATCTTTAAATTCGAGTGTTTATTTTACACGCACAGTTGGCGGAACTGACAGAGAGGGTAGAAGCGACGCTATGGCAACGTCGCCACTCTTCCTTCTCAGCTTCCGAACAAATTTACTACCCTAGCGCGCCTAAAGAAGTTTCACTTCAAAAACATGAAAAAAATGGCAGTAATATTTGCCACTTAAGATTTAAATTTGTAGACTGCAGCAAACTTGCTCCTTTAAAACCTTTTAAATTGTAAACAAAACAGTGTTTTCGAAGTGGTAAAGTTACGTGAAACACACTGTATATGTGTTTTTGGCCCAGTTGGATATTAGAGATTGGGTGGTCGTTCCGGAATGATTCGATCCAATGGTACGAAACTGTACCTGAAACGACTGAAAACGACTTTATGGGTTCATTTCAAATGAGAACGAGACCGAAAGAAACGACTGCGTAAAAGCAACAATTTTGCCTATCTCTATTGGAGACTGTTGATTTCAGACCAGGGATTCTTAAACTTTCTTAATTTTTAAAGTTCCTTTAAAATTAATAATAAATATACGAAACCCTTGAAAATGTTTGTAAATACTTTCTAGTTTTTTCATATGTCAAAAAGACCTGAATTCCTAGTTTTTTAATAATATAGACACCAAGTTAAGAACCGCTGATTTAGACCAACGCACAAGTATTAGCTTCAAAGAAATAATCAAAGAAATACGTTGAAGAAAGAATAAGAAAATACTATAAAATCGTTTGCTCAATACTTGCTGTTAAAGTCCTACTTTATCGACTTACAACGGTAAAGTGTTTACTTTACCGTCGAGGTGGGTAAACTCCATAGTAACCAACAACGATTGACTGTACGAATAGTTAATGTCAAAACTTATTAGAAAATTAAAAAAATAAATAAATAAAAGAGTTTGAAGGGCAAGTATTAAACAAAATCTTGTATTGCACACGGTGGTAAAGTCTCTTTAGCCACACGCGTATTTTAGAGTGGATAAAGAGACTCTCTCTTGGATAAAGTATGGCTTTACCACCTTGTACAGTAAATACCGATTTCTACCAAATTAAAGCATAATTTTCCGATATTTCTACCACTTTGGATGCCTTTAAGCAGTTTCGTACAAGTACTCAATAGGGCAATGATGTTTAAAATATAAAAATGTCCTAGGATGGCTGAAATAAAGCAGAACATCAACTAAAGTGTCTCTAAAAATAATTCCTAACAAAACAGATGGAATTAAAAGCGCTAAAAAGTACAAAACTTGGTTTTGGATATGGATAGCTTAGAAGAACATCAAAAACAGTCAAAAATCAATCAAAAACAATTGAATTGGTCGACAGAAGAGACCAAATTTTATCTTGCCAAATAGAGCAAAATTTACTAGAAATTCAGACAAATTCCTGTGACAATTGCAGCATTTTCTCGCCATAAAACATGAAGAACTAGATATTGTTGTTGTTAAGTAATTTAAAAAAAGCGAGGTCAGCTTTAAACAAATACTTATATGAATAAAAGAAGCTTTTACAACACAATTTTCCTTTGATTACCGAGTTTTCTTTCTATCAAAGACTTAAACGACCCCTTACTGAGGGACCAAAACGTTTTCAGTCAAAAGACAATCAATTAAGCCTTTTGTTAATCATCTGAAGTGAGTTATTGTAAAACAATAAAAATATAATTACTTGAGGTATCATGTTGGTATATTGTACAGCCTCTGGTGATGGTAACATAACCGGTATACCACGCGGACCTTGTCCATCACTCTTATACGGTGCCATATGACCAGTCAAATTATAACCATCATCAACTGGTGGTATCGGTGCTTGCATAACAGCATACGGTGGTACCCATTGGGCGCCTGGGGTTGCATATCCTGCATACTATAGAAACACAGATTATTATTATTACATACATAGAAATACAATTTTTACAATAAAAACAAATTAATAAAATAATAGTAATAATAATAATAATAATTTAATTATACTTGTCCATAATGTCCCCGATAACTAGTCATTGCTGTTGGTATCATATGTTGTGCAGCCACACCATTCGGTGCCAATGTATTTGGATCGTAACCGGCCGCTACAGCTGCCATTGCATCACCATTATCACGCCACATCTTTGAATTCTCATTATTCTTATACATATTCTTCTTTTTATTACCACCATCGGCGAATTTCACTAATAATGGTTCTTTACAACCAGGTAAAGCATTCCCATTGAATATTGTTATGATTTGTTCACATTTATCTTTACTTTCCATACGTGCAAAACCAACACCTTTTGATACACCAACAGCATCACGTAGTATACGTGTCGATATCACTTGTCCATATTTCGATAATAGATTGTCTAAATCGGATTCTTTATATGTACTTGGTAGATTCGCTATATACAAATTTGTTGGATCCTGTTCTTGTTGCTGTATTCGGGAGAGAGAGAGAGAGAGACAGAGAAAAAAAACAAAATTAATACAATAATTTGTTCAATTAATTCGATTAAATTAATTAATAAAATTGTGTATGTGTGTATGTGTTTTGTTTAATTTTCTAACAAATGATAAATTAAAAGAAAAACTAAGGAAATTATACAAAAATATCTATTGTTAGTTTGAAAAAAAATAAAGTAGAAAAGGTATCACTAGTGCCACAAATCTAGTAGGGAATTCTCAACTGTACAGAAAAATGCAAGTACTCTTGTTATCATTAAATTTTATACAACATGCAAACCGCCTATTGCTGTATAGAAAACAATACTCTTCAATTATACTAGAAAATGCTGCAAATTGAAGAATATTGTACAGAGTGGCCCCCCATTTTAATGGTTTTGCAACTCGTACAAAATAACACCTATTTTTTGTGTAATTGTTCGGTTTTCGAGTTATTTCCTGTTTACTTAATTTATTAACCATTACGTTGTTTATTTTCTTCTGATTCCAAATACAGTTTTTTATAATTATTTTGAAAACTGTTGGTTATTTTGAAAATTTCGATTACGCAGGTGAAAATTACAATACAATGATGTGAATCGCTTTATAGAGTGCTATGAAACAATTGATATCTAGTGATTATTATTATTATAAGTTGGTATAATAGAAGAAACAAAAGAATAAATACATAGCAACGAAAGTTTGTGATTGGTTGATAAGCTAAAGTAGCAACTATTTCATAGCACCCTATCACTAATTTCAAATGTAATTTTATAAAATATAGAAAAATTGTTAAATTATTCAATTGTTTTAAAACAATTTGAAAAAGATTTAATTTTCCAATATTGGCAACTATTACTAATTGTTCAATTGTTTTTCACTTTTTTCGTAGCGTATTTGATACCAATAGTTTAATTACAATAGTGGCCGTAATTACACCTTTTTCCTTTCCAATTTATTGATATTTTCTAAAAAGAAATTTAAAAAAATATATACCAGCAACAACAACAGTAATTAATAAACAAAAGTTGTCAAATTGGTCACCTATATTTTTTTTAAAGTGAATTTTGAATTGTACGATTGGTAACCATTAACAATAAGGCAATTGTTTTTATTTGTTTACCTTTTATAACAGTACTGTATTTGGTGTCTTCGTAGTGGTAATTATTTAATTCTTAATTCATTGTAAAATTTATTACGATTTTCCAACAAAAAGTCGTTATAAAATACCAGAAAAATTGTCAAATTAATCGGTTGTTTTATATCATAGCCTACTAAAAATTTAGTTTCCTAATATTGGTAGCCATTGATTAACAATTGTTTTGTTTTTGATTCGAATATAGCCAACTTGATACATTATTAAATAATTTTTTCTTTATAAATAATTATATTTTTGTTAATTTTCATTAATTAAATTGCTTACTTTTTCTAATTTCAAATATTTACAGTTTACTGTAGTTACTTTCAATAATATAGATTTTTTTTGAAAATTTCAATTACGCAAGTAAAAATTATAAATTAACAATTAAAATTAGTGACAGGGTGCTATGAAACAATTGCTATCTAGTGATTATTATTATTATAAGTTGGTATAATAGAAGAAACAAAAGAATAAATACATAGCAACGAAAGTTTGTGATTGGTTGATAAATTAAAGTAGCACCCTAACACTAATTTCAAATGTAATTTTATAAAATATAAAAAACTGTTAAATTATTCAATTGTTTCAAAACAATTTGAAAAAGATTTAATTTTCCAATATTGGCAACTATTACTAACTGTTCAATTGTTTTCGTAGCGTATTTGATACAGATAGTTTAATTACAATAGTGGCCGTAATTACACCTTTCTCCTTTCGAATTTATTGATATTTTCTAAAAAGAAATTTAAAAAAAAATATCCGCAGTATAATTAATCTAGAAAAGTTGTCAAATTGGTCAACTGTTTTTTTAAGTGAATTTCGTGTTGTACGATTGGTAATCATTAACAATTAGGCAATTGTTTTTATTTGTTTACCTTTTATAACAGTACTGTATTTGGTGCCTTCGTAGTGGTAATTATTTTATTCTTAATTCTTGTTAGATTTATTACAATTTTTCAACAAAAAAAAGTCGTTATAAAATACCGGAAAAACTGTCAAATTAATCGGTTGTTTTGTGTCATAGCCTACTAAAAAATTTAGTTTCCTAATATTGGTAGCCATTGATTAACAATTGTTTTGTTTTTGATTCGCATATAGCCAACTCGATACTTTGTTAATTCTTTTTTCTTTATAAATAATTATATTTCTGTTAATTCTTATTAATTAAATTGTTTACTTTATTTAAATGAGGGTTTTTTTTGAAAATTTCAATTATACAAGTAAAAATTATAAATTAACACTTAAAATTAGTGATAGGGTGCTATGGAACAGTGCTACTTTAGCTTATCAACCAATCACACCATCGTTATGTAGTTATTCTTTTATTTCTTTTATTATACCAACTTATAGTAACAATAATCACTAGATAACAATTGTTTCATAGCACTCTATAAAGCGATTCACATCGTTTTCTGTAATTTTCACCTGTGTAATCGAAATTTTCAAAATAACCCAATTTAAAAAGTGTTAAATTGAAATCAATATGCCATTTTGTCCGAGTTCTCCTTATAAACCATCGAAAATGGGTCCACCGTTGTCAGGGGGGAAACTATGCAATTTACAGTGCCCAATTTCAACAAAACTAAAATTCTTCCAATTTCATCTAACAATTTATACAAAACTAACTTGTATTTATTGAAGAAAAAAACAAAACAACACAAATTAATTAATAATAAAGTTAGTTTTGTATTGTGGTGGATGCATTTTTTCTTTCCAAAAGAGAGAGAAGGATTTAATCTAAAATTTGCATGCAACTATGCAATAGCAACATAACATAATCTACCGGAATTATCAAAAAAAAATACTCAAAAGAAATATACAGAGTAGTAATCAACAAATTGACTCACGTTTCTTTTTTGTTTCGTTAATTTTTGATACAATTTTTAATATTTGTGGGTCAATAAGAACAACCCTGTATTCGGTTTTTTTTTATATATATAGAAAAAAAAACAACAACAATAAAGCAACTGAAAATGATTAATTAAAAATAATTAAAAAAATTGATTCTGTCGATATTTTTTTTTTTTTTGGTTTGGTAATTGACAGATTTCCACTAAAACAAAAACGATAAACGAGAAATAATGGGTTCTTTTTAAACTGGACAGACAGGTGAAAGCTTAGGTATTACTTGCATGCAAACGTACAGTGGCTTGTCTACGTAGTTGATACCATTTACCCACTTTGGCCATTTGTGCCTGTATGTTATTCGCAATTAATGCCTTGACTGCACCCTCGGCCGATGCTGGACTTTCGAAATCAACAAAACCATAACCTATCGACAATTCAAAACAATTAATCCACATTAATAATTAATTTAAACAATTCAATATACCTTTGCATTTATTCGTTGTTTTATCCAATATAGCTTTGGTTGAGATGATTGTACCGAATCTGGAATAATTCGGATTAAAACAATGGTTTTTTGGGCGGCGCAAAAGACGACTTACTGTTGACACATATTGACAAGGTCTTTATCGGTGGTGCCAGGAGTCAATCCACGGATATACAGATTGGTTTTGGATAGTTGTTCGGAACCACCGCTTGCCGATGATGAATTGGTTGATGATGAATTCGTATTGTTCGGCATATTGTTGCTTATTGTTGTTGATGATACGGTACCAGTTTGACTACCTGTATGACTACTTGAACTGCTCGTATTTGATGGCGATGTAGCTGTTGGCACTCTTTGATTACCATACTGTAAATTTTCAGAAATTAATCGATTTTCAACCCGGCGCCTCCACCAAAAACTCACCGAATTCGATGAATTATTATAATTTGTTGTTGTCGTCGAATTAGTTGTGGTATTGTAGTTTTGTTGGGGTGGTTGTTGTTGTTGTTGTGATTGTTGCTGTTGTTGTTGTTGGTGTTGTTGTTGTGCGGCCGCCGATACAGCCGCCGCCGCTGCTGCTGCCGTTGCTGTGGATGCTACATTCGCTGCTGCAGCGGCCGCAGCCGCCGCTGCGGCGGCTTGTTGTTGTGTTGTTGCCGGATACCGTTGATAATAGTTGCTGCCAGTTGTTGGATGGCCGCCGCCACCACTACCACCACCACCACCACCACCGCTACCGCTACTATGTTGATGACCACCACCAACACCGCTCCATTGGCGGAAGGCACCCGTTGTCTGGTGTTGGGTGGCCATCGGCGTACTACCGCCGCCTCCACCACCACCACCACCACCGCCGCCCTTTACACCGAACGATGTCGATGTTCTGGTACCGCCACCGCCGTTACTATTCTAAAATCAAAACAAATTATTTTAAAAAAATCATAATAATAAAAAATTATCATAAATGTGAATCATGCGCAATTGTTATGACGCCGCAATATTAATTGATTAATAATTATTATTAATAAATAGACAACAACAAAATCAGATTATTGTAAAGAACAGACCCGAAATCTTCTCATTTTCGAATTAAATCGAATTATAATAAGAGTAAAAACATAATTTCTTTTTTTTTTCAAAAAAATACATCTCAAAATGTTATTAACAGAAAAATTAAATAAAAATAAAGCGAGACAGATAGAGGATTTATCATAAAATGTACACAATAAACAAAGAATATTAAACAAAGCTAATCGAAAGCGAACTTTCAACTTCAAACACCTTATCACCGGATCGATGATAAATACGTAAACTTTTATAAATGAAAACTAAAAGACAGCAAATTATTTATAACAAATAAAATAAATAAATAAATAAATTTGGAATAATTCGAATCGACAATTTTACCTGCACTATAATCTCTAACATAATAACAATAAGAACAATAGAACTCTAAACAGTTTAGTGATTGAAATGTTAAAGGTTCCACCACATGCACTACAACACGTAATCTCGGTTCTTGGAATATGTAAAAAATAACGAAAAACACTTTAATCAATGGTTGTAATAGTGGTTGGGTTTTTATCGTAAATGATAATGATAACAGTTGATGATTATGATGTTGATGATGATGATTGATGGTGGATAAACCACCACTACCGCTACAACACACACTGATTGATGAAATTGAAAAGGAAAATGAAATCACAACAACAACGACGATGAAAAGATGAATCATAAACGCGCTACTACAACGGAATCATAATTGAAAATACATTGGGATTTGATAAGACGACCTTGTCTAATTTATTCGAGGAAAAAATACGATTAAATTGAACGTATTTTTTTTAAAATTAATTAGAAATAGAAATCATTTTAAAATCATCAAAAGTGACACACAAGGAAACTGAAGCAGAAATCTAGGTCTAGGTTGAATTGTTTCTTCTATATTCTATCTTTTTTTTAAAACAAAAAATTAATAAAATAAAATTGAATTGCGTGTTTGGAGAGGTTTTGTAGGGCATCAATTAAGTCTAAGAATTCTGTTATAACGAACAATGAGACAATGTGTATAACAGTTATAATATAACGAGCAATCTTTTAATAGTTATTTCCAAGATTCGATAAATTTGTATGAAATAAGCGCCCGGATTTCATCACTTTTTTCCTTGTATTGTGACGAAGTTTGCTCCGATTTTATGTGAAAAACTCGACAGACCGCAAAATTTCTGAAACAGGTAAACTCTACGTTTCCTTATAACCGAGCAAAAATGAACGGAACAGAATAGATTTTGTAAAATTCGGTTATAACGAGTAGATGATTAACCAAACCAATCTAAATATGCAATCTAACAAAATTCTTAAAAGAATTCCCAATATTATCAAAATTTAGCGTACATTTCGTTATAACCGGTTTGTAAAAAATAAATTTGATGGATTTGACCATTTTCCCTGGTACTGTGATGAAATTTGCTTGGATTTTGTACGGAAAAACTCGACAGATTTCATCTGACAACCGTACTTAAGAACAGGAGTGTCCAAACGAGACCCACTGGGCGTTGACGGTCATTTTGTTGAATTACTAACAGAAAGTCTGGCAGATTAACCAGCTTGTCTAAAAGCATCGATTTAGTCTAACAAGGAGAGGTCACGACCTCTGAAATAATGCTCGGAACAAGCTTTTGCAGGCTTATAGTATACCTTTAGATTAACAACATATTAAAAAACTAAAGTGCAATAGCCGGCCAAACTTGAGAAAAAAGCGTTTTTTGCGTCCATTTAGTATTATTAAGTTATTCGATTAATTGTGACTTGAATTAGCTCAAGTGGTTGCATCGTCAAAAGTACGGGGTTCAATCCTCATGTGGAGAATTTTTCTTTTATTTGTCGAAACAACTTTTTTTTATATTTTATTTTACTTTATAAATCAAAAAAATCAAAAATTTATTGTTTTTTTTTATTTCTTTAACGTATTTTTTTTACCATCAACTGTCATCTCCAGTTTTCCATAAAATGATCCGATACGCTTGGTATACTTTTAACAATAAACTTTTGGATGAAGGGGAAATATTTTAAAATATTTTCCCATAGATCTTGTAAAAAAATCTTGTTCTTGTGGTCAATCGTTATTTATTAATTGTGCGAGATGTCAGAATATTTTTTGTTTTCAATGTTTTTATGATAACTACCATTCTGGTAGATGTATATAATGTATACAGAGTTTGAAAAATTAATATGTAATCATTTAAAACAATTTTTGGGTGCCTATTTTCCTATTTATATTTATCTATACCTAATTTTCCTATTACATTAAAAATAATAAAAAAATACGTTAAAGAAATAAAAAACAATCTTTAATTTATAAAGTAAAATAAAAAAAAAAAGTTGTTTCGACAAATAAAAGAAAAATTCTCCGCATGAGGATTGAACCCCGTACTTTTGAGCGCGACACAACGACGCAACCACTTAATTCAATTAATTCAAATTACAATTAACCGAATAACTTAATAATACTAAATGGACGCAAAAAAAACTTTAAACGCTTCATTCTCAAGTTTACTTCAGAAGTTTGAAAATAGATAAATTTCCACAATTTTATGTAAAAAAATCTCCGATCCACAATACAGACGGCTATTACGAAAATTTTACGTTTATTACGAAGTAATTGCACGTTTCAAACGCTGGCGAATGGAGACATAAAAAATCAGCTTTTATTTAAACGTAACACATAAAAATTTTAAATTAACTGAAAACATCGACTAAATTCCTACAAAGAAGCATAAAAAATCAACCGTTTTCTCGATTATTTTATAATTCACTGGGTACTTTAAGAAGCCATTATAGTATCCTTTTATAAAAATCATTATGTAGGGCATCAAGTTGTAGTGAACTGGAGACAATTGATTAGTCTACCAAAAAATCAAAATAATGTCGTTTTTTGTTGTTGTTTTATCCGTTGTTTGAAAGCAATCCATTTCAATTGAAGACAACGATACTATGCATTGATTGACTTTACAAGATTTAGAAAATTAAACATGTAGGGCATTAAGTTATAATTGATTTTTCCAAAAAAAAAACAACGGAGGATATTCTTTTTTCTTTTATTGCAACAAAATATAGGGTAAATCAAAAGTGGAGCCAGCAAATATCGTCTATAATATGCATCAACTGGAGTAAATTTAAACAGGTAGGGCATCAAGTTGTAATTAATCGCAAAATTATTGTTCGTCCAAAAGAAAAAAAGCAAAACAGAAGAAACCTTTTTCATTTGAATGTTGGAATCATAAAGTGCAGTCGGTAATACTAAAATCTTACTTATAATACGCGTTATGTAGGGCACCAAGCTATAATTAATTATCGAGAAATCTTAAATGTTTTTCAATGAAATGGCAACAATTTCTCGGAAAACTGTAGAAGATTTTAATAGAAAAACTGAGTTTCCAGTCAATTACGTTTGAGTCAACGAAAAAAAAACAAAGTCAGAGTCGAAGTACACAAAAAACAAACAATTTCTGACCCGATTTTGACTTTGTTTCTTCAGCTAATCAACGTAGTAATCGAACGAAATAAATGATTTTCAGAAAACTTGTTCAGATTTGAATACACATCTTTTCAGAGTCTTTTGCAAATTGAATTATCTATAAAATAGTAGTTATTATAAAAAAAAAAATTAACCCATAGAGCTTACAAAAGCTCGGCAATCAAGAAAAACGATTCTAAATCGGTTCATCGGATTTGTCTTTTTCCTCAATATTAATATTCTCGACATTCACACTTAACAACATCATCAGGATTAATATTGAAATAATCAACATTTTTATGTTAATTATTTATTTCAGATGATTGCATTGAGTGAATGAGCCGGGGCGTAGTCAAGGTGAAGTGCACCATGTTAATGTGTCAATAGTAACGGCAAGACGACCGACCATTACAATCACGTTTCCATTATTATTATTATCATCATCAATATTATTATTATTATTATAGAAAGGCTCTCTCTCTTCAAATGTCCCCGTTCACCAGCTAGCATAGCAAAAGTGCCGGCCGGCATTCTCAACATCCGCATCGTTACATCCGGAATGTGACACGATCACACTCAACGAGTTTAAGCCAAATGCTACACCCTTCTCTCGCTCAGATCTTGTTGGATTCCTATTACGAATCACTGAGGCAAATTATTGAATCACACGATATCTCCAACATAACATAGATTCCATACAACAACAGAAAAAAAAGCGCATGGACGATGGTACCGTGATGGAATGCACTCAATGCCATACAATGGCCTCATGAAGAATCGCACGCATTCACCGTACAAGATAGAAAGAGAGAGAACAACAAGATGTAGGTCAGTCGAGGTCACTACCACTTGTATGAGGAGTGTGTAAATGTATTTTCTATCAAGAGTGGAGTAGTTTACCTAGCGGCTTTCCTCTCCTGTTTAGTTCGTCGTTTTTTTTTCCTCTCTGCTTCCACTCGTTCTTGTTTCTATTGAAGAGAAATTAATCATTAGAAAAGACAACAGACAAGAGGAGACCATTGAGTGAATTCCAAACGAAATTGAGGCGAAATGTGGGAAGTTTAATGAACTTTTTTCAGTCTAAATAATAACGCCGCCGCCTGCTGCTGTGCTATCATTTCATCCAAACTACCAAGTATCGAGGCGAAAAAAATTGTTTTTGGCACTAAATCAACACTTTTCTATTTTTGCATCAAACGGGTGACGATTTGAATTTCATTCCTCCACATTCTCTACAATATTCACAATACACGTACGCATTTTTATTTGATTTGTATGTGTGTGTTTGGTTGTGGAGAGGAATAGCAAAGCAAATTTCTAGTTGTCCGAGGTAGCGGACTGACACCTACTTGAAGTCCATCGACCTCGCCAAGGTCACCGTACGTCTGCTTCCATGCAAAATAGCATTCATATCGAAATAACAACAAAAACAACACGAATCGACCCCTTTTCCTGCTATTTGGTTGCAGCAATTTGTTGCTAAATCCTCACGTGAACTACTTTTGATAGTTGCAGGTGTGTATCTGCTGTAATCATTCAAAAATTCGACAAAACTAGATTTTTAGAAGAGTTCACCGGCAAGCAAAAGCAAAAGAAGAAGAGGAGGAAGAAGATCAAGTGAAACTCGCCTAGAATAAATGCGGACATATCCGGTTATCATACAACTGAACTAAAAGGATATCCTTTTCCTAAAACCAAAATAAGAACTACCGTAACGTATCGAAGAATTTACATAATTATCTTTTTAATTAAACGGAAAATCCACAACAAATTTTCGCTTATTATCAATTTTTTTTTCGTTGTTAAAATATTCGTAAATCGTCAACGATATGTAAACGGGTCACGTATTATTAAAGCAAAAAAAAACGATACAAACAAGACTAAAGATGGTAAACGGATATTTTATCAAATAAGCATGCAAAAATAGGCGTAATTTCGATTGAATTGCAGAAAAAAAATAGTTAAACAAGGCGCCAAGTGTTACATAAAAATTTGCGTCTATTTATAAAAGAAATTTGCCAACTTGTAATCAAATAATAATAATAAAAGAATATGAGATTTTTTTTCGTTTCAAATTATTGTCCCTTGTCTAATATAATCGTTGATATTAGATAAACGTCGTCTCAAGGCAAATAAACGGAGTGTCATCGACCGTATTTCAATCGTTCGCACCAAATTGTACGCAATAGATATTGAAATTTAGTGAAATATCGGTTGTAACATCAAAATACCTGATATAACGAACAATTTTAGAGGTACTCTCAGGTACTCTACAATTCGTTATAACCGAGCAAAGATGAATGGAGCAAGATAGAAATTGAAAAAAAAACAAGGCAAATCAAGATGATTTGGCCTGATGTTCGTTATAACCGAATTTGGTTCACTTAATTGATATGTGTAGGGCATCAAGTTATAATTAAATCTAGAAACTTGGTGAATTTGAATTTTAATTGTAACGAACACACGGAAACAATGAGCAATTTTTTAAAAATATTTCGTAAAGTTCGTTATAACCGACTTGTACAAAATAAGTTCAAAGATTTGATCATTTTTCCGTCCGGTATTCTGCGAAATACACGGCAGACTACAAGATTTCATCGGAAGACCATACTTAAGAACAGGAGTGTCCAAACGATGACCCATTGGGCGTATACGGTTATCTTGTAACACAAACAGCCGTAGAATTTCAGTAGTTCATGTGGCAATATGGCTTGTCATGCTATTAAAATGATTAA
The DNA here is from genome assembly GCA_021725515.1 of Epicauta chinensis. Taxonomy (NCBI): domain Eukaryota; kingdom Metazoa; phylum Arthropoda; class Insecta; order Coleoptera; family Meloidae; genus Epicauta; species Epicauta chinensis. The sequence goes on along the minus strand of JAEDXX010000106.1, from coordinate 115,135 downwards.
ATCGAAGCTAATTATCAAAAAAAAAGGCCATCAGAAACAAGCTGACATGTAGTTTATTAGTTCAAGAACGGATTTTGAGATGCTTAAAAATATGAAATTACACTCTGATATTGCAATTTGAGAAGAAATTTGATCATGTTGCTGTATTACTAGGACAATAATCTGAAAAGTTTCGACACTCCCGTTTCAGACAATTACTCAAAAAACGGATTTTGTAAGTTTGAAGATAAGCGATATTTCAAACAGAATCCGCTTATAAAGATCATTATGTAGGGCATCAAGCTGTAATTTAACTGGAGACAGACAATTCATTGGTCTCCCAGAAAAAGCAAAAAATATCTAGAGCACCTCAACGCCCGGAGAGCACGAAGAGACTCGTGGTTCGATTCCCAGTCGTTGGCTAAAATATTTTTCGGACTAAAGAATTGAGAATTAAAATGTCTCTTTATCTTCTACAATTAAACAAAAAATATCCTATTTGATTGGTTTGATACTAAGCACACATTCTCTTGGCAACATTTAGAATATTAAACTGGTAGGGCATCAAGTTGTAATTAATTCTGGAAACTTGATTATTCTTTCACAAAAAACCAGAAAATATACTTGTTTCTTTGAATGCAACAAAATAGGATCGAAATTTAAAAAAAAAATAGTGTCAATAATGCTAAAATTTCGTCGATAATATGCGTTATGTAGGACATCAAGTTTTAATGAATTGAAGAAAATATACTGTTTTTGATTGTTCAAAAAATTGAAAAAAAATCATTTGATTCGTAGCGGATATTATGAACCGATTCTTCTCTTTTGAAGATTTAGAATACTAATCGGGTTGGGCATGAAGCTGTAAATAATTGCAAAAGCATTTATTTTTTTTACCTTAAGAAAAATGTTGGACAGCCCTGTACTAGAATACGCTATAACAGAAAATGAAGTGTATGTAGAAAGTTCAAAAATTACGTTTTTTACGAAGTAAATTTTGCTAAATTTTCGACTAATTTCTCAACACATTATTACGTTCCCTATGTAGGGCATCAAGTTGTAATCGATTATGTGTGAAACAAAGACTAATTTGTACAAAATTGTTGAAGGAAATTTAGTTAAACTATAACTAAAAATTATGTGGGGCATCAAGTTATTAAACCCCCCCAACTTAGTATATTTGATCACACAAAACACGACAGAAATCTTTTAATCTACAGGGTGTCTGATTTAACGGTGGTTGTATATAGTGTCGCAGCTAAGTGTTCCACCTCAAATATCTCGTTTATTTGTGAATTGAAATGGAAAAGTATCTAAAGAAATTAGATTACAATGTCCATACTTCAATTGACCGACACATTTTTCTTTCTAGCCATTTTGGAAAACTTCTCATTTGTGATATGAAAATAATATTTTTCTTTTAAAAACTTCTCTGGGATCAAGAACTGATTCATTGATGAAAAAAGCCGACGTCACATTTGTTTGAGATGGTTGCAATGAGAATGTCATTATTACAACTATTTTCAAGATTTTATTTAAAAACAATTGCAAGGCCATATCTTGTAAGGAGCATAAGAATAAATTATTCTTACTAGAGATAGAGTTTCAAAAGTTATTTTCTCGATTGTACTATTTATAAATACTATTGGCCTTGCAATTGTTTTTAAATAAAATCTTATAAACATAACATCTACATTACAAGTATCGTAGAGAAGTTCTAATTTTCTTTCGAGCAGCACAAACAAACGAGATATTTGAGGTGGAACACTTAGCTGGGACACTCTGTATATATATATATAAAACAATGAAAATCCTACCTTAAATTAATTAAATAATAAACCAATGAATTATCAACAATAGAAATCAACATTTCACAATAATTCCGACTAGATTTTCTTTTGGAATTTCCTCAAAACGAATTAATAAACACGAACATACACACCACACACATACATTGATCACATGATAACAATATTAATAATAACAACAATTAAACAATAATTGGAAGGTTGCATAGTCATTTGGAAAGCGCAGTTTTACAACTGAAAGATTATATCTAATCCGAACGATGCCTACCACACACTCTCTACTACAAAAATATTTAGGAAGAGGTAAAATAATTTAGAAGAAAAAACACACAAAAAAAAAGAGAGAACGATTTAAAGAATCCTGCGACGCAGCACAAAACACGCGAAGTTCATCGACAGTCGCCGCGCCGTGTAATCTGTTTAGAAAAACAACTATTTCGTTATTAATCAATTAATTATTTAAATAACAATAATAATAATAATAATAATGTTGATAATGCGACGAATAAGTCAACAATTTTTTATTATTGTCGTCTATTATAGATTTATTTGAATTTATTTAAAATTTTTTTAGTATTTATGACTATGACCGGAAACACTGTTTTCTAGATAGCCTTCTTCTCTTCCACCAATTGCTATAGTGTGTCACTTTACTGTAATTTGACATTCCTGGCATTCTACTTGTTGTTGGGTTGGCACAAAGATGTTTTATATTTATTATAAAAAAACACACACAAAAAAAAGTATGATAATAAGGACAAATACGAAAGATTGAGAGAGACAACGATATAGACGGATAGAGGTAGGAGAAGTTGTAGGTCAATTATGTGGAATTTCAAATGCAAGTAAAATCAATAAGATTAACATTCTGAAGATATTGATTTATAAATAAATAAACACCAACGACGACAACGACGACGACGATGACGGCACAAGACAAGAAAACTAATGAAATTAACATAAATGTGCGATCTTTGTTTGTATGTTATCCTATCGACTTGCAGAACAATGACTACACGCTTTGTAGGGCATCAAGTTATAATTCATTTAGCCAATCAATTAGATCTGTTTATTTACAAGAGAGTTTTTAGACGATTTGTACCGAATCACGGACCTGATTGTTGTTTCAATTTTGATCAAGTTCTACTGTATTAATAACCTAGCACTACATAGAAGACATATTTGAAATATGGACGGTGTTATTCAAAAACGAATTCAAGTGATCTAATATATCATCTGGGCGGGGTGAATTAAGCGATTTGACAGGAACCAAAGAGGCAATTGTTGAGTAGTCCGCACTCTAAACAAGATTTTTTTGCGATGTCGTTATGAAAAAATAACGGCCCGCTGTTGCTATGATAAGCAATCTTTTTTGCAGTCATCAAAAATGTGATCATAGCCTCTCAGTTTTTCAGATGTTAAAGAATTTTAACAAAACACCAAAGATAAAGTTAAATTGCCTCTTTTACTTATGGCATAAACTCATGAATGCACCAAGGGCGTTATGGGCATAAAGCTTTACTTAAAATAACGAATTTAAAATAAGTAACTACTTAGGATTCAGGGACGGACTGCTGCGGGCTCTAGACTATAGTAAAAAATTGTCTCCAAAAAAAAACAAAGAGCAACGGCCCACCGGATCATTGCCCGATCATCCTTATGGCCAGTCCGTCCCTGATTTGATTCTTTATAGCAGCAATTTGACAGCAAGTGCAGCTTAATTGATGTAAAGAGCAATATTTTTGGGGCCTATTAAATCTACTTACAATTAGTATTAAACAGACAAACTGTAATTAAACTATTAAAAAAAAATACTGGGCGCCCGACTTAATTATTCATGCAGATCCAAATAACAATCAACGGGAAGGCACACCTTCGATTAGCCCATAACTTTACTTATTGCAATAAAGTCGAGATTAGTCTTAAACATACAGTGAGTGCATTGACTTAAGAGTTTAAAGTTAAAACAATCATTACAAATTACGGAGAGTACAATTATAAATAAAAATACCTACTATAAGAGAAACGTGCTTTTTTTAAATTCTATTAAAAATAAAGAAGGTAGATTAATGTTGCTTTGACTTTAATCTTTTAAATCATCGCTACAACTGTACTTTTATGAATTACGCATCGAGTTTTCTCAACGGAATAGAATGAAATTTCCAACAATTACAGAATGGTTCAGGCGCAATCCGCTCTTGTTGAGTTGTCCACCGTTGACTTTTTTTGTTTTTTTTTTACAAAAGATTGAATATTTTAAGAAAGATTTCCTTTTATATTCGTTGCCAATAGTAATGAGCTCTAGCCTCAAATGATTTTTTTTTTGAAAAACTGATTTAATTTTCCTGTAAGACGTGAAAATTCAATGACAATCCCAATTCAAATCAATCTTTTCGCCTTTCTCTTTTAATAGAATTTTCTAGAAAATGGATGTAAATTTTGGGAAAATAAATCCATGCCGACATCAAGCACATTATCAACTACAATTGACATAAATTTCATTCAATTCTGTTAATAAACACAGGAGAAAAACGAAAAATTGGACTTCAATCCGCTCAGTCATTGAATCTGCTGCACGTCTTACGAGAAAACAAAATAATTTTTCTAAAAAAAAATATTGTTCTTAAAATACTCAATCTTTCTTAGAAAAGAAAAACAAAAGTCAACTTGTCGTAGATCTTCGACCATTTGCATTGGCCCTTAAGGGAGCTAAAGATCTCTTTTTTCTAGGTACTCGTATTCGTTTTAATCAAGCTACTACTGTAAAAACACGGCAACTAAGATTATTCACCCTAACAAAAAGTAATCGATGGATTTTGTAAGATGTAAGTTATTTTGAAATTTTCGATTTTGGAGGGAAGAATTCTAAAAATTGTATTCGAAAAGACTTTAGAGTGCTATGAAACAATTGTTTTGTAGCTTGTTAACGAACTATTATTTTGGTTGCTATTTATTTATTCTTTTGTTTTCTTATTTTGCACTAGGTAATATTTGTTTCATGGCACTCTAAAGTCATTTCAAATTTAATTTTTATAAACACTACTTGCCAAATCGAAATTTTCAAAATAACTCCCGCATTTTTGATAATAACTATATCAAACTATATATATTTTGAATCAGAAAAAAATAAGCAATTTAATGAGTCATACATTAAATACAGATTCTATTTATAAAAACATAAGTTTGTATTATAACTCAAAAACGGTAAAAGCTAAAGAAAATCTAGTTGGCCAAATGAAATTAGCTTTAAAAATTGCTCCAGAACCAATGGAAAAAGTATCAACTTTTCCGAAAATCTACGAGATATAAGACATCTTGAAAACAAAAGAACAACATAGCAAAAATCTAATTTTACCATTTGATTAGTCTCTTATTTTGTATGAGGTCTCCTTATGAGAGATAACTTGCAAAACCATCGAAAATGGGCCACCACTGCTGTACTGGGTAATTTCTCATCACCTTTCTAAAGCAAACTTTCCTTTTTTTTAAATTTTTGACCTAATCAGTGGAAATTAAGGAATCATTTTTTGCATGTGAATAATATTTCAACCCCATTCTGTTGACATGTGGTTTTTATTTCCTATATTATAAATTTTAAAAAGTTGATGTCGACTTTCCAAATTTACAAAGTAGCTTAGTAATTTTTTTTTAAACTCAAACTACTCTTTGGGTACCTATTCTATGTTCTTGTCGCATTTGAATATTTTAATAATTAAAGGAGTTATGAAAGGTGGTTGCTTGCCCTAGGACAGTCTGTATATCGAGCAAATCATCATTGATTTCGGTTGTCGTTGTCTTATTTTTATTCTCTTTAAGGTTAATTTACACGGGGACAATAACTTAAGCAACTAACGAAATTCAGCCACTTGCATTGTGTAAACGTTTGATTTAGTGCTAAAGACAGTAAAAACTTTAGTACTTTAGTTCTAAATCAAACGTTTACACAATGCAAGTGGCTAAATTTAGTTACTTTCGTAAGTTACTTGCTTTACTTACTGCGCCCCGTGTAAATTGACCTTTACTCTCCTACTTGCTGTTATTTTTTTGATTTATTTAAGTCAATCAATATTTGCTGATACTTAACATAAAAATGCGAAAACTGTGACCGACTTTCCTTCTAGTAAGTAACAATATTTGATCTAATAAAATCGGATTACTTTTAATTAGATTAAAACGAAAAAATAGGGACGACAGACAAATGCCTGTTATATTTTTATCCCTTCACTTTTCAACTATAATTACAACAAATTATTTGCAATTACAAATACAATTTCAATATGTACAATGCGATTATTTATTTATTTTTGTATTCAAATAAATAAAAATTGTTCGATTTTTTTCAACTTGTTGTGAGTACTTCTCATGCACACAAGAAACAAGACAACACAAAACGGAATTCCATTTGAATGACGAATAATATTTTCAGTTGACATACAAAAACGAATTCCACACAAATTCTCGACCAAAAAAGACCAAAAAAAAAATCGAGATTAATAAACAATAATCATAATAATAATAATAATAGTAATAATTGAATCACCATCAAGGTCGGATTGATTAAATCAATTATCAACAATAATTCATCAATTATTCCATTGATTTTCCTTTATTCAAAGTATCAAAAAAAATTGATAACAATCTTCCACCCTTCTAGCAAAGGGGTTGTAAATTTATGTGTATTCCCACATTCGTAGTAATATTTTTTTAGTTATCCCCAAACGTACGGGTTTTATTGGGAATTAATCAGAAACCCGTATTCGTTAGAGAGTGCAAAAAAATTGCTAGTTTTTGTCTGAATTATTTTAACGATTTCTACGAATTGTACTGCAAAATTATTATTAAATTACAGTCGATAAACATCCAAAAATTCCATTGTTTTTTGGTAGATACAATAAAGAACAATCTCAAAATATTGTCGCAACAGTGGCGGCTCGTATTCGGTTTCACTTTAAACGTGAGAAATCATACAGTTCCGCCCAGGACCGGCCCTCTCTACAAAGTAGCCGGTTTCTTTACGATAAGAAATGATAAAACAAAACACACAACAAAAATATAGATATAGTGTGTTCACGGACCAGACGGTTACTAGATTTGACAGATTTGTCACTAGAACTCTGCGACGGAAAAATAGTACCACTCTAATGGTTGCTAAAATAAAGCAATAAAGAAACGAAAAGTTGTTAATTTAACGACAAAATACGTAAGCAAACGCGTATGAATATATCACTAGATCTAGGTGTACCAACTAAAATCTAGGAAGCCTTTGGGCAATGAATTGGGTATATGTACCTATATGTTTTTGTTTTGTTCTATAGTGAGTGACTATGTAATTCTGCAAGTTTTATGAACATATATTGCGTAGCAGTTTAAGAGTCAACATATAAATTAGCCAAAAAGTAGGTCGTAACTTGATTCACACACTGCCGGATTGAGATAATTCGGATGGCCCGAAAACAAATAAATTAATCAATTTTATATAGCAATACAATGGAAAAAAACTTAATTTCAGAGTAATTTGTGTGAAAATAGTTGAATTAAAATAACCTTAGAAAAGCTAACTCGTCAAGCATATCGTTTATATTTTTGACATTTCTTGAAACTCCTGTAGTCCACTGCCCGAAAATGACTTAAGGTGAATTACTTAAGCGAGTAACTAAACTAAATCGCCTTCATAAAACGCAGATGTAGGCAAGAATAGTGAATACAGTAAATTAGTTTTGTGTAAGCTTTGCCAACAACTGAAAATTGCCGCAACATTCGACTGTTTTGCGACAAAAAACAGCTAAACTATATTCACCAGCGCATTGCACAATTTGATCTCAAAATTATTAAAAACGCTACATTTATTTTGAAATGTAGCGTTGTAGAGTAATGGCCAAAATCACGAAAATTATTTAATTTTTTATATGATTTTCAGGATAACATTTACCCAAAAACGGGGGTCAAAAGTTGGTAAAAGGTCTCGAAGGTTGTATGAGCAAACGATGCTCATAAAACTTTGAGAAATGCCCAATACCAACAAATTCTACTTCCACGTCCCCGAAGACATGAGAGGGTGAAAGGCGAATCGTCTCCAGCGCCTCAAAACTGGAACCTATCGACTATAAGGGAACAAACCCTGACAGAAAATGCTGTCTCTCCAAGTATGGGGATTTTAGGACGGCAAGCCAGCAGCTTGCCTCCTGGAAAACCATTTTAGTAGTAAACAAACTCAAAAATATTTAATCAAGTAGTTGGCAATCTCGTTTTCGAGATCGTATCATTTACTAATCGTTTAATAAATCGCTATTTCTAAAGACAACACAGCAACAGTAGCTAAAGCAAGTAACTTAACAAATTCACTAAATTTATCCACTGTCGTTGTGTAAACGCAAATTTGATTTAGTACTAAAAAATTATTTTGTTTAATACTTGCAGTTAAAGTCTTACTTTATCGATTAAAAAAACTTGATGGTAAAGTAGCACTTTATCCACCTCAACGGTAAAGTGTTTACTTTATCGTTGAGATGGATAAACTCCATAGCAACCAACAGCAAATAAATAAAAATAATTGCTTGTTGTTTAGAGAAATCCAATAGCAACCAACAACGATTGACAACTGTTTGAATAGTTAATGTCAAAATTTATTAGAAAATTAAAAAAAAAACAAATAAAAAAGAGTTTGAAGGGCAAGTATTAAACAAAATCTTGTACTGCACACGGTGGTAAAATCTGTTTATCCACTCGCGGATTTGTCTCACTCGAGCCAAACTTCCGCTCTTGGATAAAGTATGATTTTACCATCTTCTACATACAATAAATAGCTATTTTCACTGTCTTTAGTGCGAAATCAAAACGTTTACACAATTCCGGTGAGTAAATTTAATTATTTGCTTAATGCCGAGTTTTACACAAGGTCAGTAGCTAAAGCAAGTAACTTAAGCTAGTCACAAAATTTACCCATTTGGCGTTGTGTAAACGTTTTGATTTCGTACTAAATTTTGACTGACTTGCTTTAGGTACTGTTCCCAGCCGAAACTGTTTGGGTCTAGAAGCTTACAATTTTCCACAGCATTTCCCTATAGCACCAAGAAAATGATTTCTTCAATTGGTTTAAATCAGGCATGAAAATACAGATTCAGGCATTGAAGTTGGAATCGTGATAGCCTAAATTGGTGAAGGTCTAGTAGAAGCATGAAATTTTGCACACAAATTCCTTATTTAATAGGTATATATTTGTGAAAATTTACCCTTAAAAGGGTGAAAAATGGGCAAGAAAACTCTTAGAGAAGATAGATATATCCAAGTTGGTTCTTAGCCTTTTGTTTTTATAAATCAGTCAGTGTTTTTGAAAGTGACAAAATAACAGTTGAAGTTTTCGATTTCGTTTCGTTTAGTAAAATATACATATAATCAGTTCGCTTCCGGTTTTCGACCCGGAAAAAATATCGGTTTTTATCAGTTTTTGTTTTTAGATTTTTTGCAGTATGCGCTGATTTATCACAAGCCTTTAAAACCGTTATTTTATTTGTTCCGGTTGCAGTATTCAGTTCAGTTCCGGTTCGAAGCCTAATTTGAAAGTTCGTATATAGGAACTACGTTAATTGAAGCTAGAGTGAATTCATCGAGCAAAGGGTTACTAGATCTGATAAATGTCTCGTTAAACAAAGTAATGAAATCCCTACAAATATCACTATATTCAATGATACCAACTTAAAATCTAGGAACCCTTTGGTCGGTGAATTTTCTACAGCAATTTGGAATATTAGTATTTAAATTTATGAAGAGTTTCCAAATTTTGATTCAACGGTTGTGGTTTAGCAAAACAAAAAAAAAAGAGGGAAATGTTATGTTTCGCATACAAAATCCACTCTTTATCCGCCGCCCTCAACAAAACGTTCAATTATTGATCTACCAAAATGTTGAAGCTGATTTGCATATGAAAAAAAACTGAATTCTATGAATTTTTGATAAATCAAAAAGCAAGCTAAATGAATACTTCAAAAACTTCAAAATCAATATTAATAGTAATTTGTAAGCTTTATAAATGAAAATAATGGAAAGCAATCAAAGAAATAAGCTAAAAAAACGTTACTTTACTAAATCGACCAAATTATCAGTCGCAACTTGATTCATACACCACTCACAATTTAACGAGAAAAAACTTGACTTTCATCTAAATTATCGCGATCATCAAGTCGTATCTTGATTCGTACATCATCACGAATTTCGACGACCCCTTATCAACCACCGTCAACTTGATTTAATCATAGTAAGAAAAATAGTAAGATTTTTAACAATTTAACAATAATGATAGAAACTTCCGGTTTTTCTAAACGTGGGGGCGACAAGTCGTAGTATTTATCCACCCTGTTCGATTTCCGATACATCCACCCACACATTAACCAATATTGAACATATGGCATCCTCAACACATACTCACTTACAACTAAATTAAATACGTCAACTTTTATTTAACCCGTAATAATAATAATAATAATTTGCATCGTTCTTAAATAGAGTTGTTAATTAAATGTTTCTAATTGCTTAGAAAAAATAAATATTTAATTTAATTGTTTAATTAATCCCTATCTGTGTATCTGTGTGTGTGTGTTCGAATGTGTTACGCAATCGGTTGCATCCTAGACGACGTCGACGTCGACGTCGTCGTCGTCGATGGGTTGCTAGAATAGATCTGTAAAAGATGGGCGGGGTCGTTGGCTGCCACCAACTATCAATTAGAATCGACAAGACACATAATAAAAGCCGGCTTTTTATTGGTTTTTCTCTTTGACAATCATCCAAAAGGGCTCGTATAGATCTCCACCAGGAGGAACATAATATAAAAGACACGCACACACACACACCGACCTACCGTGACTTTATAGTTGATTTTCCTATTGGGCGTAGCAGCTGAACTGTCCATACGAACAGCCATCGTAATGGTGGTTTACTTTAGTGTTGTTTTTCTTCTAAATCTATATTTAAACTAAATACTTAATAATTTTTTTTTTTTATGTATGTATGTATATATAAACCGATTATTATTGATTATTTATAACTAGAAAAAATAAATCTATCACAGATCAGTTGAATGCAGCAATAGGGGTTCGTCTTGTTCGTATTATAGACGATAACAACAGAATCATGGCACACGATACAAGGACGGCGACGACGGCGAGCGTCGTCGGTCACACCGCGGGCACACTAGTTTTCGACTATTATTATTAAAGGGCGTCGTCGGCGCCGTATGGGGGCGCCGCTATCACTCCACACTATCCTGATATATTTTATTACAATCCCAATATTACTATTATTATTATTATCATCAATACAACAAATCAACTAAATAAATAAATAAACAAATCAACAATTATCAACAAATTTTTATGTCACTATTTTGTTATTATTTTTATAAAAATTTTTTGGTATAATTGTATTAAAATCACTAATAATCGAATTTTCTTTAATTATCTATTATTATCAATTAATTTTTATGGCGTATTTTCGATTTATTTATTTTTTTCTGATTTTTTTTTTATAAAGTCTTTGATTTTAAATAGAAATTACTATAATAAATGAGATTGTTTCCCCGATATCTAGATGATGTTTCGCCGCCACTCCCCTCACTCACTCGCGCTAGTTTAACTCGCACTTAAACGCTTATGATGAGACGAGGACAACCATCTTGGTTTCTCGTCAGTCGAGGAGGCATAGCAAATAGAAAAAATATATATATATTCGTAGTTTGAATAATACACCACTAGGAGGTGCTGATAACTGAGTGACTAATAGTAGCGCGCCGCAATGTTGCCACATTGTTGTACGATTACGTTAGATTTAAAGTAAAGTAATCCACTCAATTTTGAGTCTCATCATATCATCATCATAGTGCTTCAATTTAAGATACTTAAGTTTGAGTATTTGGGGTGGGGAGTGTTGTTTTTTGGCCGGTAACTTGATAATAAAGGTGTAACTAGTTTTTACAAATTATCTTAAAAAGTATAACTCCTACAAAAATTTTGTAAAGAGTCTTTTTGTAGATAATTAGATTATCTATAATTTTTGATTATAACATTTTTTTGTAGGTTTTAGAAGAAAGAGGTTATAAGTGAGAATTTAGGTAAAATTGAGGGGTTAACGCCTTTGCAGCGCTATAACTTTTTTCCTATTGATTTTATGAAAAATTTGAATTAAGCTTTTCTAAAGAGCTTTTCGTAGCGGATAATTTGATGTATTATAATTTATAATTGCTATAATTTTTGGGTTAATTTTAGAGTTTCAAAGCAAACTTTCAACTTTCGAGAAATGTCCAGAATTATCGTCTACAGCTAGAAAAACAAGTAGATCCAATTCTACTGAGCCTTCTAGCTGAATGGCTTTTCACAGTTATATATGCAAATCATAAACAAGAGGCAAAAACTTGTCTCCAAAGATTCAAGGATGCTAAAATGTAGATTTAGAAGAGAATAACTCGTAAATTTATTCTAGTGCCAAAGCCAAAGCGCCTGCTCCTTCAGAACTGTCAAAGTTAATGCTTTGAAGGTGCAAAATTATATGTAACGCCGCCTGTAGGTGCCGAAAAGGCGGCCTAAATATCGCACAAATTTTTGAAGCTATTGAAGATGACTGGTCCTCATTATGAGCAGATAATGTGGATGAGGTTGTATTAGAGCAGTGCCGGTTCAAGCCATGTAGACATGTGCTCTGGGCGAAATTTCCACTATAAGGGCGCATAACTATATAAGTATGAAGAATATTATTTAATAGAGGGTAAAAAGGGAGTATGGAATTCTTGTTTGTCCTGGACGCAATTTAGCCTCGATCTGGCTCTGTATTAGAAACAAGCTCTTTGAAAACGTTCTCAAATTAATGGGTAAAAAGTTAATAGTGCTACAAAGGCATCCTTATCCCTTAATTTTACTTCAATCCTCACTTACAAAGAATGTTATAATTAAAACTTAGAAATAAACGAATTGCTGACGAAAAAGCTCTTTACACATAAAACTGAAAGCACCAATTACACCCTTATTTTCAAGATAGACGAAAGCCAACGTCCTTTACTCTGAGATCTCAAACAATGGAATAACAATTGCTGTCTGTCCAAAGTGCACAGTTTAATACCGAATTTACTAAGTTAAAGGGCAAATACAAAAAATAATTAATGAGATTCTTTATAATTCTTTAATAGTCTTATATTTCTATATGTGTATGTATTTATTTTATAATAATGGTTGATTTGTATAATAATTATTGGTGTTATGCTATCATTATCAGTATTATTAATTATTAATTTTCATCAAAAAAAAAAATTTGCGTAATCACACGTTGTAAACCACATAATTAGAAAACAATACGAAAAAAATTGAATGTGGTTTACGTTTTCACTCTCTAAAACCATTCTAAATACGTTCTTTTTTTTTTTTGGTACTTTGTAAACAATATAAACAAATTATTTACGTATTTGTTTATCCATTTGTTTAATTTAGTTTTGATGAATTTATTGTAAAAGATTAATTGTGTTGAGTCAGCAATTTACTAGTAATTTTTTTTTGTAGAAATTGTTTGGAAAATTGCACTTTTTTAAATTAAAAAATAAATAAACAAAATAACCCAGCGCATCCACCATTATCCATAACAAATCAAAATATTTGATTAAATTAGTTTATTATGCATTTAAATTGAATTATTTTATTAGCAACAGGCTTTGAAGTCAGTATTTTCGGAATAATCCGGATATAACGACAATCTCTGTCTTTCTCATTGTAAACCTTTCAACATTCTCTCTCTCCCTCTCTTTCTCAGTATTTTCTCTCTCTCTGCATCTATCTGTCTTTCTCTTTCAACATTCGCACTGATATATTCTCAACATTCTCTATGACTCTTCCTTTCTTGCTCTCTTGCTCTCTCTCTCTCTCCCTCCCCACTATGATTCTCTAGCTCTTTCCGCCTATCATTTTCTGCTTCTCTCCAACATCATTCCTTTTCTCTCTACATATACTATCTGTACTTCTTTGATTCTCTCTTTCACCTTATCATTCTGGCTCTCTACTCCTTTATAACCCTCTTTACTTCTCTCTCTCTCTCTCTCCTTCCCCGTTATTCTTGACTCCCTCCTTACCGCAAAAGACGTCAGCACTTAACGTATCGCACCTCGGCAAGAAAACTGACACAAGTCAAAATAATAGTTATTTACTGCACAAGGTGGTAGAGTCATACTTTATCTACAAGCGGATAGTTTGACACACAAGGTGGAGGTCGAGTGGATAAAGTGACTTTAAGATCGTGTATACAGTATAAGATTTTTTGCAACATATGAAACTGAGTGATTTGAGAAGGCAATAATCACCCTTTGGTGGTGCATTTGGTGAAAATTTGCCATCATATTGTAATCAAGCAAATAATCCTAAAAGCGGATGACTGGTAAGATGCAACAACCAAAGAAAACATCAATCAACCTAAAGAAATGACACAATTTCAAAAAGGTGTAGCCTCTGTTTTGACAACTTTACATTAAGATTTTCGGAATGCATAAAGCATTCAAGTCAGTTTGCTAACTTTAGAGATTCTTGATTCCTAGGTGAGAAATTTGCCACGAAAACTAGGCTGGTTTCGCCCAAGAGGTCTGTTTTTTTTTTCAAAACTGTGATAGTTGAAGTGCAAAAAATCTGCACTATCGAAAAGAGTAAAAACACAAAGAAACTGATAATAATTATTGTCAATGCAAAAAGAGTAAGTTTTTATTCTACAATTTGTTCTGAAGCAGAATTTCTGCCAGAATATCGTGCTGATTGTTTTTTTCTTTTGTAGTAGGTTATCGTCTAAATTGATTCGTGTGAAGTCACCATAAGATAAAACTATGATAACTGTCGATTAGATAAATGTGGAGATAAACAGAGAAAAATCGATAAATTTTTATTATCAAAAATCGCTTACAACGACTTTCCTTGTATTGGGAAATTTTATAGTTTCTTTTTACTTCTATATTTTACCTAATTTCATTTGCCACACCTGTGTAGGTTTGGGCAAGCTCCGTAGATACACTCCGTATATCCTGTTCTTGAAAAGTCTGAGTCTTATTGTATACTATCCATTATTATATGTTTTGGTTTACAATTAGTATAAAATACCATATTCAACAAGGAGAAATATACAGTGTCGGATATTGAAATAAGGAAAGAGAAAAAATTGTTGTTCGTTGTAGTTAGTACTTATATGAAATTAAAAAAAAAGACATACCTAATACTGTTTTTCCACATTATTTCCTACTTTATCTATTTAGTTTACCGGCTCTGTATGATACAGTTTCGATTCAGAATCTAGTTGGTTTTGGCTTAGTAAAGAGAAGAAAGGTAAAAATAAAAGTGGAAATCTACAGTGACGGCAAACGAAACAGGCAAACTGTAAGAGGACGAGGAATTCCTTCTGACTCATTCCTTTTCTCTCAGCATTCTCTCTCTCTCTCTCTCCCTCAGCATTCTCTCTCCCTCTCCACATCTTTTGACACACTCTCTCAGCATTATCTCTGCCAATGGTTTCCATCATTCTCTCTGAGCCTGTCTTCCATTTTGCTCTCCCCCTTTCCAAACATTCTTTCTATCTCTCTCCCGTCTATTATCGTATCTATTTCTTTCTCTCTGCCTCTTTCTAGTCTCCCCATCCCGCCCCGTTTTGACTTACAATTAGTAGCCCGAAACAACTGTTAATTACACAACTATGAATCTACAGTAATGGCAATTGAAATAGATAAATAGTCAGGGAAATAAATATAGGAGACACACTAATAGAACATTGAAATGTGATGCACAGAAAAAATCGTATCGTCCATCAAAAATAATTAACGAAAGAGCTATCTGGACCGTGAAAAAAACATACCAGTCATACTACATTCCCCATTATATTCAATATTTCATCTGCCACACCTGTATAATACAGTTTTCATTAGTTATTGGTGCATAGAAGAAATGTAAATGGAAATCGATCTACAGGGATGGCAAATAAAATAGACATAAAATAGTACCTAAGAGAAAGCGACACGACTAAATCTGTCTCTGATCGATATATTCAACTGACTGGCCGACTTGACTTAAACAATTCTCAAACATTAGTTTAATCGGCTAATTCTAACCAGACCGAGTATAAAATATAAAAATCTCGATGCAATAAATTGAGTACTACTCGATGGATTGGTTTTTATAATATGAAAGGAAAGTGATGATGAGATAATTATTGATAATGGAGTGGGGTGCTTGATACCGTACACCATCAATATCCTTTAATTTCTTGTTCACTGATTTTTATCTTTTATTTCAATTGTAATAGTACCAACATGCACCAACCTACATTCTTTTTTTTTACAATTTTTGTTTTTTTGCACAACCCTAGCATACACACACATACTATAATCACTGTTATTATCATATCAAATGGATTACATCATACATTGAACAATATTCCACAAAAAAAAATTCGTTAAAATATAATTAACAAGATATTAAATCACAATTTACTGTCTAATAAGACCGCCTACTCTCTGTTCTAATCAACTTCCGGTATTATCAAAAAATAACGAAAAAACAAAAAAAAAATTGTTCCGAGACATCAACTAACTGGGAAATGAATTGTATAGAGTAACAGACCGGAAATAAAGCGGAAATCTACATATTATTATTATAAGATTCTCAAGTCTAGACATTGTACAGTTACTGATTTATCTTATTGCATTTTAGTTTTACAATATTGATTTTCTTTTACAAATGTGTGTGGTGCTCTCTCTAACTACCGCATGCGTTAAAAACCAGACACTACACCAACCACCACCACCACCACTACTACAACTATTACTACTATTATATCACCCCTAAAAATCTCTATACACCCTCCCGACCGTTCTAAAATCGTTAGAAACTCACAAAATTCACTTAATTAACATTATTTCCTATTGCTATTTCTACAATCCGGAAATATTCAATTTTCATCCCCTTTAGGATACAATTTTTTTGCCAACCAAGTTTTTAGGGTGGGTTTTTCAACACTACAATTTATCTTACAACTATCACAAACACACAGATTGTAGTAAGAGGTTAGCGACATTATTATCGTCTAGACTTTTAGGTATACATCCTAGACACCCCTACGGTATGCCCTTGTAAGGTCAAGGGTCTTAACTTTAAACATACAGATGGGGGGTTATTAAACTGTGTCACCCTAGCTGCTTTTGTTTATAATTTTTTTAAGGGTAGTTTTATTAATAAAACATTTCTACTCATTCATTGGATTTTCGGATAAAGTTTGTGAATGATGTTGTTTTTTTGTAGGTAAGGATAAAATGAGAGAGAAGCGAATAATAACGTTAACGACGACGACGCAGCCGACGCCGTCGTCGTAGTCGATAAGTTCGACGACCTTCACTGATCTGTACAACATATCTACACCTCTCTCTCTCACACACACTCTATCATTTTTATAATCATCTTTTATCATCGCAACAATTGTATCGTTTCTAAATATTTCCAAACATTTCACCTTAGAAATGCCGGAAAATTCGATAATAATAATCAGAATAATAGTAATAATAATAATAATAGAATTAACCGGAACATTACTATTATTATTATTTAAAATGAGTCCTTATCAATATTTTTAGTTTCAACTGCATTCCTATATTTTTAATGATAATAATTTCCTGTTATGGATTCTCATCTGAATACACACACAAAAACATTTATATCCAGACAAATCGTAATTATAAATCAAAGAGAACTATTAAAATTATCCCCATGCATGCACAAGTTGTATTTTATCATTAAACGAAAAACAACAACAAAAAACAAAAACGATTTTTTTTTCTGTTTTGTTTTTTTGAACAAAAATATAAATATTTAATCAAAATGTCAATGACTAGTAATAAAGTAGAAAGTTTAACACAGAAAAAAAAATGAATCATTACCGAAATTAAAATTTTAGAAAAAATTCCATTGATTATACTGTAATGCTCACAACATAAGGAACATCATCGTCTAATCTAGTCTAGTATGAGTCGTATACAATGATTTTTAATTTCTTATACAGTGATGGCAAATTGAATAGGTAACTGATAGATGTTTGTGTTACTGTTCTGTTATGCCTACATATTTGATCCACGATCAAGGTAATATTCCAATTTCTAAAGAAATTTACGTATAATAAATATATTTTGTTCAATACTTTCTGTTAAAGTTCTACTTTATCGACTAAAAACTCGATAGTAAAGTAGCATTTTACCCATCTCTACGGTAAAGTGTTTACTTTATCGTTGAGATGGGTAAAATCCACAGCAACCAACAGCAAATAAACAAAAACAATTGCTTGTTGTTTAGAGATATCCAATAGCAACCAAGAACGATTGATAACTGTATGAATAGTTAATGTTAAAACTTATTAGAAAATTAAAAAATAAACAAATAAAAAAGAGTTTGAAGGGCAAGTATTAAACAAAATCTTGTACTGCACACGGTGGTAAAGTCTCTTTATCCACCTGCACTTCCGCTCTTGGATAAAGAATGATTTTACCACCTTACCTACAGTAAATAGCTATTTGTTATTAATAGGGTAGGAAAATTGCTGACTGTATGTATAAATGTTGTAACATTGTTGAAACGAGAAAATTCAACGTTAAATAATTAGTTTTAATCAGTTTTTTATCGACAATTATTAGCTAAAAATTGACATTATTTTTAGATCTCACAACGTGTTCTCTCTCTCTCTCTCCCTCACTCATTCTGTCATCCTCAATCACATCCTTTGAGCATTCCCTAAATCTCTCTTTCTCTCTCTAGCTCTTAGTGTGTTTCTCTCTCTGTCTCTCCTAGCATTTTCTCTGTATCTTTGTTTTTTTTTCTCTCTTCCTCTATCTAGGTCTGTTTCAGCATTCTCCTTTATATCTTCTCTGTCCTCTCTCTCTGTGTGTATCTCTGTATCCCTAACCTTCCCTCTTGTATTTCAAAATTCACTCCCCTTGTTGATCCCTTTCTCAATACCCCCTCCACCTCTCTTTCTCAGCAATAGGTAGCTCTCTAACTCTCAGAAATCTTTCTATATGTCCCTCCTTCTCTCAGCAATCTTTCTCATTCTCTCAACTATCTGCCTCCTTCTCTCACCAATCTCTGTCGTTCTCTCAGCAATTTCCTTTCTTCTCTCACAAATCTCCCTACTTCTGTCTCTATCTTTCAGCAATCTCCCTCCTTCTGTCTCCATCTCTCAGCACTCTCTCTTCATTGCTCAGCAATCTTCCTCCTTCTCTCTTTATCTCTCAGCCATATCTGTCTCCTCTTTCTATCTCTTATCAATCTCTCTTCTACTTGCCTCTCTCAGCATTCTCCCCATAAGGCCATTTCCTCCGTCACCACATCTCTCATTCATATTCTTTGCTTCTCTTTCACTTTATCTCTCCTTTATTATTCACTTTTTCACTTATATTTCCCTCACCATTCTCCCGATCTCTCCCTTTCCTCTATCATCTGCTTTGGATACCCTCCTCTCTCTCATACTATCCTCTTTGCTCCTCTATCTCTTCTACTATCCTTTTAGTTTCTCCTTTGCTATCTCCTAGCATTCTTTCTGTTTCCCTCACATTATTCTCCACATTTCGCTTCCCCATATTTACCCCCACCCCACCCGCAAATAAACGACTGCATTTCTTTTCGTTACAACAGTTCAGTGAATTTTACAAAGATCAACAATGCTATACTCTATGCACTGTTTTTATAATAAGTTTCAATAAAGAATCGAACTGAAAACAATAAAACTCCCTATATTTTGATTGCATTCAATTGCATTCTTAACATTTGAAATTTATCAAATAAATAATGAACAGAGTATAATAAATTGCTAAATTTCAGCCAAACTGTTGACAAGAGGTGTCTTAAGCGACAATTTTTCTCAAAAGTATTATAGCACTTTTCGAAAATATACAGTGGTGGCATTGCGTCTAAGCACACGGTAAGAAGAGAGAGAGGGGGTTTAGAGGAATGAGAGACAGACACATTTGAATAATCTAACTTTTTTCAAATTTATTTGATTTTTCATGGAAAATACCTCAATTTTTTGAAAACAAAACTATTTTTATTTAGAAATCAAACTGAATAATTTTGAGTGTAGAATTCCATAATTACTTTCCAATTAATTAATAAACACACAAAAAATATGGGAATTTTTTATACAATTTTATCAACATATTATTAATTGATTTCGTTATAAATCAACAAATAGAAAATATTTGCATTTTAAAAAATATGAATTCAGCATTTTCTTTATCGGTGTATACTGATATAATTTTATTGTAGGTTAGCATGATAATTAACAAGGAAAAAAAAAGATATGAAAAAAAAAGCAAATAAATAGAGCCTTCTTATGCATTACATTTCGTATATTTTTTGTTTAAATTTTTAGAATTTTTTCCTACATAATCGACAAAAAGAAAATATCGAAAAATTGAAGAAAAGCACCTAAGGCGTCTCACTAAAAACCAATTATTATAATAGACAAAACAACGGTATTTATATTATTACGATGCCATAATTTTATACCATTCTAATTGCTATTATTATTATTAATATTACTATTATTATTATTATTCTTTGATACACTGGTTATGCTAGGTTGACTAAAAACAACTATATGTTAATGTTAATAATAAATGGTAGAAAAAAATTATGTTACTTTAACCTGAAAAATATAGATAAATCCGGTCCTGAATTTCATCAAATTCTTAACGATCATAAAAAGAAAATTATAGAGTAGAAGATTCGAGGAGTATATATATTCAAAATAAAATTGTATACCTACGAAAACAACAAATTCCATTGTAATCTAGAAAGATTGTAGGAAATTATTGATTTGTACTACCACACAACTACACTACACTACAATCTTATCTATATAAAGTAGCGGCAATTTAAACAAGACATACAGCATAAACTAGGAGATAGATTTGTATTCAAGTCTGTTCCATTTGCCATCTCTGTATATGTTAGTATTCCTATATAATGTCAATCATTCAAACAATTGATATTCTCTAAGCATGCGTGATATGATAAATAGAGAGTGAGAGAGAGAGAGAGGGTGGTGATATGGGAATCTTGAAAGGTCCTTAGAGAGAACACGAACAAATAGCGTGCATTTCAGTTTGTAGAATAATAAAACAAATGCACTACTACACTAATATTCCATTTCTGTTTGAAATCAATGAGAATATTATGGTTTAACTGTAATGGAATCTTTAAATTGAATGAACGTGGAAATATGATTCTAATAAGTGCAAACAAAAAGGTTCCGATTTGTCGCACCTTTTTTAGGGCAACAATACTTAAAGATCAGGTTTTGTCATCCTTAGTTTTTTTCTAATTGTAAGAGTTGAAAATCGTGACTGAAAAACCTTCAAATTTTCATAAATTTTCACATATACTGTTATGGAATCTGACTACTATGAGAAGGTGCCCATAATTGGAGGTTTTAGTACATGTACTGGATCGATAACAACCTGGACACTTTGATAAGAATGAAGAAGACTTTTGGCCTTACTGAAGATGGAGGGACTGCAGAAGAATAAGAAGAAGACTGCAGATAAGCAATCTTTGTTGTACTTTTTAGAGAACACATGGGAGCTCTTGTTTCATTTTTTTATAAAGAGTCTGAAATCTACAGGTCGACTGGCAATTTTGGGCACTAAGACTGTTTGCAGGTGATGGATCTTGTCTATCGTAGAACATGTCGCCTCCTGTTGTGGACATAAGTTGCAAGATCACATAAACAATTATCAATAGCATTAGCAATGAATTTCACTTGTACAAGTCGAATAGTACAAGAAAACTAATTTTATAATCAAATGTTTTGGTACTAAATTCGAGAATGGCAAAAAAAACGTTTCAAAAACTTTCAACTTTCCCTCCTCAATTATTTATCCAATGGAAATAACACAAAAAGAAAAACTAAAAAATAATTGCCACATGTTCTTGACAAATGAATCAGTGTTCTTGTACAAGAACTTGAAAATAATAAATTCGACTTGCACAAGAAGAACCATCATTTCCTCCATTTCTAATCAAATATTTTGGCAATAAGTGTAAGAATAAAAATTTTCAACGTCTCATTTAATATAATTTATGGAAATTAGTCAATGTTCTTGTACAAGAACTTGACAAAAATGAATTCGACTTGAACAAGAAAAACTACATTTCCCATCCTATTCTATTCTATTCTATTCTAATAGAAACATATTGGAGAATAAATGCGAGAAGGATGGAAAATCAAACATTCAAAAGTCTGAATGTGAATGTATAAATTTTGCAAAAAAAATTCGACTTTCTATCAGAAATAACCGAAAATATGCTCCACATGTTCTTGGCAAAAAAAAAACACTTACAAATCTTACACAAGAACTTGAAATTAATGAATTCTACTTGTACAAGAAAAACTGCATTTCTCATCCTTTTCTGATCAAAAAAAAAATGGAAAACAATAGTTTTTGGTTAGAATTTTTGTGAACGTGTAAATTTTGAACTCTAATTGTACAAGAAAAACAGTAATTTCTTAATTTTCCGATCAAATATTTTGGCAGTGGCTAAAATAACAGAAAAACACAAAAACTAGTCCAAAATCAGTGATGTTCTTGTACAAGAACTTGGCAGTAATGAATTCGACTTGTACAAGAAAAACTACAATTTTTTTTCCCTTTCTAATCAAATCTTGTGTGTAAGCATTATTTAATAGAATCCTCGTAAATACATAAATCTTCTTTTAGTTCTTCATGTGTATCATTTGTGGAAAGTATCCATAGAGTTCTTGTACAAGAACTTGATAGTACTTATACAAGTCGATTTATACAAGAAAAACTGCATTTCCTCGCCTTTATAATCAAATATCTTCGAATAATTAGGATAATAGAAAAAAATGATAATTATTTGTTAAAAAGTCATGTAAACGTGTAAATTTTACAGAACCTTCCAACTCTCCATCCTCTACTATTTAGTGAATTGAAATTCTCAAAAAAATAATCTCCAACATGTAATTAATCACTATTCTTGTACAAGTTGACACCAATGAATTCGACTTGCACAAAAACAAACTGTTCCCCTGATTTCCCATCCTTTTCTAATCAATTTATCACGTGGAATAAATACGAGAAGGACAAAAAATAACCCAATTATTTATTAAAATTCTTGTCAATGTGTAAACTTTACAAAAAAAACAAATTTCTATCCAATAGAAATAACGAATCGAAATATCAATCGCCGTCAATTGTAGAAGAACTTGTACAAGAAAAATCGTAATTCTTTCGCGTTTTGACAATAAATGGCAGAATTACAGAGAAACAAAAATAATCTCAAATCCAATGTTATTGTACAAGAACTTGTCAGCAATTAATTCGATTTGTACAAATCGATTTATAGAAGAAAAACTACATTTTCTGTCATTTTCCTATTAAATATCGTGGAATAAAAAAGGGCGAAATTCAAACAATTTGTCCAAAATTCTCGAAAGCGACGAAATTATCAAATTCTTGTATAAGAACTTGTACAAGAAAAATCACAATTCCTTCCGTTTCTAATCAAATATCTTGACACAATAAGCTTGAAAATAACATGACAAATTCATCATTGTTCTTGCACAATAGCTTGATAGTAATCAGTTCGACTTTTACAAGCCGATTTATACGAGAAAAGTTGCATTTTTTTATCAAAAATCTTGCATAAATGTGAGAGTTAATAGAAAACAACAATTATTCGTCAAGAATTCTTGTAAACGTGGTAATTACTAAAAAATAACCAGTTTTTGTCCAAAAACTTGACAGTACGAATTCAACTTGTACAAGAGAAACCATGATTTCTTCCTTTCCTAATCATAAACAATAAATCACCGAGAAATTAATCAGTACATTTATACAAGAACTTGTCAACTTGTACAAGTCGAATTGTAGAAGAAAAACCACAAGTCCTTCCTTTTGTAATCATATATCATAGTAGGAAATGTGAGAATAACATTCATAGAAACACTTAAACTTGTCAAATTAATCAGTGTTCTTGTACAAGATCTTGACAGTCATCAATTCGACTTGTACAAGCTGATTTATACAAGAAAATATTGCAATAAATATGAGATTTAAGAGAAAACAACAATTATTTGTCAAACATTTTTGTAAATGTGGTAATTGCCAAAAAATAACCTGTTCTTGTCCAAGAACTCCTAATCCTAACTGTACTCAAACAATAAATCATAGACAAATTAATCAATGCACTTGTACAAGTCGGATTGTAGAAGAAAAACCACAAGTTCTTGCTTTCCTAATTAAATATAGTCAGAAATGTGAGAATAGCATTTATAGAACTACTTAAACTTGTCAAGTTACTCAGTGTTCTTGTACAAGAGCTTGATAGTAATCAATTCAACTTGTACAAGCCGATTTATACAAGAAAATCTACATTTGTCATCCTTTTTTTTTGATATTAAATATCTTGCAATAAATATGAGATTTAAGAGAAAACAATTATTTTTCGAAAATTTTTGTAAACGTGGTAATTATCAAAAAATAACCTATTTTCGTCCAAGAACTTGACGGTAACGAAGTCGACTTGTACAAGAGAACCCACAATTTTTTCCTTTCCTGATCATAAATGTAATCAAACAAAAAAATCACAGAAAAATTAATCCATAATCTCACTCAAACTTGACAAATTAATCTACACTCTTCTACAAGAACTTGACACTAATCAAACCGACTTGTACAAGCCGTTTTATACAAAAAAAGCACTATTTGGCATCCTTATTTGCAATCAATACGAGATTTGAGAGAAAGCAACAATTATTTGACAAAATTCTTGTAAACGTGGAAGTTACCAAAGAAAAACCATAATTTCTTCAATTCCTGATCAAAAACGTATTCAAACAACAAATCATTGACAAATTAATCAGTGCACTTATACAAGAACCTTGACAACTTGTACAAGTCGAATTGTAGAAGAAAAACCACAAGTCCTTCCTTTTCTAATCAAGTATAGTCAGAAATATGCGAATAGCATTATAGAAATACTTAAACTTAACAAATCACTCAGTGTTCTTGTACAAGAATTTGACAGTAATCAATTCGACTTGTACAAGCTGATTTATACAAGAAAATCTGCAATTGTCATCCGTTTTTTTTTATTAAATATGAGATTAAAGAGAAAACAACAATTATTTGTCAAAAATTCTTGTAATCGTGGAAATTAACAAAAAAAATTACCAGTTTTTGTCCAAGAACTTGAAAGTAGGAATTCGACTTGTACAAGAGAAACCATAATATTTTCCTTTCCTGATCATAAACGTACCCAAACAAAAAATCATAGAAAAACTTGACAAATTAATCAACGCTCTTGTACAAGAACTTGGCAGTAATCAAACCGACTTGTACAAGCCGTTTTATACAAACAAAGCTGCATTTAGCATCTTTTTTTTTTGTAATAAATATGAGATTTAAAAGAAAACAACAATTATTTGACAAAATTCTTGTGAACGTGGAAATTACCAAAGCAAAACCATAATTTCTTCTTTCCTAATCATAACTGTATTCAGGCAACAAATCATGGCCAAATTAGTCAGTGTACTTGTACAAGTCGGATTGTAGAAGAAAAACAATAAGTTCTTCATTTTCTAATCAAAGATAATCAGAAATGTTAGAATAGTATTTATAGAATAACTTAAACTTGACAAACTATTCAGTGTTCTTGTACAAGAACTTGACAGTATTATCAATTCGACTTGTACAAGCCGATTTATACAACAAAAGCTGCATTTTTCATATATTTTTTTTTAAATTAAATATCTTGCAATAAATATGAGATTTAAGAGAAAAGAACAAAAATCCACTCCGTGATGTCACAACAAATTAATCAACGCTCTTGTACAAGAACTTGGCAGTAATCAAACCGACTTGTACAAGCCGTTTTATACAAACAAAACTGCATTTAGCATCTTTTTTTTGCAATAAACATGAGATTTAAGAGAAAGCAACATAATTTCTTCATTTTCTGAGCATAAACGTATTCAAACAACAAATCATTGACAAATTAACGAGTGCACTTATACAAGAACCTTGACAACTTGTACAAGTCGAATTGTAGAAGAAAAACCACAAGTCCTTCCTTTTCTAATTAAATACCATAAGAGAAAATGTGAGAACAATATTTATAGAAACCCTTAAACTTGTAAAATTAATCAGTGTTCTTGTAGAAGAACTTGAGTCATCGATTCGACTTGTACAAGCCGATCTATACAACAACAAATTAATCAGTGCACTTGTACAAGTCGAATTGTAGAAGAAAAACCACAAGTCCTTCCTTTTCTAATTAAATATAGTCAGAAATATGCGAATAGCATTATAGAAATACTTAAACTTGACAAATCACTCAGTGTTCTTGTACAAGAACTTGACAGTAATCAATTCGACTTGTACAAGCTGATTTATACAAGAAAATCTGCAATTGTCATCCGTTTTTTTTTTGATTAAATATGAGATTAAAGAGAAAACAACAATTATTTGTCAAAAATTCTTGTAATCGTGGAAATTAACAAAAAAATAACGTAGTTTTGTCCAAGAAATTGACAGTAACGAATGCGACTTGTACAAGAGAAACCATAATTTTTTCCTTTCCTGATCATAAACGTACCCAAACAAAAAATATACTGTACTCATACAAACTTGACAAATTAATCAACGCTCTTGTACAAGAACTTGACAGTAATCAAACCGACTTGTACAAGCCGTTTTATACAAACAAAGCTGCATTTAGCATCTTTTCTTTGCAATAAACATGAGATTTAAGAGAAAGCAACATAATTTCTTCATTTCCTGATCATAAACGTATTCAAACAACAAATCATTGACAAATTAATCAGAGCACTTATACAAGAACCTTGTCAACTTGTACAAGTCGACTTGTAGAAGACGAACCGTTATTGGAAAAGCTTGACCAAGTCCGTATACTATACTAGATCCTTATAAATATTTATAGACAAATAAATCAAAGTTAATGTGAATTTTTTCATGTGTGTATGTGTAATAAAAGAGAATAAACGTGGCATAGTTTTAATTTAATTATATGTAGGTATTATTAAAAAAAAAAGCAGGTTTATTACCGGAAACTGATGTATTCCAGTAGAATATATCACCCAAATATTTGCAAACATTAATTAATTAATTAATTAATTAGATTAATTAATCGATTGTTGGATGGTGGTATTTTAACAGGATCTCTTATCAATCTCACAATTATTAGATATTCATCGAGAAATTGTGAGATTTCCAGGATACTTTCACGGCCTATAACCGGCAATTATTATTATTATTTCGTTAATCAATTTTCGTTGTCTTCAATTAAACGAAATTCCACGAATTTTACGTTATTTAAACGATCGAAAATCGTAAGAACTATGACGTAATTTATCAAAGAAAAAAAAACAACTGACCAATTAATCAAACAGTACATGGAAAAAACAAAAGTGAACAGAGCCCTTACCTTAATGGTGAATGCTGGGTGGTTGTTGGGGCGATTCGGGGTGCATCTGTGGTAGTTCGAAGGCACTTTTACCCAATTGCAATCGACAAATCCGTATGGCGAGCCGGCTGGCGATGATCGTGTAAATATGTAAGAGATTCTTTGGCAATGAATACGCCCTCAGCGACAGTGTGCGGCCGTAATTTTGACAGATGTCAAAAACGCCCAAAAAAAACTTCCTTTTTAACCTTTTTTTTTCGTCCACCCGTCTCTCTCTCTCTCTATCTCTCGTCCACACCGATTCTGACAATTCCGTCTCGTTCGTACACGTTCAATTGCAATCAAATGTTTAATCCAAAGCCTTCTTCCAATTAAATTTTAATTTATTTATGGCGAACTCAGTCTTTTCTTTTTTTTTTGTACTCGTTTTATCTCTTTTTGACTACTTGATGTAAATTGTTATCAAAAAAAAAAAAGAGTTTTGACAAAATTGTGTATGCGTTTGTTGTTGTTTTTTTTTTTCGTTAATTTTGTGTAAAAATCACCCAAAAAAACTGAACAAAAAAAAACCGAAACACCTCTGTGATTGCGGTGTTCAAACCGCATACGACACAAGAAATTCTAAATGGGTGGTAAATACCAAACCCTACTGTCCTGTCAAATTTGCTGGTGACGTCATCACAAAAACATACATCTACCGCCTCGATAAACTTTTAAATTATCAAAAAAATCACTAATAATACACTTTATTCACATTATTATCGAATAAATTGATTTCGATTGAGATAGTGTCCGAATTTTTCAAAATTTGCGCAAATTTTATTGATTTTTAATCCACAAATTTATCGAACGGTACGACTATAATTAGCAGTATTGCCAGATTTCGTCGAATCAAAATCTATGCGATATAGAGTGTGTTTCATGATAAATTACCATTTTCTAATTTCTAAAACAAACATTGTTGGAGAGATTAGAAACGGATAAATAAAACAGTCCACTTACGAATAAATCCTGAGTGAAGAGTGGAGAGACCATAGCGCTTTGGGTGCAAATGACGACAAGAGCGACATCTATCATTTGCCGACAACTTATCGTGAAACATACTCTATTACCAATGTAGCGCTGTTTTACCGACTGATTCGACAATGGAAGGAAACGTTCTAGAACATTTTTACTGTACTATAGATATTTTTTAGCACCACAAATTGAGGTTTTCGTTCAAATTGAGCCATCAGCAAATCAAATTTGTCTTCACTGACACTAATTATTGTTGTAAAACGTTTGAATTTAAGCAATTCAGTGCTTAAGAGCTTGAGATTTAGATGTCATTTCATCTAGCATCAACTGTTAGGAGGCGTGGCTTGCTGAAGCTTATTTTGTAAAAAAGTGAGATAAGAAACGGAGATGGTTGTAAAGATAAAAGAAACGTCTCCGGAGGTGAATCGTGAAACGGACTATAATTGACGATAAGTAGCGGAAAGGTGAATTTAAGAGCTTGTGGCAAAGATTTTTAGAACCACTGGTCTAAAATCTTATTTTCTGGTTGAACGTGAATGTCAAACGTTAAATGTGCAACTGAACGGCCTAAAAATACCTAGATTTCCACATACAGTTGCGATCAAAAAATTTTGGACGGCGTTTTTCTGACGTTTAAAACTGTTTAATCTGGGCCAAGCATTACTGTTATTATTAACGTTCTAAATGTCAAAATTATTGACTTTTTGAATATAAAATATTAAAGGCTGTCCTACACCAACTGACAATTAGATGTCGTTGACGTCCAAAATTTTTTGTTGGCAACTGTACACAGCATATAATTGGGGAATTTTTTAGACACATTTGACGTTTAAAAATTCACCTGCAACCAGCAAATATGGTATACTCCGTTCATTATTGTAATATGAAATTTTGACAGACAAATGTCAAAATTTATGCAACTTATGTTCTGAAAGACCCTAGATTTTGACATGCATGACATGATAAAAAATTAACATAGTTTTATTTTGTTTCTTAATTTATCGCAGTTTGATTTTGATAGCGACATTATTTAGAGAAAATTATCAAATGGCATTGGCATCGGAATTAAATCCTCATAGTTAGGGACTTTCAGAATACTGAGTTGCATAAAATTTGACATCTTGGAAGTGTCACACTTTATATTACAATAATGTACCGAGTAGATTTCTGTTGGTACGATTGAATCTAGTGATATTTCTGGTGATTTTTTTGTTAACATATGTATCTTTCCTATTATACTGGGATTAAATACTTTGTTTAACGACAAATCTGTCAAATCTAGTAACCTTTTCGTTCCTGAATCTACTATAACCTGTCTAATTACAAAGCTACAACAAAAATGTTTGGGAGCCACTGTCTTTCGTAAACACCCAAATCCTCTAAATCTTAGCATAAAATATCGACAACGGCAACATTGCAATTGAATGACAGTACCACTACTGCTGCCAAGCGGTGCAATTTCGAACTATCGCCAACATAACCTCACAATAAAATAACCTAAAAAAATTCGATGTTTTTGGTAGGAGATACAGAAAATGTGCGAAAAACGTCCCCAATTTGGTAACCGTTTTCTAACCGAGCCCCAAAACGTCTTCCAACACAATGCATGGTAGGCTACGTTATCTAATTTCGCGTTTTTGTCATACCCACAATCGCAAAAAACCAAAATACGGTACTCGTTATCTGTTCGATAAAACCAAAATTTTCGCTTATAATGCCTGGTAGTTTCCGGTAAAACGCCCCAAATTCACGTATTGATTTGGTTGTTTGTCCAATTTTAGGGATAACGTTGAATGGGACGAGCAACAGGAACAATTAGCGTTGGATAAAGTGAGTCAAAACAGCGCGGTCAAGTTTAGCGATGAGACCCGCGAACGATTCGATAGTGACGCTGATAAGTACTGGGACGCCTTCTACGATGTGCACACGAATCGCTTCTTCAAAGACCGCCACTGGTTGTTCACCGAATTCCCCGAATTGAGTCGCGATAATGCAACGCAAAAGATCTTCGAAATCGGCTGCGGTGTCGGCAACACGATCTTTCCGATCCTACAAGCCACGAACAACCCCAACTTATCGGTGTACGGGTGCGATTTCTCAACCAAAGCCATCGAGATTTTGAAAGAGAATCCCGACTACGACCGCAATCGGTGTAATGTGTTCGTGTTGGATGTGACGCAGCCCGACTGGCAGGTGCCCTTCGACGAGAACACTCTCGACATTATCGTTTTGATCTTCGTACTATCGGCAATCCACCCGGAGAAGTTTGTCGAAAAATCCGTGTTATTTCCCAATAAAAATTATATTTTGTTTGTAGATTTGAACTGGTAATTAGATCGATTTATAAATATCTGAAACCGGGCGGATTGGTGTTGTTCCGCGATTACGGCCGCCACGATCTGGCCCAGTTGCGTTTCAAAGCCGGCCGATGTTTGGGCGAGAATTTCTACGCACGCGGCGATGGCACACGCGTCTACTTTTTCACGCAAGGTAAGTTTCCAGTTTGGCCCAATATCGGTGCAATGTTTCGATGCGATTTCAGATGAGATCCGCGATCTGTTCACAAGGTGCGGCTTTACGGAGGTGGAGAATCATGTCGATCGACGGTTGCAGGTCAATCGTGGTAAATTGTTGAAAATGTACCGAGTTTGGATGCAAGCTAAGTATAAAAAATGATTAGAAATCGGCAAATATATTATTTATGTTTTTATGTAAAGTTTCATTTAAAAATCCATACATAATTACAATTGTTAATTAACTAAAAATTAATTAATCAATTAAAATCTGATAAAATATAATATACTATATATATATTATGTATAATTGTAGGCGTTATGTAAAAAGACAAGGTACTACAGCAACTCTTAATCGCACATCGAAAATCAAACAATTTTGTACTCGTTTTTTTTTTTCGAATTTTTCTGGAAACTCAAAAAATTTGCCAAAATCAATGAAACACACACGGAAAAACTCGGACGATTTGCTTTTTCTATCTGATTTCCCGAAAACGTATACTAGAAAACTACACAGTCTAAGACACATACCAATTTCAGCCTTTTTTTTTGAATAATAGTAAATTTCGTATCGATAAAAAAAAGCTTAAAAACATCCCTTGATGGTTTACATTTTAGAAGAAAAAAAAACAGAACAGATTTCGAGTATTAATTCATAATACAAGGCGATAAAATAATCACAAATTGGGTAATCGACGGATATTCAACACGTATTGTCCATTTATCTACTATCTTCGGATTTTTCTTCGTGTTCAGCTTCGATTTTCAATAGGTACGCGGCATGGACACTCTCACAAACGAATCTGTATTGACTCTGCAACAATAAAATCGACAATTAGCACAATATACAATATAATGTTCGATTTCTTTTTTTATTGTGGAATCTAGTCTAAATAGTACCGACATGTTTTAGCTTACGCACAATTCGCGACAAATTGGAAGACGCCAACAATAATTTCGAGACATGAATTGGTGGTAATCTGTGAACGTTTTGCAGAAAATTCGCTTATAAATGAGAAGGTTTCCAATTTTCAATACAAATGGGAAGATCGACGAATTTTCCACCTTCAAAACTTGATTCCGGCTTAATATGTTCGAAACGATGAGAATTATTCTTTCTTTCCTAGCGTTGAATGATTTAAGCAAAATATTTGCGTGTGTTCGTTCAAGCTGTTATTTTTTTAAAATTTTAAATAATTAAAACGAACAGAAACAGTCAATGTTTCATTTCCCCAGTTTTCTCTTTTTCTAATCAACATAACTGAATAAAATTCACATGGAATATACGAAATACTATGCTTTATATGGACTCTGTTTTCCAAAATTTCCAACGATTTTCGAGAAAATTTGCTCAATACTCGGTGGATGCATTTTTTTCAAATCGAACTTTTCAAAAGGAAATTCATTGCTTCATCAAATATCCTCTGGAATCCCGATAAATTTCATCCAATTAAGATAGTTATCAATCGCGAAAAACGGACAAATTTTATCTTAATCAGGAAAAATATCAAAATTCTCTGAAAATCCAATAATTCTCCAACAAATTAGCTGTTGGACGCATACTTGCTTAACCCTGAAAGCGAATACAGTAACAGGAGCGGATCTAGATTTACAGGGAGCCAGAGCCAATTATTTTAACGTCTTTTTTGCTTTACTGGAAAATTTGAAGAAGACGTTTTTGGTACAATTAAGAATTAATTTGAACGGTGCTCGGCGCTTCAGCTTGAATAGTTCACTAGTAAATCCGCTCCTCTACAGCGTGACCCATTTTCGATGGTTTTGAAGGTATCACCCCTAAGGATGACACATTCTAGTCGTACTTTTAAGAAACTCGACAGATTATGTAATCATATTTTTGAGTTATTTCTGACTTTTTATTTTTTAAGTGTCTTCTACTTCGTAAGCTTCGGAAAAATTCATTGTTTTTTTTTCAACTGTTCCTAATGCAGTTTTTTATGCGGATTCTATTTATCCGATTAGATTTTGTCTAGTTTTTACCGTTTTGCGAATATGGCATCAAGTTATGTTTTTTTAAACGGTACCAATATTTATTTTATTGTTTATTAAATTGTTCATTTTCTTCTGATTCCAGATATAAATAATTTGTTAGTTATTTTCAAAACTGTTAGTTCTTTTGAAAATTTCGATTACACAGGTGAAAATTACAATAATTGATGTGAATCGCTTTATAGAGTGCTATAAAACAACTGCTATTTAGCGATTATTGTTACTATAAGTTGGTACAATAGAAAAAACAAAACAATAAGTACATAGCAACGAAAGTTTGTGATTGGTTGATAAGCTAAAGTAGCAACTGTTTCATAGCACCCTAACACTAATTTCAAATATAATTTTATAAAATATAAAAAACTGTTAAATTATTCAATTGTTTTAAAACAATTTGAAAAAGATTTAATTTTCCAATATTGGCAACCATTTCTAATTGTTCAATTGTTTTTCACTTTTTTCGTAGCGTATTTGATACCATAATAGTGGCGGTAATTTCAATTCTATCATTACACCTTTTTCCTTTCGAATTTATTGATATTTTCTAAAAATAAATTAAAAAAAAATACCAGCAATGTAATTAATCAACAAAAGTTGTCAAATTGGTCAACTGTTTTTTAAGTGAATTTCGTGTTGTACGATTGGCAATCATTAACAATTAGGCAATTATTTTTATTTGTTTACCTTTTATAACAGTACTGTATTTGGTGGCTTCGTAGTGGTAATTATTTTATTCTTAATTCTTTGTTAGATTTATTACAATTTTCCAACAAAAATTCGTTATAAAATACCGGAAAATTGTCAAACTAATCTATTGTTTTATATCATTGCCTACTAAAAAATTTAGTTTCCTAATATTGGTAGCCATTGACTAACAATTGTTTTGTTTTTGATTCGCATATAGCCAACTCGATACTTTGTTAAATTCTTTTTTTTTTATAAATAATAAAATTTTTGTAATTGTTATTAATTAAATTATTTTTTTTTCAAATTTCAAATATTTATAATTTATTGAAGTTATTTTTCAATAGTATAGAAATTTTTTTGAAAATTTCAATTACGCAGGTAAAAATTATAAAATTACACTTAAAATTAGTGATAGGGTGCTATGGAACAGTTGCTACTTTAGCTTATCAACCAATCACGTCATCGTTGTTATGTATTTATTCTTTTATTTCTTTTATTATACCAACTTATAGTAATAATAATCACTAGACAGCAATTATTTCATAGCACTTTAAAATAATTCAAATCTAATTTTTGTAATTTTTACTTGCGTAATCGAAATTTTCAAAATAACTCTTCCATTTTAAAAAATAACTATAACAAATTATATATATTTGGAATCAGAAAAAAATAAGCAATTTAATGAGCAACAACAAATTCAGTGTGGGTTGTATTTTAAAAAATCACAAATTGCGTCATATTTCGAAAACCGTAAGAGCTAGACAAAATCCCATTAAATAAACAAGCGCAGTATTGAAAACTATACTAGAAATCACAAAGAAAAATTCAACTTTTTTTAAAGCATACGAGATATAAGGCCCCTTCGAAAACGTGAAAAATATAAAAATTGGAAATAACTCGAATAGAAAAGAATATATCAAAAATTTGACTTCTATCAGATATTTTATACAAGCTCTCCCTATATAAAACAAAAATAATTGCTTCCAACCCTTTCACTGCAACTATAAACTCACAAATCGGCACGTTGACACATCAAAAATTGATGTAGGGCTCCTCAATAAGAAGTGAAAAAAGAATAAACCAAAAAATAAGCAATAATATTGAAATCGCGGACTGACGACTAACGTACAAAAAATCATATTCTATTAATTACTATTAATAATTAATTAAATTGAAATACTAACAGCATTCTGTATCATCATGGCCCGTTGTTCACGCATCATCCGAACAATTTCTAATGGATAAACCGGTTCATTAGCTTCAATCAAACACAATGCAGTTTCCATTAATACTAAAACACCCGTTCTACCAATACCAGCACTACAATGTACAACAATCGGTGAATCCACATCGTTCTGTTTACGTGCTTCACGTACTTTCTCGGTAAAACATAGAAATTGTGATGGTGAATCTGGTACACCATGATCCGGCCATGCTACATACTGCATATGCTTAATCTCTCTATCTTTATTCTCCTAAAACAACAATTTTTCAACAATTATCACAATTAAGTAAAAACAATAGAAATGCTCTTATCCAAGGTGCATTAATTTATTAATTATCGGACTTAATTAACACACCAAAGATGGATTATAATACTATATTAATAATAATACCTGAAGATCGGTTAGAAGAAAATCACGAAATACAAAACTACCCGATGGATCTGTTTCCTCTTTTATACATTTAACAATCATATTTGGCATTGTTAATGTTTCATTTAAATTAGGCCAATATTTATGGCATTTAGCACGGCCACGTTCAATTAATGTTGTTAACATTACAATTAAATTACAATTATCTTCTAAAATCATTTGCCAAAAATCATCAGTTGTTGATTGTAATGGTCCTTGTGTTGCTATATATTTATTAATCATTTCTGTACCATTTATTGGCATATTAACATAATTTGCATTTATATAATCACCACTAGCTGCATTCTTTAATATCACACGCGTTGCATCATCTATAAAAGATTGCAAATTTAATAGAATTTCATTTTATATATGTACATACCGCGAACCAAATTCATCTAGCAACATAAGAAGAAGGAGTGGGAGGAAATCTCCTCCACCAATTGTGTGATCAGAGTACGTCAAAGACACAGTATAATCCGTTATTGTCTAACACATTACAGAACGACATGTGTCCAAGAGTCTAAGGAGAATTATTCAAAATTCATTACGAGTACGACAAAGACAACACATGTCTGTTGATATTCCTTGTTTTATTAGTTAAATTCAACACGTATTTATAGCAACTGCTAACCTTGACTAAGTATGCGTATTAGGGTGAGCCAAAATGACTAACCTATCAAATTTAGGGCCTCAAAGGGGCCTATATGTTGGGGAAAAAATTCTCCCATTGGGAAAATTTTTAGCTCAATTTTAAAGGGTGTCGGCGGCCATTTGAAATTTCCTATTTCACATGCAAAAAATTTTTGTCCATCAAAAATGCTATAACTTTTGAACCGTTTGAGATAAAAATTTTATCCAGGCATATTCTTGTAGAGCATTAAATTCTCTAAAAAGGTGTTTTAAAGTTGATTTTTTAACTCAAAAATTCATATACTTACGGGCTATGAAATTTGATAAAAATTAGATATGTTTTTTTCAACTTTCATAGCCCGTAAGTATATGAATTTTTGAGTTAAAAAAATCAGCTCTAGAGCATTTTTTAGAGAATTTAATGCCCTACAAGAATATGCCTGGATAAAATCTTAATTTCAAACGGTTCAAAAGTTACAGTATTTTTAATGAAAATTTCCAAAATGGCTTTAAACCAAACATATCTGTTTTTCAACTTTCATAGCCCGTAAGTATATGAATTTTTGAGTTAAAAAAAATCAGCTCTAGAGCATTTTTTAGAGAATCTAATGCCCTACAAGAATGTGCCTTGATAACATTTTTACCTTAAACGGTTCAAAAGTTATAGCATTTTTGATGGACAAAAAATTTTTGCGTGTGAATGGGAAATTTCAAATGGCCACCCACACCCTTTAAAATTGAGCTAAAAACTTTTCCCATTGGGAGAATTTTTTTCTCAACATATAGGCCCCCTTTTGAGACTACAAATTCTATAGATTACTCATTTTGGCTCACCCTAATGCGTATCTTGTCTAAATAATAAACATAAAAACCTCCGCCCATTTGACGTACTCTGGCCATACAATTGGAGGAGGAGACTTCCTCCCACTCCTCGTTCTTATGTTGCTAGATTAATTTGTTCCCCTGTATATAGTCTGTTTCAACCCAAACGCCCGCCTTTCCCTTAAACACCCAAATATCTAAGAAGCTTTGATTTCAGTTAATAATTGAGAATGGTAGACGCTTGAGCTGAAACAGGCTCTATATTTTGTGAGGAAATACGTACAAGGTGAGATATCTCTGTAACGATTCTTGTTAATATTCTTCGTTTCGGAAGACACATCACATGTTAAATCGGGATGTTTACGATATAACATTTCATAACGTGCAATTAAGGCACCACTGGCTAAACCATCAGCTAATAATAACATTGATTGTTCTAATACATTAGTAAATGATGGTTGTCGTTGTTGTTCCTGTTGTAGATTATTTGTAACTGGTACATATTGATATGGTGGTTCTTCAACATAATCCTCATCTAAACCACTATATAATACATTCGGTTTAACAATTAATATTAATTTGCCATTTGTTGTTGAACGTGCATCTTGTATTAATTTAACAACATCATGATGTAGAGCATGTGTCACATCAATACCGTTAATTTTTAATAATTGATCACCTTCTGAGAGACGTGGTATACATTTATCGGCCGGTGTATTCGGTGCAACACGTGATACTAATATCGGTATATCACAGGTTGTACCACCTTTTATATTAAAACCATATTTACAATCATCATCCGGATATAAAGTGATTGTTACTAGATTATCAACAACATCACATTGTGATGTTGGTGAATGACTAACACTATATGGGGGTGTATCGTATAAACCACCATTACCACCATTTGCACCACTACCACTACTACCACCACCACCACCGCCACCATTTGAGACAGGTGATGGTGGTTCTTCATCAGCATAACTCAGGACACGTCCCGCAATACCGGGTGAAAAGGGGCCTTCTAGTGTACGTTCCAGAAAACCACCATCACTGAAAATATAGATAGTTTTCGAATTCGTGAATAAATCCATTTAATTGTTGGTAAAATTAAAACAACACTAGATAAGGGAATTTTATCAAAATTCGATAACGAAAACAAAAATCTATTAAATGAAGGTCACTTACTCATCGGATAGATGAGTATCATCAGCCCATGCTTTACGTGGCTCTTTTGCACCCAATGATGTTACTTTATTATCATAGGAGCGTGTCGGTCGACCTGGTGTAACGATTTTACTTCGATCATCCAATGTAGCCGGTAGACTTTGTCGAATCTTTTGATAGAGAAAACAATTATTAATCAAAAGTATTGTGAAATATTTCGTGATTACCAATTGTTTACTAGGTGATCGTATAAATTTCCTTTCGAGTTTGCCACGTTGTTTCACTTCACTAACAGTTTGGAATTCAGTACGTCCTGAATACGTAAATTTCGAACCTAATGAAAATGGGAAACGACGTCGTACTTTTGGTGAATGTAAACGAAAGAATGTATGATGTTCAACACATGATTTCCATAATGTTTTCGATGAACGATAATTATCCATATTAAAACCGAGTACAGTATCATAATCTTCCGACTATAAATTATTAATTATTAATTATAAAAATTTTTTTGTTGAATTTAAAAAATTAATAAGAAAAAAATTCTTTACAAGTTCTCTACGTAGTTGAATGAAGAATAATTTTCGTTTAAATGATATCTTCATAATTTTCGACCATGAAAATGTATTGATTTTTAGATGATTTTGAAAGACAACTAAACCAATATGTGTAACACCCATTTGTATATCTTTACCGGTATTATCTTTTGCTTTATGTAATTCAACACCGTACATATCGATACGTTTGGCATGGTCGAGAAAATTGAATTCTGCATCGGCTGGTAATTGACCCCTATTTTAAACAAAAACAAAATTAATAATTTCCAATTTTAAACATTAAATAGTAGTCCAGATTATTTGTAGATTATTGCTTGAAATGCACGTCCAAGAGTTTGGCAATTAGGAAAAGTGTTTCTAAGACGCAGCGTTTCTATGAGACTGCTTCAAAAACCTGGATAATTTCGAGGAAACCGTTCAAGAAGCTTTTTTCTATTTAAAATATTTCCAAATTATCCCAATATTTTTCAACGGTCTAAAACCTAAATAATAGAGGATTTTAAGGGCTATTCAGGAGACTGTTATTTTTGTGAAAAAAAAATGTATATAAGCTTAATAAAAGGGCAGAATAAAATAATATTTTACTGTATACAGTGTCGGCGACACAAATGAGACTATATGAAGAATTTCGTTACCGCCTATCCCTTTATAATTTTGTTATCAGTCAAAGAAAGATAGAGAAAAAATAAACAAAAATAGATAATATCCTTATGATCATCCAATCGTGTCGATCATTGTTTTTTTTTTTGGGGAACACCCATTATGTTTCGTAACAGTTTATCTACGACATTCAAAGTATTTGCTATCTTCGTTATGAATATAATTTATAGATTCATAGCAACTTGTAACGTGTCGGAGAATGATAGATCAAATAAAGAAATTTTGAATATCAACGTAGGTGGAAAACGACCAATTGTTTTAATTTTTATATATTTTTTTGCCTACGTGTTAACCCTAATCGTTTTCGAATCACATACACACTCAAATTCAATGTTAGATGTCTATCTTTTTCCCACACATTACAAGTTGATATAAATCATGATATGCCAAAGAAAACCACTATAATCACAACAAAGATAGCAGATATTTTGTACGTCTTAGGTGACCATACGGGATGAGGGCCCATAGAAGGAAAGTCGCTACATTTCGACTGAATAATTTGGGAAACATAAATCTTTATCGACTTTAGTAGTTTAAAACCTAAATAATAGAGGCCTTCAAGGGCTATTAACGATAGCTTTTATTTTTTTAAATTGTAAAAAAAAATGTATAGGTATAGTGTCAATAATGGGACAGAATGGGGTAAAAAAATATATGGTTGTATACAGTGTCGGCAACACAAATGAGTTTATAGGAATAATTTCCCGTTAAAGATAGAGAGAAAATAAACAAAATTAGATGGCATCCTTATCATCATAGAATAGCGCCAACCTTCTTTATATTATGTAATTGTTTATCTACGACATACAAAATATCTGTTATCTTCGTTGTAACTATGATTTTCTTGCAAATATTCAGGTTCGTAGCAATTTTTAGGAGAAGGATAGATCAAATAAACAAGTTTACGTGTTAACTCTTCGATCTCTGTCTCTCTCCGACCCATTACAAGTTGCTATGAATCATGATATTCCAAAGAAAACCGCTATATTCACAACAAAGATAGTAGATAGTTTTGTAGGTCCCAAAGATGACCAAAACTGGGTGGGATTTACTACTCCATTTTTTATCCATTGTTCTCTATTTTCTATCTTTTTTTGATTCATGTACACATTCGTATAGCGAACGGTAACGAAATGTTCACTACAGTTTCAGTTTGATTGGCGATCCTAGTAAGATATTGAAAATCTGTAATAGCCCTTAAAAGCCTCTATTATTCAGCTTTTGGAGATGTTTTGAAAAAATTGATTTTGAAGGGTCAATTTTCGCCCTTCTTAGTTTACTTGTAAGACTGCATCTGTATCGGAATCGAAGCGAAAATTTTGTATCACCGAAATTATTCAATATTTATGTATAAAACATTAGAATTATGGCAAAATGGAAGACATGCACCAAGTCCAGGTGACTTTAACTGCATATTTAGGCTACCAAAAGGCGGAGAAGACCTAATATTCAGAAATTGACGACGACTTAACGATCAATCGGAACAAAAAACGCAATACTTAAAATTTTTAATAACAAAACAGGCGATAATATTGCCAGAAAGTGAGAAAAACGTAAACTAAATATATTAAAAAAAAAAAAACAAAACAGAGAGTCGGAGATAAAAGTTTGGAACCGGAATCGAACCTAAAAACGATAGAAAACTCTGTTTAAGTTGTTTTGTTTTTTTACTGAGTACCTTTATTGAAAGTTCTATTTATTTTGGCCTAATTTTTATCTACGATATTCAATGTTATTGTGCAGTCCCCTTTCTATTGTTTAGCGTAATTTCTACCGTGCTACCTATATTTTATTGTTGCTGTAGAAGCACCCTGTTTACTATGCAATTTCAAAGTATGCAAAAGATTAGGATAAACACCCGGTAGCAATGAGTGAGAAAATTGTTCACAAGCAACAGTTATATACTAGAATTTTTTTTTAAATAGTACAATACTGTAAAGTGCAAGAGAGACATAACTACTGCCTTATAAAATTGATTCCAAATGTTTTTTGTGTTATAGTTCCTTTTCTGTTCAATAGAGTCTTATGATTAAAGTGAGAGAACACAATCCACATGGTTGGATCACAAATGGGATACTTTTAAAAGCAAACCAGTGGTTCTCAAATGCACTTCTTTTTTTACTACCTTCTTGGAACTTACAATTAGTAGAAATTTCGTATTACAGAAGATTTCAAACAATTTTGGAACAAGTAACAATTGAAATTTTCGAAATACTTTACAATCAAATTGTTTTTTACCCTGTTATTTTTTGAAAAATATTTAGGACCTCTGACATTGGCTGTAACTAATTTGCAAAGGATATG
Source organism: Epicauta chinensis (assembly GCA_021725515.1). Lineage (NCBI taxonomy): Eukaryota > Metazoa > Arthropoda > Insecta > Coleoptera > Meloidae > Epicauta > Epicauta chinensis. The sequence continues at coordinate 73,860 of JAEDXX010000106.1, read as the reverse complement.
ACGACTGGTAAAGATGACCATCTCACCATCTCAACATTGTAATGTGAAAAAAAGAGAAAGAAACCAGAAGGATTGGGCGAAATCCCTGGTATAGGTTTGTACTATTTTTAAAAAAATTCTAGTATACTACACAGAATTGAATTGAAAACCGCAAAATAGAGAAGAAATGAAAGATTGGAAGGCGTGACTTGTGGAAGGTATAGTAGTATTTTTTCAAAAATAGTATAAAGTTGTAAAGTGCAAGAGAGACGTAAATAGTTCCTCTTAAAATTGATTCCCAATACATGTTTCTATATTATTTTTCCTTTTCTATTCAACAGAGTCTTACAGTTAAACTGAGAGAAAACAATCCACATGGTTGGGTCGCAAATGGTATACTTTTCAAAAGCAACCAGTAAAATTCCATTTCAACACTGTAAACTGAAAATTAGAGAAAGAAACTAGACAGGTTGGGCGAAATCCCTTCAATGTGTAGAAATGAATCGACAATAGTTTTATGGCTTTGTACTATTTTAAAAAAAATACTACTATAGTGAGATGAGAGAAAAAAGGGACAATTATGAAGCTCAGAAAGACGCTCATAATCTCAGCGCCGGTCCCCTTTCATAGATAATTATTAATTTGTTTTTAGGATACGGCGCCAGAATACCTTGAGCCGGCCCACGAAATCTACCACAAATCTGGACTACTACCACTGCTACGAAAAATTACTTGTGTAATTTGTGTAATTCGGCGATTTTCCGTTCCATCTCCTCATTCTGTCCGGGAACCAATTGTAGATTTGATAGATAATTTGGTCCATGTTCATCGGGTTGATAATCACCCAATTCAGCTAAAAAAAAAAATCATATTCCCAAATTTAATAAAATTTCCAACAATAAAATCACGTAAAAATCTTACATTGAACCATATAACTGGCTAATAAAATGGCAGTACTTGGTGCTAAAATTAAACGTTTCTCTAAAATATCTTTTCTTAATTGTAAATAAAATTGATAACGTGTATATTCCTCTTGTAATTTACTTGGATCGGATACGTAGAATTTCACACGAAAATATAACGGATATTGGCAGTTGTTTAGCTGCTTTTTGATTTGTTTGGACGGATCAAGCCATCTCTATTCGACAAAAAACAGTACAATAACGATTAATTCATAAATTTCGAAAATAAAACGGTACCATAAGCTCGGGTTTGTTCGCATCCGGTGTACATCCATCTTCCGAATATTGTAAACCGAAATAATCCTTCTCGATCAATTCTAAATGTTGATAGACATGCTCCAAAAGAATGTTACCTTTGGCACGTTTCTCAATATGAAACGTACGCTCCGTATCATCCAAGAAACGTACGGTAACATTCAATTCTTTCAATTTACGTACACGGGCAGCAGCCAGCTCTAAGGCATGTACATTATATGTACCACTCGAACCACTAAAAGCACGCTTCGATACACTTTCGATCATTATTCTTAAACGATTGTTTTGATTGTAAAATTACCACCATTACGAACAATATGCCTACAAAACAAACAATTAAATAGAATTTAACAAAATTACCAAATCGATCACCTACAATTAACCTATATTGTTGTGTGATTAATTAACAAATTGGTCCAATTAATTAATTAATTAACAAGATACAAAAAAACAACAAAATTGTGTAAAAAAAAACGTTTGTCACATCATGGTTAACTGGGGACGCCTGTCGTGATTCAATTGTTTATTATTTTAGTCAAACGGAAATTGGCACTGATTCGATCCATTTTATCACCACAAAACACCTTTATTTACGCATTATTAAGGAAAATCGCGTCGCTTATCACTGATTAGTTGGGGAAATTTCACAACATTTTCGTTGAATTTTGATCTAAATCGCCGTTTTTTTTTTGTTGCAACAAATGTGACAGATGTGTACGAGAATTTTCGACTAGGGTCGTGGGGTTTTTGTGTGGTGGCACTAGTGGAGATTTAGGGATATTTGGGGAAAAATTCAAATTTTTGTAAGATTTTCAACAATTTTTTTAATATTATTATAAAAAACACTGCAAATTTTGTAGTTTTTATCAATTTTTGTAATAATTATTAATAATTTTACTATAATTTGGAAATTTGTTGTTTCTTTTTATTTATTATAGTCTTACCGCTATTTTGGTGTATTGTTGGTTGTCTACCCTCAAGCACTGTGAGAAATAGACAGGTCCGTATTCGGATTTATTTCCGGTCCTGGTGCGGTGTGATTCACTTTTTCCAATCGTCCAATTCAATAATGATCTCGTCTGTGATACTCAAATCTTCAGAATGATAATCGGTCGATTGTGGTAGGGATCAATGTGCTCGCCCCTCTTTACTACCCTTTCAATTACCCACCCCTCGGGGCGATACAGGAAAATTTGTTGCTCTCTTTTCCCCCAAAATTGGTGGAAACACAATGTGCAGCTAGTGACAGTGAAAGTGGTTGGTGGCGGTGGTGGTGGCGGCGTTTTTTTTGTTGTTATTCTTCATTTTTTTCAATTATTATAGTTTAAAAATGGCTTAATTTTGATTTTTCCGTTGATTTCGATTGAGAAAATGGGAAATGGTAAGTCTAACGGTTTGTTTATACGATTAATTACAATTTTCTCTCGTTTTAATTACAGTAATTGCTCTAATTACGGAATGGTTGTATTTGAAATGTTTAAATTGAACGGGAATTATGCGATAATTTCGATTATTTTTGTTGTGGAGATTTAGTCGAGTTCCAAACTAATTTGGGGGTAGAGAGCGATGTTATCGCACACAGCTTGGCCACATCGACTATCGCCATCTACCACACAAATCTTGCATTTAACAACAACAACAACCCGAACGACAACCGTACAATCATCGGAATCCGGTATTGAACCGGGCCCAATTGCCACAATCACCGGATCATTGGCATCGTTCCCCGATCACGATCATTACGATACCGATCACACGGATTTGGGTAGTGAGGGTGATGAGAACGAATTGCGGCGGACGCTACTCAGAGATGTAAGCGTTCTCTTTCTTACACATCAATCACTCCTATCATCCGATATAGTGTTAGATAGAGATGTACCCAGGAAAAAATATTTTGTCGAGTCATATATAATCATATAAGTTATTCATATATGATCAGATCCAAAAAATGGCCATGTCTAATCATATCTATTTATGCATTATCATACAACATATCTACTTTAAAAAACAAAACAGGCTGCATTCGGGGATCGAACCCCGACCATTTACGTATACTACATTCACGGACCAAAGGGTTACTAGATTTGACAGATGTCGCGTTAAACTAAGTACGTACGTCCAGGATTGTAAGCGAGATATAGGAACAAACAAATAAATCCCTAGAAATATCACTATATTCAAGGCTACCAACTTAAATCTAGGAATCCTTTGGTCGATGAATTTAGTCTAGCAATCAGTACCAAACCAATTCTACGTTATTCCTGATATCAAATAACAGAAATACACACTTTCAGATACCACCTACTCCTGTTATAACGGGGTAAACCACCCCTTGAAAAAATTTAATCCTCCATAAAAAATTATTGCATTATCCGATTTTAATGAAAATAATATAATTTGTTAGAGCAAAGAAAAATAAAGTTCGCCTGTTTTTGGATTTTTTGAAATAAACAGTTTTAAGGGATGAAAAATTTATTTTTATATTTTGATGAGAATGGCTGATTATAAGCGGGAGGTTTTATTAAATAATTTGTCACGTAAATATTTATAGAGTAATCCAATAACAAACCGCTATAAATCAAATGTACAATAATTTTTATATAATGTATTAAAATTTTTTCATCCCTTAAATACGTACGTATCAAATGATTGAATTTCGAAGGATGGGGTCCTTCTTATATCGTCAGATGTACACGTTCTTGGGACTTTTATTTCTCTTAGTTGACGGCTAATGGCAGATCCGCAGCTGTCCCTATTTAGAAGAAACACGCTGTATAACCGGATAAATAGTGCATTACTACAAATATAACCAGATCCAATAATACATTACTTTATATATGATTATATATGATCATTTATAAGTCATATATAAATCATATATAATGATTTATATATGATATTGTGATTTTTTGCAGCAATGGCGCCAGTTTTTCGATAAGGTAATCGATGATCGTTTGTTTTATGGTAAATTTCCGATTTGATACAGTTGATATTTCCATAGTACGATCCGGAGGGTTTCGGCGAGATCCCATGGTCGGATCTGGTGGCCGCTTTTGCCGATCCGGAGTTTCAGTCGCGCGTGCCGTGCGGCAAACGCGAGATTCTGTTGGAGAAATCACGGACGGCCACCACGCCAGCCATCACCTTCCAGGATTTCGTTAATGTGGTAGGGTTTTTGTTTGATTGACAAGCACACAAAAGGGTTACGCTGTTACGTTGTTGTTGTTGTTAGTAGCCGCCCTTGTTCTGTTGTTGTGGTTGATTGACTGTTGTTTTTGCTCGATTGAAATTAGGTAAAGCCGTTCCCATTGTTCCAACGGCTTTGTGTTGTTGATGTGAAATTCCCGCGGTCTTTAGTTACGTTCGATTTTGTGGTTTTCTGAATATCGTTGTTTTTTTTTGTTGTTGTTGCTTGTGTTGTTGATGTGATTTAATTTTTATTTGTGTTTGTTTTTGAGGAGTTATTCCGCCGTCCTCGCTGCTGTGCTCGATTTTAATTTCCATAGAAATAAAGCCAAAAAAAAACACCGACCAAATAAAGATCGTTCTGTCTACCACTAATTCTCTACGTGATAATGATGGAATCGTTGATTTTTTTTTGTGTGTGCCACGTTGATTTCACAACACAACGTTGCTGTGTGTTTTTTTTTGTTGTCGCAATGAACTTGGCGAATTCCTAACATTGCGACGACGGTCGATTCCAAGGCCGAACGCGGGTGGTGCACCTTCATCACAACACGGCGGCTCTACCTGGCCGATTAAGGCGAAACGATAAGCGCTATTTAGCCACAAATCACCGAAAACCAATACGGTCCTGTCTATAGTTGTAATGCGTATAATTAACGCCCAATTCTCGGTCGGTATCCGCTAATATTTGGACGATTGACGATTGAATGCGAAGGCAAAAAGACGTTAATTTTGACCACCCAAAATCCCAATCAAAGGGCGGTTCCACTCTTAATCGTCCCTTTGCTCGCCGTCTTTCGATTACCACATGAAATAAATAAAATTGCATTATTCATGTGTAAATCTCCAACTAATTACACACAACCAATTGGATTATCTGGCCTCTGAAACATTTTCCACAAGACTTGCCCCAAATGGTCGTTTCAAAATCGGACATTTCTCAAGACACTAATGACACTTAAATCGGTCCGAATTGTCGAGAATACCGACCGCAAAGAGGATTTGCCCATTATTAGCAAACTGTGTGTGCGAGGGGGCGACCATCAAAAGAAATCTAAACCAATTGAAATGTTAGTCCAACAACAGAATAAAAATGAAAGAGAAACATTCAGTCATGCGGGCTACCACAAAAGCTGGCTACTTTTGGATTTTAACGAGCTCGGCCGTCCGGAAAATTATAATAGTATTAAAACATGGACATTGTTGGGTTTGATGATGATTTTTCAGAAATAATTCCATCGAGAAAAAAAAATGTTTTTTTTTGTAGATTTGGCCCGGAAAAAATTGCGCCGCGCAAAGACCACCATCGTAGCACACTCAAGGCCAGAAAGATAACAGGATTTGTCCGTCTCTGTGTGTGTGTTGTTGTTATTATTCGATTTAGCACCGCAAATGTCAGTCAAAATCACCAACAAGGTCTCTAGTTAACCGAGTGCCGCCCCTGGTCTAATGACCTCCGCCCCCTTGTTTCTATCACGGATCGACACAAGGATAGATGTATACTTGTTCTGTTTTGTTTTGTTTTTTGTTTAACAAAAAATATTTGTTGGTATAAAGAGAAGCTTGGCGCGTTGATTGCGCCCGTCGACTCCTGGACCTTAACTAAGTACCCTGTAATCAGGTCCGGTGCCGGATTGTAATTTGTTGCGTTCCTAAACGGTCCATCTCTTACACACACACACACACACACATATATTGTTTATTATTCATCAATTACTATTGTTTTGAGAGGAAACGAGAGAGTGGAGCGAGGTAAAAATGAATGTAACGCCGTCTGTGATTATCGGCTCGTTAGAGGGTCCGAATAGCGTCCAAAATAAGATATATTTCAGCCCCCATGTGTGGGGTGTCTTTGCCCACCCCCTGCAATACGACAAAATTTTTCGGTTTGTTGTTGTTGATTTGTTTGTCGGTCCGGTTGTTGTTCTCTGTGTGTGTGTGTGACATAAAGACGAATATAAGACCGGATTTCTATGTTAGGAATTTGAGAAATGCTATTCTAGTAGGCGGTTTGTTGTATGACAAAAGTAAATAAAAACCAACGGAAAAAAGCTGTCGAAAATGACCAATATTGATGGCTTCATTAATTCCAAAAACTAAAATCTTGATCTTTATCTGTATCTTCAATAGTTTTATTATTATTGACAGAGCAATCAGGCAGTCTATCCATCTTCTAGTACTTGAATACTCAAAAATATTAGGTGTTGCTCTATCTCTGTCGCACACATTTACCAACAAATGTGCTAAGTCTCCAAAGAAACTCATGCTGTTTGAGAGTGCTTTTAATTCCTAAAATTTAACAAACTCCATATATGAGCTTAGTTGACATGCCAACACTGTGTAATGTTCCGTTTTTTTTAGCACCATGTGATCTAATACAGTGTTACTGGGAAAGGTGTCAGTTGCAAGTTTTGCTTCCATATCCTGTTTTTCTCCAGACTCAAAAGGTCCTTTTAAAGTGGTATTAGGTTGTGCCTTCAAATCTAACCGCTAAGGAGCGAAAAAAGAGCAGATAATATCAGGACCGGATTTCTGCTCATGTAGTCTAAGCAATCATTTAGAGCCTGTTTCAAGATTTCCAAAAGTGGACTTTGTTTCAGGGTCCTTAAAACTGATCCTGTTCCTAAGTCAAGAGATTATTTCAAAGGAACTCTTTAACTTGACTCACGTCTTGTAAGCCGTACTCTTCGTATCAGGAATTATTTGAGGCTCAGTGCAAAAAAAATGTATGTTGCAATCTTCGCTTCAGGGCCTCTGAAGTCGCTCCTGTTCTTTTTCCGAGTCCCGTATCAGGAGATCATTTTAAAGGAGTACCTTGAATCAATCACTCTGGAATTAGACCACTTTATATAACTACCACAGAAACAGTACTCTTCGTATAAGGACCGTATTTCCGTTTACACAATCTAAGTAATTATTTACAGCCCAGTTGAAGATCAGTGCGAAAAGTGTACCTTGCAATCCTTGCTTCAGAGCCGCTGAAGTAGTTTCTGATTTTTCTCGAGGTCGTTTTAGAGAGGTATTAGGTTGTACCTTTAAATTTAGAGGGTCCCTAAAGTCGTTTCTGTTCTTTTCCCACGTCACTACTCAAGAGATCATTTCAAAGGAACGGGTTCAAATAATCACTGTTTAACTCGACCACGTCTTGTAATTACAGCAAAAGCAGTACTCTTCGTATCAGGACCGTATTTATGTTTAGGCATTTTAAGCAACTATTTAAGGCTCAATTGAATATCAGTGCGAAAATGTATGTTGTAAGCCTCTGAAGCCGTTCCTGCTCTTTTTCTGAGTCAACTATTAAAAGATCATTTTAAAGAAGCAATCACTCTGCAACTCGACCACTTTAGCGCCACAGAAGCACTATACTCTTCGTGTCAGGCCGTATTTCCGTTAACACATTCTGAGCAATTATTTAGAGCCCAGTTCAATATCAGTGTAAAAAGTGTACCTTGCAATCCTTGTTCCAGAGGTCGTTTTAGAGAGGCATTAGAGAATTGGTTGTAGCTTCAAATATCGTGACCGCTGCATACGGAGCAGAGGGTCTCTAAATTTTCTCGTCACCTCTCAAGAGATCATTTTAAAGGAGCACCTTGAAATAAGCACTCTTTAACTGGACCCTTTTCAGGGTTATTTGGAGCCCCTTTCATGGGAAGTTTGCAAGCTCTAAATCAGTTGCTGTACTTTTTCCTCAGTCATTTTAGAGGAGCCTTAAAAAAATTACTCGACCACTTCGTGTAACTGCCGAAAAAAAATAGATGTTCTAAAGAATCATCTACCGCCCCCCGATTCATGCAAAAACTGTAGTTTGGAACTCTCACTTCTGGGGCTCTGAAGGCGTTCCTGTTGCTCTCCCGGAGCTCTTCTCAAGAAGTCATTTGAAACCGCACCATTTCTTATACAGCGCATCTGATGGGAAATCTCTGGGAGTCACCAGAGAAGGAAACCTCAAATCTATCATCTTCGACCTAATCCTCCATAAGCCACGCCTTCATGCGGATGAAGTAACATGAAACAATCTCTAACTACCAAAAAGCAGTACTCAACAGGACCGGATCTTTGATAATTTGCAACTTCCAGTACGTCCCATCGAGTCACTTATCAAGAGGCCATTTTAGACGACCAACTTCAAAAGTAATTACCACTAGAACCGCATTCGATTGTCTTTGAGCCCACAACAACTTGACACGTATTTTTGCACAATTTCCTTAATACAGCGCTGTGTTTGTAGCTTATCCAGATTAAACAGCGGCCACTGTACAGGGATGGCCCTTTTTCGATGGTTTTGCAAGGTATCTCCTATAAGGAGACCTCGTATAAAATAATGGATAGTACATTCCTGTCCTACTTTTTTGAGACTACTCAAATGGTGTAATTAGATTTTTGCTATGTTCTTTTGTTTTCGAGTTATTTCTGGTTTTTCATTTTTTCACGATTTCGAAAATGCCTTATATCTATCGTAGACTTTTGGAAAAGTCGATACTTTTTATACTGTTTCTTGTGCAGTTTTTAAAGCTCATTTCATTTGGCTAATTATATTTTCTCTAGCTTTCACCGTTTTTGAGTTATAACACAAACTTATGTTTTTTTAAATGTAACAAATATTTAATTTATAACTAGTTAAATTGCTTAATTTTTTCTGATTCCAAATATATATAGTTTGATATAGTTATTATCAAAAATGCGGGAGTTATTTTGAAAATTTCGATTTCGCAAGTAGTGATTTCAAAAATTATTCTCGAAAGGATTTTAGAGTGCCATGAAACAAATTTTACCTATTGCAACATAAGAAAACAAAAGAATAAATAAATAGCAACCAAATTTATAGTTCGTTGACAAGCTAAAAAACGATTGTTTCATAGCACTCTAAAATCTTTTCGAGTATAATTTTTGTGATCACTACTTGCGAAAACGAAATTTTCAAAATAACTCCCGCATTTTTGATAATATCTATATCAAATTATATATATTTGGAATCAGAAAAAAATAACCAATTTAATTAGTGTTAAATTAAATATACAGTCCATTTAAAAAAAAACAAAAGTTTGTGTTATAACTCAAAAACGGTGAAAGCTAGAGAAAATATAATTAGCCAAATGAAATGAGCTTTAAAAACTGCACAAGAAACAGTAGAAAAAGTATCGACTTTTCCAAAAGTCTACGAGATATAAGGCATCTTCGAAATCGCAAAAAAATAAAAAACCGGAAATAACTCGAAAACAAAAGAACATAGCAAAAATCTAATTACACCATCTGATTAGTCTCGAAAAAGTAAGACAGGAATGTACTATCCATTATTTTGTACGAGCTCTCCTTGTAGGAGATACCCTGCAAAACCATCGAAAATGGCCCATCCTGTACATGATCACAAATTGTTAACATTTTGCATTCAATATATATTAAGTAAATTGGATAAAATACAGTGCTCGTCGTTTAATATGAACGATTTGGCCCAAACTCTCAATAATAGACGATAAATGATACAGATTAAACGGCGGCCACTGTATATATTTCCACATAGCAATTTATACGATTAAATGATAGTCGTTTGTAAACACCGCCACCTATGATTATCTAATTGGAAATATTCAAATATAATTTCTAATTAATTTTCCGAAAACTATCTATCGATTATGAAAAAGTTAATTTTCTCGAATTGGTTATATAAATGGGTGCATTTTTTGAAGAATTCGATTTAGTCCTGCTGCTGATTACTACACACCGTTCTTCGTTCTTCGTTCAAGACACCAACCATATACCAACAACAACAACAACAACAACAACACACACACAGTGTTGTTGGTGTTGTTTGTGTTGATCGAGATAGTGCCGCGTGTTTGGTCAGGCGATAAATCACCAAAACAGCAGACACTATGGATCGCACCCAAGGCGATGTAGGCGCCACAAGGCGCCGACAGGTATATTATCGAGAGGCGCAACGCTTACTACCGCCGCCGCCACCGATGCTACCAACATTAATTACAAAGCTTTTCCACCATAGTAGAGACGGTTAATTTTTCTAAATAATTCCGCAATAATGAAGCAATTTTCTTTACAGGAAAACCGTGACGCTGTCTTTATTTGAATAGACACACAAATTCAAGCGAATTGTGAATGTAATTGTGTTGCCTTGATGATGATGATGATGATGGAAATAATAATAATAGTAATAAAAGATGGAATAATTGAGACGGCGAGAGATCGACACAAAATATTTTACAAATCATGAAACAGCCATTAAGCGAGACGAATCCAACTTTATACAAATAGACCACCTACACTGTCGACACCTTTACAAAACGAAAATCTCTAAATTAACCATCATCATCATCAAGAATTCCAATTTAATGTCTCTTTTATGCGAGGAAATTGACTCATTTCGAACCGCACACACACACACACAGAATTCGCAAATGTTCGCCATCACTACACCACCCCCGTTGTTTGTATAGGACGCGTGCCCTTAGAGGAAGCAGGTGGCGGCTGGATAAACAACCGTTTATCAACCCCCAATTTGCATACAGTTTTACGTAATAACAAACACAGGCACAAGGGTAGTCTTTTGTTGGCCGCAAAACGGAAATAGAACACTCGAGAGTATTACAGGATCGACAGGAAATACCTTATCGAGTTGCAGCACACGACATTGATTTTTTTGTATTCTCAATAAAAAAAATAATACACAAAAGGGTGGTGATAGTTTTTTTTATTTATCAAGAAAACGGAAGTTGGTAGCGGAAGTGGTGAGTTGACAGACGACTAACAGCAGGTGTTGATGGTTGTAAAAACAGTATAATAGTGTTGATGTAGGGCATCAAGTTTTTGGTGTCGATTCAATTAATTGTAATGAAGAAAAATTACCGGAAATTTCTAATAGAAAAACTAATGTTGTTATTACTTTAAATACGTCAATTATTCTATTGTTTTCTTTATGTTTCCGCCCAAAACTCTGTTTACAGTCATTTTTTCTAATTAACACTAATTCCGTACGTTACCGTTGCAATTTAATAAGTGGCAGTGAACTCGTAAATCACTCCCACCGTTTTTCTAATCTTGCAATCCGGCCCTGAACTCGTCTAAATTAGAAAAATGCGTTATGGAGTGGAGACGGCCACGCCCGGAGCTAGGGTATAAGGCGCCCTTCAGATTATTTCTTTCAATTTAATTTAATCTTCAAAGCTCATTTTTGCGCCCCGTTATAGCCGGCCCTAGGTACGGCCCTGTTGTCCTATTAAAAATGTCGATCAATTTGCCTGGAACTTGATCAATTTCGAATTCCTTTTAATCAAAGATAACGATCACTCTCTCACCATAATCGATTTATCGATACAGCAACCGATCGATATATTAAATCGTTTTTAATCTGATTTTTGTCTGGTGTCGGAAATATTTCGAAAATTCCACGAAATCACCCCCGACGGGCGGTTTGTGTTGGGACGCCCGGTATGCCGAACAATTGCGTAATTAATGAATAAAACCGTATTGCACAACAAAGACGGCGATATACCAACGGATTTTTTCATCCTTTTGTGTGTTTTTTTTTTGTGTGTGTGTGAAAGATCGAATCTGACTGCGTAATTATGTGACTTCCGTCGGAAGTCCAGGTGATTCCGCGTCCCATTCATTGCACGTTCATTGTTTGAAGTTAACGTACGCCGCTGTTTAATTTGCGCCGTTGCTATAACAACCGGAAAAAAAAAACTAACCTCATTGTGTAACTTTCACTATTATTGCCAACCTACGGCCAACAAAACCATGAATGGGGGAAGGCGTCGGATCGTTTTTATGAATTGTAGGCGTACGTGTGTGAGTGTGTAATGAATGTTAATGGTATATGAATGAATGGGATTTTATTTTTAGATTAATAAAAGACAAAAACCGGAAATTAGCCAATATTCGAACAATGAACAGTTTCCGGTGGATATTCCAGTCGAGTTTCTTCAAAAAAAAACAAACCGACGCCGCTGTTTGTTTGGATTGTTGCCATGGCAATTGGGGGGTTGTTGAGGCAGTGGCGTTCGATCGGTGACCGTTTGAGTGTCACTGATTAGAACTGAAGGAATTCCAACTAGCCCCCAGAAAAACAAATAAAAACCAAATCAGATAAGTTGGAGCGTTATATCGGTTACGGTTGGTGGCCAAACTAGCCTTAATTAGATTAAAGTTGTCACAGTTTAAGAAATAATTGACTGGGTCCGGTTTTTCGGTGGTGGTCACTGAATGTTGTGTGTGCCAGAAGGACTCCGTCCAGCCTATCTCGATCTCTATTTCGTCTTTAATTTTATTAACGTTACCAGATAGTGTCATGGGAATTAAGACGTTTTCGATTAAGTGAAGATCGAGTTTATACAGGCTGTCCCATCGTGGACGAATTATCGGTGGTTTTGTTTTGTTTTTTTTTTGTCTTCTAATAACAACAACGACTTTGGTGGTTGATCGTCTTGGGCTTGGTCGTTTGTAAATGTATAAGAGAACGCACATATATGTATAAAGCCGCCCACGATAAATGATTATTTTATATATTCATTGTCTGAGTCATGTGGAGCCGGCCGTGAGAACCCAGACACCATCGCCAACCACCATCATCTCGCCCAAGTTCTGTTTGATTTTTTTTTTTTTGGGTTGATTTCATCTCTCTCCGCGCCACGGTGGTAGGTAAATTTCGGCTTTGACATATTGAAAAATACCAGAAAAAAGGATTAATCTAAAATAACACCCCCCCTGAAATTCTAAGAATAGTCGATTCGGGGCCCGAGTGTCCGGCAAGCACGTGTTTGTCGACGAAACGTGAGAAATCGTGAGAAACATCCCCAAAAACCACCCCTAAACAATGCACAGGTGGGTGGATTGTTGTTGTTGCATTAATAGAAAGCCGACAGAATTCGTATACATGTCACGTTTCTTCGAAGTAATGGAAAAATAACACTGCAGGGTTGGTAGTCACCCCACAAACGAAAGTCACGTTTTTCGGCAATAATACGAAATTTCGTCGTCTAATAAATGTGATGGTAATTGTGATGGTAACAATGGGGGTATTTGGTGATGACGAGTGGGCCGCCGTATTCTTCTTCTTCTCGTCCGACTTCTTCGTCATCTTTCAGGCGGTGTTTGTTTGTGTGCGTGTGTGTGTTATGAAAACGCGTATTTTGTATTCATAACATGGGAGCGATGGGTGCAGCACGTTTGTCACTTGTTATCGTCAGATCGGCGCCCTGTCCCAGACGGAATATTCCCATTTTCTTCGACCATATCAAGATACGATCATCTATAATTATAATTTTCTTTTTTACCAACAATTCGAGTATTTTTGAAAACTTTCCGATTTCGGCGAGAATTTCTGAAGAAAATCGAAGAAAATCGGCGCCGATCTTTTCGTTTGTGTATTTTCTTATTAACTATTCAGACGGCGTTTGTTCAAGTTTTCAATTCAATTTTTCATATGTTTTTGTAAAACTTGCAATGAATAAACCATGTCGTGTCTTTTCATTGAAAATTACTATTGAAATTGTTGTGTTTCTTTTTTCTAGTTGTTTTGATGATGATAATGTTCAAACATTTTTATGTCGTGTTCTAACGGGTGTGTGCATTCCTTTACGTAGCCGTAGCACATTTTTGTAAGTGAAACAGAAAATCCAAAGAAAATCCGCGTAACGGGTCATTCCAACCATTGTTGTGTCGTCTTGGATTAGGATTCTGGGGGGATTCAAAATTTTTGTTGATAAACTACTTTGTCGGTTTTGACTAAGTTTTCGGTACTGGTAAAGATTTTTCAGCTCCAAAAACTCTGTAAAGTTAATTTGGCAGCTTCTGGTGATCAAGATCTGCTTCTGTGAGCCTCCTCAAAGACTCAGTCAATTTTCTTCTGAGTTTTCTGTTTCACTAGGAAGGTTTTTCAGGCTACTTCGTAACCTTTCAAAGTCTTCAAAACGTTGCTCAGGAAGCAATACCTACTGCCAAATGATTTTGAATGCACAATATAGTAGATATAAAGAATCTAATCGATTATTTGCTGAAAAAGAAACATTTTGTTACAATATTTTGACATACTAACAAACGCTGAACTGCAAAAAGCAGACTGCTTTGGAAGATCTTCTTTCTTTAGCTTCAGCTCAAATAACTTTCTTCTTCTGAATCTTCTGCTTTAGTATTCAGGTTGCTTTGTAATCTTTCAGAAGTCTTCTTCGCCACCGTCACCACTGAAGACTCCTAAAGTTTGCTTTGAAAGCAATATCGCCAGCTGATTCTAAAAACACAATATGGATGGACTGTTTGCCTAAAAAGGAGCCTGCTATGACAGTCTTTTTGCCTTACAAGACCAAGCAATCTCCTTTGGAAGATCTTCTGCAATAACTCCATTTGTGGGTCATGTATTTTAGTAAGTTTTCTTCAGGCTTTTCAGGATCTTAGCCAACTTTGTACCCTTGCAGAACATCTTTTGGCACAATTACAGCTCACGACTTCCAAGCAGTGCTACATCCAGTTATTTCTCAAGAAAGCAGTAGTTTCAAGTATGATGCTCTTCTTACAGCTTCTAATTCAGATTGCACTGCAAGCGGTCCCCTCCGTTGGGATATCTTCTTGCTTTCAGATTCAGCGATCACTTGTAATTTAATAATTTTCTTTTGTTACCTTTGCCGATTTCGACCAATTTATAATGTCTTAGAAGAATTTTTTTGGACACAATCACCAATAAAGACTCTCAAAGTCGTACCAGAAGCTCTCAACAAAACGAAAGAATAGCGTTCTCATCTCCGATGATTTTCTCTTTTGCAAAATTTTCATTCTGTAAACTCTGATAATGCGAAATTTTTGCCGAAATACTTTATTTTAATAGGTACCAAGATAATCTTTTCAAAAGTAAAATGCAGCAGTTCTCAAACTTTTCAAAAACCAACCAATATTGAATTTTTGCAAAACACTTTCAAAATCGGCTTCCAAAAAGAATTTTAGGAATTTCTGACCGCACTTTGGCGACCACTGGATTTGATAGTCAATATCAATCAAACAAAAGTGTCACCTTAAAAAAAATGGCAACTCCCAGATTAGCAGTAATTTCTAGAATTAATGCTTCATGCTAATTATTGGCAAAAATTCTCGATTTTTTATTTTGTGAAGGTAACAAAAAGTGCGGACTAAAAAATCCGTACAATTAATCCGTCTTACGTGCCGGTTTTCTGTATCTTTTCATAATCAATCAGATGGGTTTCGATTGTAAATTTTATTTTGCCGTTTTAGTCAATGCAACACCACTTTCCGTGCTTGAATCCATTCTAACAGTTTACTAAACATACAATTTCGTTGAAACTTCCCCCTTCGTTTTACTCCTTTTTTGTATTCAAACAAACAATTTATAAACCAGATAAGGTATTAAATGAATACGGTATTATTATCGTGGATATTTGCGTGCACACTCCCAAAACTCACTCTACTTTATGCACCCTTTCATGACCCTCTATCTCTCTCTTACACTAGCCACACTTAAGGTGTACAGAGCTGGATTAAGGGCGAGTCTTGTACAGGGTGGCCCATTTCCTATCAGGAGAGCTCGTACAAAATAATGGATAGTACATTCCTGTGCTACTTTTTCGAGACTAGTCAGATGGTGAAATTAGATTTTTGCTATGTTCTTTTGTTTTCGAGTTATTTCCGGTTTTTCATTTTTTCGAGATTTCGAAGATGCCTTATATCTCGTAGACTTTTGGAAAAGTCGATACTTTTTCTACTGTTTCTTGTGCAGTTTTTAAAGCTCATTTCATTTGGCTAATTATATTTTCTCTAGCTTTCACCGTTTTTGAGTTATAACACAAACTTATGTTTTTTTTAAATGGAACATATATTTAATTTATCACTAATTAAATTGCTTATTTTTTTCTGATTCCAAATATATATAGTTTGATATAGTTATTAACAAAAATGCGGGAGTTATTTTGAAAATTTCGATTTCGCAAGTAGTGATTACAAAAATTATACTCGAAAGAACTTTAGAGTGCCATGAAACAAATTTTACCTATTGCAAAATAAGAAAACAAAAGAATAAATAAATAGCAATCAAAACAATAGTTGACAAGCTAAAAAACAATTGCTTCATAGCACTCTAAAGTCTTTTCGAATATGATGTTAGGAATTTTTCCCTTCGAAATCGAAATCTTTCAAATAACTCTCACATTTTTGAAAATAACTATAGCAAACCATATATATTTGAAATCAGAAAAAAATAAGCAATTTAATGAGCAATAGATTGAATATATGTTCCATTTGAAAAAACATAAGTTTGTGTTATAACTCAAAAACGGTGAAAGTTACAGAAAACCTAATTAGCTAAATAGAATCAGCTTTAAAAACTACATTGAAAACAATGAAAACAAAATGAACTTTTTTGATAACCTACGAGATATAAGGCATCTTCGAAAAAATGAAAAACCGGAAATAACTTGAAAACAAAAGAACATAGCAAAAATCTAATTGCACCCTCTGACTAGTCAGGAAAAAGTAGCACAAGAATGTACTATCCATTATTCTGTACGAGTTCTCCTTGGGCCACCCTGTACAAATAACTCTACTATGCACACGGAAGCCCTAAAAGCAGCTCCTCTACTGATCCGGCACTGGCCACTTACCTATAATTAATGCAATTAACTGTAACAAAGCATCTTTGGCAAAGTATCAAAAAAAACCAAAACGTAAATCGGCGATGAAGAGAGATAGATAGAACAAAAAGACGAATTCAAATCATAGGGGTTAAATTTCAGCTGGCGCCACAACAATTTTAGCACACTTGTGCCTCGGGCCTGACACGTGTTTTATAGTGGGTAGGTACAATACACGAACAGTTCAACAAAAAAAAATTATACTAATTTTAATTATCAGCAACAACCGGGGAAAGAATATTATAGACGAGCCCCTCCCCCCGCCCCGAAAAAAAAACGACACCAATACGTGGCAGAGTAGTCCCGAACATGCTATATGTTAAAATTGCGAGTAGCTCTCGGCTATAATGGCAGTAAATTGGAGAGTGCAGCAAGTGTAAACTCTTTTATTTGTAAAAAACAATTTTTGATTATTTTCGAAGAGAGTAATTATTTGATTTTCGGTGGAAATCTTTGTTGTTGTTGTTGGTTAAGGTTGGATACAGATGAAGGGCTTCACATCGTCACGGTCTCGACGAAGACGAGGGCCACCTGTCGTGGGCACGCGTCGACACCTGGTCGCGCCTTGACTGCACACAAAAACAATTGCAGGTTGTCGTTGTCTTGATTTGCTTGATGCCCTGCCAAATCGTCCAGCAAAACAAACAGCGGATTGGATGTGGTTTTTGGAACGAGTACGCGCCACTGGAGCCCACCGTCTCCGGTGGCAGTGCCCGGTTCTTAGAGGGACAGCACCTGCCGCATCTCGTTACACACACACATATATAGTTGAATACACTCACAGACGGCCGCACAGACATCTATAATCCCCCGGAACGATGCCCCAACACTATCTCCTTCTGATCTGATAATAGTACTCTGATTCTGATCACGACCACACCAGGATCGATTAGCATTCCATGCATTCTCGGCGCGGCCACATATTGCAATCAATTTAAAAAGCCAACAACTACAACCAACGAAAATCGTACAAATTTCCCCGTATACCCGTAACATTAGAAAAAAAAAACACAACGACGGAATTACAATAAAACATGTAAATGAAGCCTTAAAATATTATTATAAAAAAAATATGGAAAAAATGTGGGTGTGTGATATCAGATTTTCCCATGAACTAGAATCGATGTCGCCTCTATTTTCGTATAAATGTGTGCGTGTATTGTTGTGGTACGGGTAACGCGGGTACCACACACTGATAACGCCAATTCGCTGATAATTAACAAATATTGACGCTTTTGTTCGGCGTCATTCGAAAAATCAACAATTTTAAACAAACATCAAAATTTTCGTTATATAGAGGGTGACAATTGGGGCACGCGCCCCCATAGCAGATGGTCCTCATAACAACAACCATCACCACCGGGCACCAGATCAAGTATCCTGTTGTAAATGTAAACACCTGGAGGTGTCCACCCTCTCGATCTACCATTCTCGTCCAATCAATTCGAAACGGAACGTATCAAACAGAGATGGATGGTCGAAACAAAAGAGCGTCTAGCATATGTTACTATGAAAAATCTACCCTAGAATTGATAGTGGAAATTTTCGATGAATTTCCCCGAAATGGTACAGTTTTACAATGAATGACCACCCTTTACTGCAATTATAATGAATTATAAAAATCTTAACCATAACTAATTAGACGGATATCCGTTTGTTATTATTTATAATAATCATAATTTTATTATAAATAATTGAAAATAATTATAATAGTGCAAGTATCCATACTGTTATCAAATCTATAATAGACTCCACCCACCAACCCCTACTCGAATTAGATCAACACACCCGATTGGTTGTACTAACAAGCGACAATTTTAAGCGAGCGGCAAATCGTCGATATTCGCCTCGGTTAGTACAGTATCAACATTGGGTACGGTGCGTTTTGATAATGGTACGTACACGAATAGTGGGGGTATTATAATAAAGTTAACATCAAGTTGTTGGATTGTCAGTTGCCGGTTGTTAGTCGCCGTTCAGGTGTTTGGTAGTGTGTTATAGGTTAGGTTTGTTTTTTTTTGGTTTGATTATTATTTCGTTGCTTCTATATGTGTGTGTGGTTTTGAACATCGATTTTTTTGTGTGTATAAATCAACGAAATTGCGAATAATCAACGATTAGCCGGTTGCAAAAATGGGTAAGTTTTGAAAGGGGGTAGATACGATAAAATGGGGTGTTTTTGTTTGTATGATTAGTGACGACGGCCGGTCTCGACTACTACTACTACAACAACAACAACAACAACAGGGGTGTGTTTTCGTTGTAGAAATCGATAATCCGGCTTCTATTTAATTCGATTTATTTTCGTGGTATTGGGTAACCCCGTGGCTAGTGAATCATCTAGTCTGGGTTGTCTTCAGTGCTATGATGTCACACAAAACGATCTCATCGGAGTGCGGACAAGTTCGCACAAGTTGTGTTGAAATTCGTGGAATTTCCCAGAGAAAAAAAGCAAACAGATGAATACTTGAAATTTTTGCAATTGAGGGTGGAGTCCTGTAGTTGACTCATTTTTTTTTCTTCTTACTATATAACATTTCTACGATTATCTGGCGTCGACGTTATTATGACTAAATTACTGCTAAAATGAGGTTTTATAAATAAATCGATTACGATTTAATTTTCCATTAAATTTAACTATAAT
The DNA here is from genome assembly GCA_021725515.1 of Epicauta chinensis. Lineage (NCBI taxonomy): Eukaryota > Metazoa > Arthropoda > Insecta > Coleoptera > Meloidae > Epicauta > Epicauta chinensis. The sequence goes on along the minus strand of JAEDXX010000106.1, from coordinate 54,190 downwards.
TGGTGAAACTCACCGGACTCCCGGATTCTATAACGTAATCTTCATCTGTTGCGAGTATTTTCGCAAAAATTGCGGATAATGCCAGAGAATTTGGCCAATTTCATTTAACACAAAATCATTACTGTTAATTGATGGTGAAAGTTTGTTTAGCAATGGTTTTCTAAAGAAAACGTTATTTTCTAATTAGGCTAGTCTGTGGCGAATTAGCCGTCTTCATCTCTACCCAGGACCGGATCTAAACTATTTTCTCTTTATATTCTTGATTACGGTCTCCTTTTGGGTTTAGTTTCACAGTAAATCCGTATCTGATCTCGATTAAATCAATACACTTAGATTCTTGTAATTGGGCCGACTTGACTTGAAGGCAGTTTCTAGAATTTGCCATCGATTTTTTCCCAGATTTCGACCCGAAAAGTGTGTGTAAGGCGACCTATTTAAATATATAAAAATTCGTAGTATTTAGGTCGCGTTTCCAAACCGATTTCATTTTGCAAATCAAATGCAATTTATCAAGGGAGAGTCCAGAACCAGCCTCCTCTACGAGCGATCTTTTAGAAGCACAAAATTCCGTTACGATAAGAAACTGAAAAACTCTTTAAAACAAGATAAATAAATTATAAAAAAAAATGTAGTAAGTACTCATACCAGGCCGAGGCGAAATTAATTTTTTTTTTTCAATACTTTATCGATTAAAAACTCGATGGTAAAGTAGCACTCAATGGTAAAGTGTTTACTTTAAAAAACAGTTCCTAGTTGTTTACAGAAATCCAACAACCATTGACAACTATATGAATAATTAATGTCATGTAGCTTATTATTAGCAAATTAAAAAAATCTTGTACTGTACACGGTGGTAAAGGCCCTTTATCCACTCGCGGATATGTCTCACTCGGTATCTGGCCCCGTGAGCCAAACTTCCGCTCGTGAATAAAGTATGACTTTACCACCTTGTATACAGTAAATAACTATTCCTTATGATCAGTCAAAAGATGCAATAGCGCCCTTTATGTACTGTCTGTAATGTTAACTAATATCCTTTACGGACGCCTATACCTAACACCCTTTGAATAATACGCACCCATCTGCGTTAACTCTCGTCTCGGCCTAGCACGAGGACAATAGATATATTTCGTATTGCAATCTCTGCACCACTCACATAGTCGGCCCTGGAACGGCCCAATTTCGTAAATTTTCCTTATTACGTCCAGTTCCATAATTTTTAGATGTGTTGATGTAGAGTTATACTCATAGGCGAAGAAATAAGGCCACTTTCTAGCTCTTCTGTTGAATAAAATTCTTAGTTTGGTGTTCTGTTCAGTTCTGCTATTTTTTTTACTTTATCAATGAAAATGAAGATGAAGATGATCGTTTTTTGTAGAATCTCATCAATTTCCATTATTTTCTAAACAGTAGCAAATTAAAAATACAATTAGGTATATTTAACCCTCATCATAAAGGTCCTGTCTCGGATTTTCTTGTAGACGGCGTTTCATGTAACTTCAACCATCCGAAGGCGTGGCTTGTGCTACAGATGATCTCCGCCACTCCCGGATATTTATCATACAACAGCGTACAATCGAGAGAGAAAAAAAAGCCTCTGTTCTACTAATTTTTCTGCAATTAATCCTGGATTTTTAGCCACTCTTAGCTGCTGCGAAAAGGTCGAAGTAACTTGTTAAACAGTAACTTTTATTTGTTCAGTTTCAAATACCTGTCTCATAATACGATTATCATCCGGATGCGGGTAATTTAATCAGGACCGTCGCTCTTTCGATAAAATGTGCGTGTTTCTTTGATTAATTGTTTGAGAAATACCGATCTTCTCCACCACTTTGTCACCTTCTAAAACGGTCAAAGTAACTCATTAAACATTAACTTTTATTTGTTCTTCTTCAAATACCTGTCCCGTTGCGATTATCATCCGGATGCGGGTGATTTCAGGACCGTCGCTCTTTCGATAAAATGTGCATGTTTCAAATCACATTTACCGTTCATAAAACTGATGATAGAAAAACACACTATTTTCCGGGCAAAAAATCAGACTTGATTTGTACAGGGTGGCCCATTTTCAATGGTTTTGCAGCATATCTCCTACAAGAAGAGCTCGTACTACTTTTTCAAGACTAGTTAGATGGAGAAATTAGATTTTTGCTATGTTCTTTTGTTTTCGAGTTATTTCCGGTTTTTGGTTTTTTCGAGATTTCGAAGATGCCTTATATCTCGTAGACTTTTGGAAAAGTCGATACTTTTTCCACAGTTTCTAGTGTAGTTTTTAAAGCTGATTCTATTTGGCTAATTATATTTTCTCTAGCTTTCACCGTTTTTGAGTTATAACACAAACTTATGTTTTTTTAAATGGAACATATATTTAATTTATCACTAATTAAATTGCTTATTTTTTTCTGATTCCAAATATATATAGTTTGATATAGTTATTATCAAAAATGCGGGAGTTATTTTGAAAATTTCGATTTCGCAAGTAGTGATTACAAAAATTATACTCGAAAGGACTTTAGAGTGCCATGAAACAAATTTTACCTATTGCAAAATAAGAAAACAAAAGAATAAATAAATAGCAACCAAAATAATAGTTCGTTGACAAGCTAAAAAACGATTGTTTCATAGCACTCTAAAGTCTTTTCGAATATGATTTTCGGAATTTTTCCCTTCGAAATCGAAATTTTTCAAATAACTCTCACATTTTTGAAAATAACTATAGCAAACCATATATATTTGAAATCAGAAAAAAATAAGCAATTTAATGAGCAATAGATTGAATATATGTTCCATAAAAAAATATAAGTTTGTGTTATAACTCAAAAACGGTGAAAGCTAGAGAAAATCTAATTAGCTAAATAGAATCAGCTTTAAAAACTATATTGAAAACAATGAAAATAAAATAAACTTTTTTGATAGCCTACGAGATGTGAGACATTTTTGAAATCGCGAAAAAATGAAAAACCGGAAATAACTCGAAAACAAAAGAACATAGCAAAAATCTAATTACACCATTTGAGTAGTCTCGAAAAAGTAGGATAGGAATATACTATTATTCTGTACGAGCTCTCCAAACATGGAAGGCTAATTGTAAAGTCACAATCCAATAATAGGCGGTAGAATCGAGCTGAAGCAATCGTTTCAGAAGCCATCTCCCCTTCTTGTTGTCTCCTTGCCGTAGAGATTTATCCATATCTGATCTGAAAATGAGAAATCGCCGTTTTGTCAGTGTATCCACTTTTAGAAATTAAATTAAATATCAATTTATTTACTTTTTTTCCGGAAAAAAAACCGAACAGATAACGATGGTGATTTGTTACAGTATATAATCGATTTCTAAGTTTATTCTAATTTCATCTAAATTTTTTTGTTATTATTCTTGTTGTGTGTGTGTGTGTGTGTATCTATCTAAACAAGATAATCTAAACACATCAACCTGTTAGTTATAATACTTGCTCGTTTTTTTTTCCTTCATCTACTTCTTCTCTCCTTTGCTTTCAATCTTCTATTTAATATTTAATTTAAATACCATCATTCTTCACTTTTTCAAAATTCTATCATTATTACTATTATTATTATTAATGTAGATTTTTTGTTATTGTTTCATGCTATTATTTATTTACATATTTATATAACATTTTTTTTTTGTTGTTATTATTATTATTGTGTTTTTATTCCATTTTGCACACTTGTAGGAATCAAAAGGTACCGCTCGTTCGCGCCGCGTCTTTTATAATAATAATCATCAAAACAAAACAACAAAAAAAAAGACGGACTTCATCTTTTCATGTGATAAATTTGTTATATAAAAGCAGACGATGAAGAGATGCAACTGTTAACATTTTCTCATAATCACCGTTTGATAGCATCCGCAGATAGTATCGATTGTCTTTTGTCTGTGTCGCGTGAGAAAATTCTTTTGTTTATTTATGGAAATCTCAAATAATAATAATAATTATTGTGATTTTAATTATTTATAGATTATGACCTTCATTATATTATAGTACCGACTTTATATATAGTACAGTATAGTTCTATAGATATATAGAGAGAGAGTTGTGACTCATACATACAGTATGGGAGTTATAATTAGACACATAAAATTCGCGACCCCCAATGAACAACACCAGTACACTGACTTTTCAAAATCTAAACTTACCAATGACCGGACAATATGCCGATAATTGGCTGAATTATTTACAAACAATAGATGGAAAATTCTCACAATTTCTATTTGAAATAATGGGAAAATGTTGCGGTATCTCTTTTATTCTACAACACTTTTTAAATAACATTATTATTATTTTATGGACTTGTTAACCATTATATAACAATATTGGAATAAATCTCCATTATTGTTGGAGGAGAGAGGGCTTTCTAACTGGGAAAAAATTCATGAAAAAAATCGTAATAATGAACCGAAAAAAAAACCGATTGTTGACGGGCACTGTTCCAGAACGTGCAACTTCTTACTGATGAAGTAATTTCCATATAAAACGGATCTAATACATTGATTTTTTCTATAAATATCCTGAGAGAAAGGTCGGTCGTTGTTAGTTATTCTATCGTATAGTAATATTGTAGATGGGATTTTTTTATTTTCCACAAAAAAATTATGGAAAAATAAATCAGGAGAAGGTCGTATATAAAACCGGATCATATGGGAATTTTCACTTTCTATATCAAGATCCTGATATGAGTGGCAAAATTCCCACAACAAACAAATTCTAATTAGAAAGTGACAATAACCTGTCCATCAGTTGAATAAACAAAACATACAAAAAAAATAAAGTGTCCTAACCGTGGGAAACTGGAATTGCGTAGGTTTCATCATCATCATCATCATCATTGGGTACAAAAAGAACGAAAGAGCCTACGCTCGCCCACTACATCTACCATAACAACGAAAATTATAAATGATTTTATTTTTACGAAAAAAAAGGGGGGATAAAACGCGCCAGTGTGGGCCTAGCCTTAATACAGTACCTAGATGGTCGATATTGCGCGACGATCAACACTAATAATAAAGCAAATAGAGCATAGAAATCCCACCGTAATATATAATTTTTCTTTTACAAACCAAATATAACTGTAAAGGGGTGATTTTAGAGAATTGCCGGCAAAATTCAAAGTCGTAATAATTATGTAGGTGCGTTGCTTAAAATGTATATTTGAATGAGTATGTGTGTGTGTGAGGAGATAGGTATGTGTATGTATGATGGGGTCATTGAATGGCGCTCCACACCTAATACAGACGTGGACGCAGCCCCCGCAGTCTATGCATGCATTTGTGTAAACTTCTAGATATATATTTTATACAAGATCGAATAATTTCTACTATATATTTTTTTGGATGTCTATTGAGAACCGTTTTCTATAGGACATGCGGTAGATTTTACGCCAATTTATCGCCGATAACGGTTAACTAAATAGAAATATGAAAGATATGATTGTTAAGGCTAACCGCAGAAAGTGAAACGCATTGACACAATTCCCATGTGTTCGATTTAGTGTGAATTTCCCTCCTGAGTACGAACCTGTCTCTTTTTCTGCTAATAAGAAACTATATACAAGGACCGTACTCTAATAATTCATCTAATGATTAGATCTAGGAATGTTGAAAGGGAGTAAATTGTAGCACGCCTTCTTTTAAGTCTCTCTCTCTTTTTCTCTCTCGCAATGTGGAATTGTTTTAATTAATTTGTTTATTTATTAATTTTTATGTTTAGATGACTGGTAAACGATCAAGAAGTTTTAAATGCGCCGTCCACCATAGGGACCGTGAGGTGTCCTCTGAGAACGATTTCCATCTGCTTCTGGTCGAACCGCCCCTGTTTCGCAGGTATTTCTATCTGTTTATTTAGTATTATTTTTGTCTTAAATTAACTTTTAATTAGTTGAATTGATGCGAAAATTAATCAAAAAAATAATTGGTTTGTACATTGGAGATAATCAAAAATGATAAAACAACAACAAACCAATCAATTGATTTGATTAATTCATGTAATTATTGTTGACTACTTCGTTTAATTTAATTAATTGTTTCAATTAATTAGAGAGATGTTGAAAGTCACACACAGTTGGCTGTGATTTTTTTTTGTTATCAACAAACAATTGCTATCTCTATTGGTGTAATAATTAGATGAAATTATTTATAAAAACCGTAATTATTTTTAAATATTATAATAATTAGTAAAAAAAAATCGGTGATAGTTGTGGCGTTATCGTAGCAACGCAAACCATTGGCGTAACACTAACAATTTAATTATTTATATTTTAATTGATTACGTAAAATTAGATTACTAATATTATTATTATTAAATCGGGGATTGTTAATTTTCTAATTGTTTTTAATTTTTTCGAATTAATTAATTGCCGATAATAATCGAATTTTTAGTAGTTAACCGACGCTTATGCTTTTCTGTCGTCTGTCAAATCCTCAACCAATCAGATTAAAAACAAATCAAAACAAATGACGATGAATTTAACAATTTTAATTGTTATTATCAGAGTTGGCTGTGATTTTTTATTTAAAAAAAATAACAATATATTTTGTATTGATTTGGCGTAATAAATAAATGAAATTAATAATAAAAATAGTAAACTCACCACAATTATATCAAATTACTGTATAATTATCAATTTTATTGTAATTATTATAAAATATAGTAATAATTATTTTTTTGTTTTATTATTTCATTGTTGCGCTACCATGACAACGCAAACCATTGGCGTACTATTGCCAGTTTTTTTTTAATTAATTTTCTAATTATTGTTAATTTTTTCTAATTAATTATTGATAATAATTGAATTGTTAGTATTCTGTCGTCTGTCAAATTCTGCGACCAATTAGAAATCAGTTTAAAAACAAATCGAAACAAATGACGATCGGATTCAACAATTTTAATTAATTTTCGGTTGGTAATTAAATTGAAATCAGAGTTGGCTGTGATTTTTTATTTAACAATAACATTGGCGTAATTAATTAAAAAAATAGTATACTCACAGTAATTATGTTTAATTATCAGTTTTATTGCAATTATTTTAAAATATAACAATAATTATCGCACCTTAATTAATATAAGAAGTCGGTGTTTGTACAGTTGGTAGGACTTTATTGTTGCGTTACCATAACAACGCAAACCATTGGCGTACTACTGCGAAAGTTATGCAAATTCTTGTTAGTAATTTGAATTATCGTGTATTACAATTTTAATTTATCATTATTATTGGTAATAATTCGTAAATTATTAATTTTTTTATAACTTTTACTTTTTTATAATCAATTAATTATCGATAATAATCGAATTGTTGGTAGTGTAGTCGACGCTTATGTTATTCTGTCGTCTGTCAAATTCTGCGACCAATTAGAAATCAGTTTAAAAACAAATCAAAACAAATGACGATCGGATTCAGCAATTTTAATTAATTTTCGGTTGGTAATTAAATTGAAATCAGAGTTGGCTATGATTTTTTATTTAACAATAACATTGGCGTAATCAATTTAAAAAAATACTATACTCACAGTAATTATGTTTAATTATTGTATAATTATCAATTTTATTGTAATTAATTTAAAATATAACAATAATTATCGCACCTTAATCAATATAAGAAATCGGTGGTTGTACAGTTGGTAGGACTTTATTGTTGCGTTACCATAACAACGCAAACCATTGGCGTACTACTGGGAAAGTTATGCAAATTCTTGTCAGTAATTTGAATTATCGTGTATTACAATTTTGATTTATCATTATTATTACTAATAATTTGTAAATTATTAATTTTCTAATTATTTTTAATTTTTTCTAATTAATTGTCGATAATAATTGAATTATTAGTAGTATAGTCGACGCTTATGTGATTCTGTCGTCTGTCAAATTCTGCGACCAATTAGAGATCAGTTTAAAAACAAATCAAAACAAATGACGATCGGATTCAACAATTTTAATTAATTTTCGGTTGGTAATTAAATTGAAATCAGAGTTGGCTGTGATTTTTTATTTAACAATAATATTGGCGTAATTAATTTAAAAAATACTATACTCACAGTAATTATGTCTAATTATTGTATAATTACCAATTTTATTATAATTATTTTAAAATATAACAATAATTAACGCACCTTAATTAATATAAGAAATCGGCGGTTGTACAGTTGGTAGGACTTTATTGTTGCGTTACCATAACAACGTAAACCATTGGCGTTCTTCTGCGAAAGTTATTCAAATTCTTGTTAATAATTCGAATTATCCGTGTATTTTAATTTTAATTTATCATTATTATTAGTAATAATTCGTGAATAATTAATTTTTAATAACTTTTACTTTTTTGTAATTAATTAATTATCGATAAAAATCGAATTGTTGGTAGTGTAGTCGACGCTTATGTTTTTCTGTCGTCTGTCAAATACCGCAACCAATCCGATTAAAAATAGAAAAAAATCCAAAACAAATGACGATCGAATTCAAACAATTTGTTATAATTAATTTTCTCGGTAATTAATTAATTTTTCTATTTTTAGAAATACTTTCAATTGTTGGCAAGAATCGTTGATAAATTTTTTTTTTGGGTTGTTTCTTTAAAATAGATAACAGGAAATGATAAAAATAACAAAAAGAGGCGAGAAAATTCGATAAATTATTGCCACTAATGCAGTATAACTGGATTTATTATTAGCTTCCTTTTTTTCGGGTTTTTTTTTTTATTAAAATTATAACATTTTGATGGTCAATTTGTAGAGAATTTCACACAGGAAATCTAGTAGAAAAATTACAAATTAGCAAAAAAACACGTAGTATAATCCTATAGTTAGCAAGTAGCGTCTAGACGCCGATATTACAGACGTCGCGACGCTATTATTAACAAAAGAACCCCTGCAGCGTATTAATGGTTATACACATACATTAAATATAATGAGAATAATGTAATTATAATTAGTTTAATTGTTATTTCCAGGATGGTCAATATAGTTGCTGAAGAGTTCTTAACGGATGAAAGAGACCGGAAATACTATGCAGATCATTACACCTGCTGTCCACCACCTTTATTTATAATAATAATCACTCTAGTCGAGGTAAGTAATTATCATCGACTCAAAAATTTCAAAAGAGAGAAAGCGAGAGTATTCTAAAAATAACGATACACACGACGAGCACAGATGGCTCGAATTTTTGGGGGTTTCAATGAAAATTCATCAATTGGGGTGGTGGATTCAGGGCGCACACAATTACCACGTGTCTGGGGGCATATGTTCCAATATTTGGAAACGTGCACACGTGCCTTGTTGTTTTGGGGATAGATTTGTTGGAATAGAGAGAGAGTTCAGGGGAATCTAATTACTTTTGGCGTTCGGTAGAGAGTCCCGGTATGTTAAAAGTTTAAATTTAGAACAGTTGGTGTTTCTTTTATTCAACCACACTAACACACACTAAATGTAAAGTTTAACAGTTTGTATTTCATGATGGGTTCAATGTAACAAAGTAAATCCCACGTTTTTCAACTATTTGAAACAACATTTGAAGGTGTTTTTTTTTGCCCCGCTCTCTCTCTCTCTCTCTTACTCTTTCGCTCAACAATAATTAACAATGACAATTATAATTTTATTGTCTACGTCAATAGTTGTCTAGACGTTAAAATTTATAATTGTGAGAATTTTCCTATTTTAATAACAATTGTGTTTGTTTTGTTTGTTTAAAACAGCTAGGATTCTTTATCTATTACTCGGTGAGTACAGGTGAATTGAATCCAGCCGGTCCGGTACCTACCGACTCGATTTTCATCTATCGCCCCGATAAACGCCTAGAAATATGGAGATTTTTGCTCTATATGATGCTACATGCCGGGTAAGTTGATGAGGAAGTCTCTCAATTGAGGATGTTGTTGATTGAAACAAATTATTTGATTCTAGCTGGCTCCATTTGGGCTTCAATTTAGTCGTACAAATGTTGGTCGGTTTACCATTAGAAATGGTGCACGGTTCTGGACGTGTCGCCTTAATCTACATGGCTGGTGTCGTAGCCGGTTCTTTAGGCACATCAGTCTTCGATACTGATGTGGATTTAGTTGGGGCTTCCGGTGGTGTTTATGCACTATTAGCAGCACATCTTGCTAATGTTCTGTTAAACTATAATAATATGCAATGTGGTATATTGCGTTTATTTGGTATTTTTGCAATTGCCTCCTGTGATGTTGGTTATGCGATTTATTCACGTTACAATACGGAAATGATGGGTCCTCCAGTTTCGTATGTGGCACATTTAACCGGTGCATTGGCTGGTTTAACGATCGGTTTGTTAGTGTTGAAGAATTTCGAACAGAAATTACACGAACAATTATTATGGTGGGTGGCATTAGGTGTTTATGCTGCTTGTACGATATTTGCAATTATTTTCAATATAATGAATCCGACGCAAACAACACCTGAAACTGTTGAGAATTTGGGTGATGGCGTTAATAGTCAATATGTTTATAATCGATTCGGTGTATAGATTTGTGAAGATTCTTTTCTATTTTTTGTTTTTGTTATTGTTATTGCCACAGTACTGATTTTGTTTATAATTCCATTCCATTTTCGTTTTTTTTGTTTGTTTGTTTGTCGATTAATTACAAATGAAAATTATAAAGAAATTGATGGCAATAAGAATTTTCACAATTGTTTATTTTGTAAATAGCGTTATTTATATTTATTTAAATTTAATCAATCAAATCTAAACCAAAGACTGAAATTAATTTTCCACTGATTTCTAATTAATTAATTTAAAAAAAAAACAAAACAATCAAATAATTCAAATGGAATTATTGTCAATAACAATACGCATTTAGTCCAGTTCCTAATCGTTAAAATTCCAGTTTTATTTGTAAATTGTTAATTAAATAAACTAATTGACAATAATTCCAGTTTCAGTCGATCTATTTATTTATCAATTAATATTAATAATACCTAATTATAATTAAAATAATAATAATAATAATAATAGTGATGATAAGGAAGTTTATAGGTTCGTGTCTTTTTTTGTACTGAGTGATATTATAAAACTAGTCATATTGTAAATCTTTGTTTGTAAAACGAACTATATTACAGAAGCAGAAGAATCAATAAGCCTACCAAAGAAAGTGCTAGTTGAAAACATTAAAATTAATTAGTTTAATTAATTAATAATTTAATTAATATATTTACACTTGGAGCCGCCTTACGATTTAGATGGTAGTAGAAACGAGTTTTTTCATATATGATGTGGTTGCTGCCACAAAGAAAATTGTATTTTTTTACACTCAGGTAGATAATTCACACTTACACACACACACATTCAAAAATTTGTACATTTTTGGGCATATTAATGAAAATTGTATTTTCACACGCATTTCTGTTATTGTTGAAATTATCATTTGCAGTTTTCCAAAAAACGAAATCGTAATAAAGTAAATTCAATGATTTGGTGGGTTTTTCATTGGCAACGACCTTCCAGTGTAGATCGTGGGATTATATGGGGACAAGGAGAGATGGCCTGTGAAACGATTCGACTGCCTAGTATTGCATTTACATTTTATAATTAGCCTTACTTCACAAACCGATACAATGTAAAAATCCGCTGTAACGCCCCCCGCAAATGTTCCACAGATCCTCGGTTTGAATGATCTCCTTTGAGAAGTCTCGTGGAAGGGCGTCCGGTAGTTATGCAGCCCAAAATACATCAAATGCAAGTTATACTTCAATAAAACTACAAATATTGATGCAGAGTGATAGATTTGATCAAACGGCATTATAAACGGGGCTACAAGCGTGATATTTGGTAGTGGCATACCATCTGAAAGGGTTTTTCCACAACCGGAAATATCTATTATAAGTTCTAAGCGGAACTGCTTACTTCCCGAAAATGCAAACTTATTAATTTTTCTTTAACAAAATAGAGATTTCTATAACTGAAAAAAAATTCTTTAATTAATTTAAAAGCCCTTTTTATAAATAAAAATAAATGTAAAATATTAACTAATCTAATATATTATTCTATTGTTATTTTTTTGTTCATAAATGTTACTTTTTTAACCTGCCGGTGAAAAAAATTGTTAAACAGCTTAAAAAAAAATAGCCGTTTAGCCGGTTAACCATTAGCTAATTAACTTAGCTAGCTCAATTAACCGGTTAAGCTGATCGGCTAGCCAGCTAATTAACTTAGCTAACTCAGTTAACCGGTTAAGCTGACCGGATAGCCAGCTAATTAACTTAGCTAACTTTTTTAGCCGGCCTAACCGGTTAAATTGTACAGCACTAATACAGCAATAATATTATTAACTATATTATATTATTATATTAATTGAATATATCAAAACTATAAATGTCATTCCTAGAACGGTTTCCAACGGTCTCCATAAACAAACTTCCCCCACGCAAATTTTACTTCCCGCACGCAAATATTACTTCCCGCGCACAAATCATAGTATTATTTCATAGCGTGTGCAATCTGCTACTTTCCGTACGAAACTGCGGACTGAAAGTTAGCACTTTCGCCGCATGAGTAATACAAAATTATTCATATTAAACATAATGACAATTTTTCTAATGAAATTTTAATATGCATTAGTACACATTTTTCAGGCTACAACAAATCGACAAGTCGATTGCGCATCGTTTTTATGATAAAAAATAGATCTTCTGTACACAAAAGTCGGCCACCCTTATATTACACTAACTAATTGTTTTTCGTTTTCTATTTGTGACAAAATATTGTTAAATATTTCATCTGCAATGTTTACTACTGTTTTGGGAAAAAAAAATAAAGTAAGAGTAAAACGGCATGAAAAGTTAAAACTACTTGGATATTATAGATACTACAAAACAGTATTTCCAAATATGGTTGAAAAACATTAGATACGGTTAAAATAGAAATTCTCAAGAGATTAATTTTATGGTGTTTGGGACGACCCGACAAGTCATAAATTTTGTTTATTACGGACAAGGCATCTCTCTTCTACCCTAAAGACAGCTGTCACAATTTAAAATCTTTCTCTACAATAGGCAACCAATGTTACCCTATTCCAGTTTTTTAGCTGACCTCTAGACTCGCCTTAACATACGGTGATAGTAAATGTCCGAAACGTCATTTATAGTTCAAAATTATATGTTTAAAAATAGTTATTAATCAAATTTGTTATTCAGATAAACTTTTGAAAAATTTTGAACAAAAAAATAGAAATGTGGAAAAATTATAGAGGAGGCTTTTTAGTTAGTCTTATGAAAAAAGGGTTTTTCAAAGATTTTAAAAAAAAAACAATAATTTCGTACAAGCTTTATAAGTAATGGAAGTCGTTCAAACAATAGAAAAATACAAATATTACGATTTTTCAACAAAACGTTTTCGTCTGTTGAACTTACTTAAACTACCGCTATGCCTAAATGCTTTATTACAAATATCACACTCGAACTCTTCCATTTTTATGTAATTTTAAATGTTTACTTAGAACAGTTCTAAACGAGAACATCTTATTACAAATATTACAACAATAAGGCTTCTGATCAGTATGTATATTTAAATGATCTCTTAAATGCGATCGTGTCGTAAAGGACTTATCGCAGATATTACATTTAAATGGTTTTTCACCCGTATGTACTTGTTGATGTCTCAATAAACTCTGCTTGTACGAAAATTGTTTACTACAAATAGTACATTTAAACAGTTTTTCACCCGTATGTATTCGTTGATGTCTCAATAAAGTCTGCTTCTGTGAAAACTGCTTCTTACAAATATTACATTTATACGGTTTTTCACCCGTATGTATTCGTTTATGAATCCGTAAATAAGCCTTCTGTGAAAACTGCTTCTTACAAATATTACATTTATACGGTTTTTCACCCGTATGTATTCGTTTATGAATCCGTAAATAAGCCTTCTGTGAAAATTGCTTCTTACAAATATTACATGTGACCGGTTTTTCACCGGTATGTATTCGTTGATGAATCAATAACATATGCTTGGATGAAAATTGTTTCTTACAAATATTACATGTGAACGGTTTTTCACCCGTATGTATTCGTTTATGACACTCTAAGTTCACCTTTTGTGAAAATTGTTTCTTACAAATTTTACATGTGAACGGTTTTTCACCTGTATGTACTCGTTTATGAGTCTGTAAATAAGCCTTCTGTGAAAATTGCTTATCACAAACATTACAACGATAAGATTTATTATCCGTAAGTACTTTTTCATTTCTATATAAATTTGCCTCACCTGAAGACTGTTTATTACAAATGTTCGATTTCAACGGTCTTTCTGGCGTCTGCATTTCCGCATTGGTTTGTAACGTCTTCCTATTGTGTACTTTTAAGTTCATCTTTGAACCATATCGGGCATTCCTATGTCTTTTTGTACTTTCACTATTTTTTTTCAAAGTCTTATCTGTAATATTAATCGAATTATCAACATTTAAACGTTGACTATATCTAGTATTGTATTTTCTTCTATTATTATTATTCATCTCCACATCTGATTCTTCGTTTTCAACATTACTGTCATTATTAGAATTTGTACTCGAACTGTTATCGCCAAAATTTTTACTACTACCTACAACATCTTTGGTGGTACTTATCTCATTTCCATCACTAGAAATTATATCATCATTCACAGTAAGTCTTGAATTATTGTGATTTGTAGAAATCGTGTAGCTTCCATCGGTTTCAGTAGAATCTCTATTGAAATCAATTTTATCAACAGTGCTGCATTTGCTGCTTTGTCTCTCATTTGTTTCGTTACTATTATCATCGGGACTTGTATAACACGCTGGTACCTTCTCATTATTATTAATTCCATCTTCGATTGTCAATTCTTCAGTATTTTGATTATCAATCACATCAGCGCTACTATTGTTCAATTCTTCTTTAATTTCATCGTCTAGAATTAAATAACAGTAATAATAATTTGTTCAGAACCGACCTTCCCTAATAAGGGGCTCGGATGCAAGCAATTAATATTCCGGGTGTCCAAAAGTTTCATTACTATAAGAAATTCGAGAAACTTTTTATAAACCAACAAACCAAATACAAAAAGAAAATGTGGGTAAATTTTTGAGGGACTACTATAAATCATCAGGGCTTTGCAGCCTCTACACCCCTTTGAGGTCGGCTCTGAATTTCAATTGACAATGTGACTATTAAAAATATTTTTTTACCAATTTCTAAAGAATGCTCTTCTATGTCTATTTCTTCTTCCTTTACAATAGAATCATCACTATCTGAACTGCTAGATGTGCAATGTACTTCAAAATAATCACAATCATCATTTGTCTTCTTTGATAATAGCTCTTCTGCATGTTGGAGTTGATAATCAGTATCTAGAATCGTCTTCCGGAAGGCACTGTATTCTACCAATTTAATGAAGCACGGACCACATATAGTTTTCGTATATGGATCGTTCTTCGTTATCTAGAAAAAACAATATTAATTAATTGATAAATATAAAAGCCAAAACTCTTCAGATTTACTATTAATCTTGATATTTGTTTAATTATTTTCCACATTGGTGGTTTAAATTTTGAATCAAATATATGTTGGCACATTCGTGGATCTGGATCCGTATTACATAAACGACACTTGTCCATTTTTTCTTTCTGATGAATTTCAAATAATTTATATTCACTGTGTTAATTGTTGATAAATGTTTTGGTTAACCTATAAAATGCGTTATTTCAGAACTGGTTTTTTGTATTTGTGTATTGGCTATACTGGAGCTAAAGCTGCGTATACACCTAAGCATTTGTCCCACACAAACCGTTCGGCGGATGCACTAGTGACGTCACAAATTTCCTGACATTATTATAACTCTATGCAAGTAACTTGTATATAGTTCACTGCTTTTACAGAATGTCCCTGCTAAGTGTTCCTCATTAAATATCTCGTTTGTTTGTGAAATGAAACGGAAAAGTATTTAAAGAAATTAGACTACAACGTCTATACTTCAATTGGCCGATACGTAAGCTTTCAGTAGGATGCAGTGAGGCAGTTGCAAGCAACAAGGAAAGCTAGATACTGTGTGATTCTCATCCCGTTCTAACTCACTAGTTCATATGGAAGAAAAGTTCGCAAAAATACTATTTTCAATTTTTGAACTTAAAAGAATTAACATTAAATTGAGTTGAATTTACATTTAGTGATCATTGTAGAATATTTTAGTATTACTTTATTTCATAATTCAATCATTAGATGAATCAGAATTATCGGTTCTTTATAGTTATTAACATTCTACATGAATGAGGAACGCTTATTTTTCAGTTTTTGATTGAACGCAATGCTTTCAATCCATTTTAATCTTAACAGACTTGAGTAATGTTGTATTTTCAATATTTACAGCAACAATAAAGCACTGCAATAAATTTATAATATGACTGCGTAATAAAATTGAACTTTCTTCATAATATAAGGGAAAATTCAGGATGTTAATTAATAATTACATTAGAATATACCGGTAAACTAATGCAACTAGGTACATTAGAAGAAGAGTGGGAGGAAGTGTCCTTGTATTCACGGCATACGATAGAACAATTGTGTGGAATTTTTTAATGTTTATTATTTAGTTAGACACCCACTGTTGTTAAGACAGCAATATCAACAAACATGTGTTGTCTTTGTCGTACTCATAATGAGACTTTTCAGAATCAAATTTCAATCAATATTTATTAAAAAAAAACAACTTATAGAATCACGAATTAAATCCGTACACAAGTAAATTATCTAAAAATTCATAAATACCAATGATGGAATTATAAAAAGTACAAAAGAAAACGATTCTTTACATACTAGACAAAACTAATAAATGAACATTGAAATGAAAAATCAGATGCCTAGTTACTTTATTTTCGAATTATCAGATAATAGTTCTAAGAAATTATACATTGTGTGCAAAATTTCCTTTAATTCCATTGACGCCAGTTAAATGTTATGTCTATCTAGCAACGGACTATTAAATTGTTTGTAACTTTGAAAAGAATAAGACACAGTACAGTCCGTCCTTGTCGAACTCATTACAGCATGAGATGTACCTAACTGGCTGTGGACAATTTTCAAAACTCATAATGAGTACAACAAAGACAACATACGTTTGTTGATATACCTTGCTTTGTCAGTTATATTAAATTCAACACGTATTTATAGCAACTATTAACCTTGACTCCAATGAGAAGTGTCTAGGGATGTGAAAAAATAATCGATTTTTATATTAATCGATTACTATTTTTTTATAATCGATTTTTAATAATCGACTCTCTAGATATTAAAGATAGATTTTTAATAAATCGATTATATTAATTACACTCTATTTTTTTTAATTAAAAGTAAAAGTTTAAGCCAATATAGCCAAACTATCTACACATTTAGCACTAATTAATTGTTAATATTAATCTGGTAATTTTATTATGTACAAAAAAATGCAACTTTTCGAATAATTAAAAAAAATCGAGTTTCTCGCAAAAATCGGTTTTTTCTTAATAAATCGATTTTTTTGCAATCGTCTAAATAAAATACATAAAAAAACTCCTCCTACTGAAACCATCTATCGTATGCCCTGAATAGGAGGAGACTTTCTCCCACTCTTCTTCTGATGTACCTAGTTGCATTAGTTTCTCGGTATAACAGAAATTATATTAAACAAACGATGGCGGACATATTGTGTGCATATGCAACCAAATATACATAACATGATATTTACCCGGTTTTAAATACAGATTAATCGCCTTTTATTGGGAGGGCTACTATTTAAGGCAGGAATACTTATCAACTGAAAATATCTCCATCTTCCAGATTACATTAATTCTGGATAAATTCGCGAAAAACTGTTGGCGGTTATGCAACCGAACATACTTCCAACATCGAGTCTTCAAAAATTATAATTTTGCGTAATAAATTGGGGGCCAAACAAAAATTCCGGTCTTTTCCGTTTAATTTCCATCTAAATTTGTAAATTTAAAAAAAATAACAATAACAATGACTAGAAATAGTTGCGAAAAACGGCAACAAACAAATGCACCCATCTCGCCACCGGCCTCTGTACGTCTGCCGGCAACGCAAGTCGAAACAATTGCCGATACTCGGCATCGAAGCGTTGCCGTAACGCCTCGTTCTCCGTAACGATCGCCACTTGAGTCTCCAGGTCACGGTGTACGGACCGCTCGCCGAAATTCGGCGATCCTATCAACGTCAAACACGGATATCGGCCACCGGGTGGATAATACCTACAAATTATGATGAATTATGATTCTTTTTTCTGAATAGAGAACAAATTAAATACCATAATCCTTTCGAATGGTACGTCCATTTGTTGCGTAAATACTCGAATAGTTTGATACGGTCGTACTGTGCCGATTTGATGAATTGTTGTTGGAATTTGTGGGCGATCAATGAGTACGCCGCCGGTATACCACCAGCAACGCCACGGGCACCGTAGAAACCGTTGCATTCGGGATGTGCCATCAGAATTTCGCACTGTGCCCGACACTCGATCAACGTCTCCATGTACTGTTGAGTTAGATTGAAATAACCGGTGGCTATCTTGAGATTGGCGCCGATCGGTGATTCGGCCAACAAACGTTGCGTAATTTGTGAATCCTGTCGGATACCGAATTGGCCCATTTGTACCAATGGAAAAATCCACGTATCGTAATCGTTGTCTTGTTGGATGATCTGTTGGTGGGATTTCGTCTCCTCCAAATAATCCTCAATTAATTCTTTTGCGTTTTCCACAAATTTATTGTGATCGCCTTCGTACGGCGACTGTTGCCAATCGTCTGCCAGCGTTATTCGATTGTTGGCGGTCATCTTCAAGCTGAATCGCTGTACGTTGCGTACGAGACCCGCATAGAAATCGCACAATTTCCGATCGTTAATGACGACATAACGGTCCTGACGGTTGGTGAAGTAATCATTGGATAGATTAGCACCGCTAATCACCAACGTATCATCGAAAATATACAATTTCATATGTTGTAGACCCAACAATTCGTTCCAACGGTCCGGCGCCAATTTCTTAACAACGCCCCGTAATTTCGGCGTATGATACAACGACACCTCACAATTCTCGTTAAGCCTCAACAACGGCTGCAATATCGTCCGTGAATTCACATCACCACGACTGCCGCGCGTATAATCCAACAGCACGCGCACATTCAAATCGCCGTTACGGAAATTATGGTTACCTATTAACGTTTCAATTAATTGTCGTTCTAAATTACCGTTACCCAGATATAAGCTGACTAAAATGATGCGTTTCTGGGCGGTTGCACAACCATCACGTAAGATTTTGTAGAATTCGTGCGGTTCGGTGAGGATCCGTAAACGGTTTGAATTGATTGGAAAACATGGTGCCACACTTGTCAGCCATGCAAAAATCGAAGTTTCCGGTCGTGTGAACGGATTCGTACAGACGGTTGGCTCGGGGGGCTGTACAACCGCCTCGAACACACCGCTAAAGAGACGGCGCAACATTGAGGTTATGTCGGCGATTTTTGAGGTTAGGACGCCGATTGTCGAACGTTATTTGTAGCTCTCACCAATACATTATTGATTATTCCAATAAGCAACTATTATAATTTATAAAAATTTATTGAATTTACTTTCAATTAAATGCAATATTTAACGAAACTCGAAGAAATATACATTTGTTTTTTGTATTTAAAGTAATTTGTTTTGTTTTGTTGTTCTGTTAAAGCGACATCTGTGGGAGAACCATGAAACTGTTAATTACGCATAAAATTTGATTTAATCAAATTTAATTTGATTTATATCTCAAATTTTTGAAAATTTAAGTACTAATTGATGATTATTTGAATTTATTTTACTATATAATAATAAATAGATAGATTTTGCTTGATTTAAAAAATTTGCGATTGTAAATTCAAATTTGGCGCCAATTTCTTGCAATTCCATTGGTCCGCAATTTCCGATTTGTTCAGTTGGTAGTCTGTTTGCATTTCAAAAACCTAACCACAAAACGTGCTTTAACAGTGTTTTTTTCTGTGAATTATAAGTTTTCTTAATAATAAAATGGATTCGCGAATTACCTCTCAATTTTGTGAAAATTTAGCCATTAATTGATGATTATTTGAATTTAGTTTAATATATAATAATAAATAGATAGATTTTGCTTGATTTAAAAAATTTCCGATTGTAAATTCAAATTTGGCGCCGATTTCTTGCAATTCCATTGGTCCGCAATTTCCGATTTGTTCAGTTGGTAGTCTGTTTGCATTTCAAAAACCTAACCACAAAACGTGCTTCAACAGTGTTTTTTCTGTGAATTATAGGTTTTTTTTTAATAATAAAATGGGTTCGTTAAAACGTGGTGCCTTAATTGTGTTGGAAGGTGTCGATCGGACTGGCAAAACAACACAGTGTCGGCAATTAGTTGAGACTTTAAATAGGAAAGGTGTCCAGTCGCAATTTATGAACTTCCCCGACCGTTCCACCCCAACCGGCCAATTAATCAATCAATATTTACAGAATAAAGAATTCAAATTGAACGATAAAGCAATCCATTTGTTGTTCTCAGCGAATCGATGGGAGAATTTCGATAAAATGCACGATTTATTAACGAAAGGCGTTACGTTGATTGTGGACCGTTACTCCTACTCTGGCATCGCCTTTTCAACAATAAAACGAAGTATTTTCGATTAACTTAATCAAAAAAAAACAATCATAAAATTGTGCAAATTTCAGATATGGATTACGAATGGTGTAAACAACCCGAAAACGGTTTAATAAAACCCGATTTAGTCTTCTTGTTAACATCACCACAGGAACAATTGAATAATCGTCCCGGTTTCGGTGAGGAACGTTACGAGGACCAAACCGTACAACAAACTGTAGCGCAAGCCTTCCTCAAATTGAGTAAAGAACACGATAATTGGGAAATTATCGATGCCAGTTGTACGAAAGAACAAGTCCAAGCAACACTCTTAGAGAAGATTCTAGCAA
This sequence comes from Epicauta chinensis, assembly GCA_021725515.1. Lineage (NCBI taxonomy): Eukaryota > Metazoa > Arthropoda > Insecta > Coleoptera > Meloidae > Epicauta > Epicauta chinensis. Next base: position 33,240 of record JAEDXX010000106.1, on the reverse strand, counting down.
AAATCGAGCAAGTCAACGATAAACAATTGGAATATCTCAATTTCAACACACAATAATACAAAATAAAAACATTTATTTATACGGCAAAATCAATCGGGATTTGTTGGTGAGACGTGTTTACGTTTCTTACCCTGTTTCAAGCGACTCTTATCCAACTTTTGATCGCCGATCCTACAATAAAACGTTATGATAATCGTTTGAAATCGTGGTAGAGAGACTTACAGGGCGGTGGATCGTGTCCCAGGTCCCCAATTCGGTAGCGGATTCTGTTGGAAACGCAAAAAACCCAATTTGCGTGATTCGGGATTCGCGTCCGGATGTATAACGAATGAATACTCATTTATGTAGGGTTTTTTCAAAATATTACAACCGGGACTATTATCACTCGAACGTTTTTTACTAATCGGATGGTCTTTCTCCCAATATTTCATAATATCCCATAAAATACGCGTGGGTGCGTTCGTTTTAATCGATGTTTTATTCATATGCGTATAACTCACTTGATAGCCGGCATTCAATAGTGCTGATCTGTAAATCGTCGATTTTATTGTAATTTTAGACGACTTCAATCGGGGGGGGAATTGTACCGAATTATTGCCATCGGCGGCGTCTCGACGTGTAGCGTCCCACTCAATTGCTCCAACGTGTAGTAGAGTGGCACATTCGGTAGTTCCTCGTTGATGACAGACAGAACGCCTTGAATCCGTCGGTGGGTTGTTAATTTATCGGATACACGATCGATTAGTTTTGCTATAAACGCCGAATCGTGTATGGGTGAATTCCAAATCGGCCCGCCTGTGTGATACGAATTGTTGCAATGTTCGCAAGTACCGTGTAGTTGATGGGTGGGCAGGCTGTATTTCAACTGTTGATTTTTATCGTTGAACTTCACAACGCCCAGTGGTTGCAGAACGAAACTACCACAACCGACGCAATGATTAACCAACGATAATTTACTGAAATTTTTGTTTGTTTTTGAAAATTACCCTTAATTGATGAGAAAGTGTTTGATGCCAAGCTAAATGCGTGTTCAATTTTTGTTTATAACGATAAATCAAAAAAATAGGCTTATCAGTTCAATAATTCCGTAATTATTTATAAAATTTAATATATTATGAACTAAATCGGTAGAATGTTTATCAAATATTAACTTAGAAGTCAAATATTTATCGTATGTCGTATTGGTTTATAATAAAACCATTTGTTACTAAAAAACGGCCAATTCTATCGTTTTATCATTGTACTACTTTAATGGTACAAAATATGAAAAAATCATAGGGAACAATTTTGTAGAGAATTTAATTTCGAACAAATCATGTCATTAGCAAAAATTCGAAAAAACTAACATTTCTTATGTTATACAGCTTTAAAGGTCAGATTTTCGTGCGCAGCGCCACTTTTATACCTTGCGGATAGCGTTTTTCGACTTTGTCACTATATAAATAATTAACTAATTGAGATAATCACCTGATTCTAATTTTATTTTGTTTAGAAATTAATTATTTACATTAAATTTATGAAAAATTTCATGAATTCAATTAATTTATGTTTTAAAATTAATTTTAATCTATACGCATAACTCTTCAAAAAATAGTATTCTCACATATTTTTTTAATTTATTCGAGATCTTTGTTTTCAATAACATTTTTAGTTGTTCGATCATGAGTTAGCCAGGTACAATTGTAGAAATATATTTTGTTCAATACTCGCTGTTAAAGTCCTACTTATCGACTAAAAACTCGATGGTAAAGTAGCAATTTACCCACCTCAACGGTAAAGGGTTTACTTTATGGGTAAACTCCATAGCAACCAACAGCAAATAAACAAAAACAATTGCTTGTTGTTTAGAGAAATCCAACAACCACCAACAACGATTGACAACTGAATGAATAGTTAATGTCAAAACTTATTAGAAAATTACAAAAAAAAAAATAAAAAAGAGTTTGAAGGGCAAGTATTAAACAAAATCTTGTACTGCACACGGTGGTAAAGTCTCTTTATCCACTCGCGGATTTGTCTCCGCTCTTGGATAAAGTGTGACTTTACCACCTTGTACAGTCAATAGCTATTTCTACCGTGATTGTCAAACGAAAAGAAAGAAAAGGTGAAAATCTTGGACGTGTTTCTTATTTATAGAGAAAAATGTTTTAAATAATTAATTTTTTAAATTTTATCTAACAATTGTCATTTATTTTCAATAGAAGTAACTGTTTTCAGTAAATTTGTCACATAATCAGAAAAGCTGTTATGTAACAATTGTTTCGAATATCGTGCAATAATTAAAATACCTTCAAACTGAGAAGCAATAAAGTTTCGACATTTTTTCAACAAATTTTGGATAGAATATTGAATTTTGAACAAAATATAATTAGAATCAGGTCACTATCTCAATTAGTTAATTATTTATATAGTGACAAAGTCGAAAAACGCTATCAGCAAGGTATAAAAGTGGCGCTGCACTCGAACCTTTAAAGCTATATAACATAAGAAATATTAGTTTTTTCGATTTTTTGCTAATGACATGATTTGTTCAAAATTAAATTCTCTACAAAATTCTTCCCTTCGATTTTTTCATATTTTGTACCATTAAAGTAATATAATGATAAAACGATAGAATTGGCCGTTTTTTAGTAACAAATGGATTTATTATAAACCAATACGACATACGATAAATATTTGACTTCTAAGTTAATATTTGCTAAATATTCTACCGATTTAGTTCATAATATATAAAATTTTATACATAATTACGGAATTATTGAGCTGATAAGCCTATTTTTTTTATTTTTTGTTATAAACAAAAATTGAACACGAATTTCACGTAGCATCAAACACTTTCTCATCAATCAAGGGTCAATGAAGCATATTTTCGAAAAAAAAATTGCTTCGCCCCCTCCTTGTACACTCAAGTACTACGTCCAGCGCCTGGACTAATAATTTTTCTGAAATTATGAGGAATTCTAATTTACCTCAACGATTTTTTGCAGGTTTTCGCACTGGTGAAGACGCGTACAAACACACGAATATAGAAATCGGCCGATATCGATAGTAATGGGACGATATAGCGACTGTATCGGTTGGCGTGCGTTTCGATGCATTGCAACAAAATCCGTATGGCCATCTCATGGCACGCTTTGACACGTAACGAAATAGCACCGTATTTGCTGTAGCAAGTCTCTGGGGAATTACCGGCTAACACCGCCATATCGGTGGCGGTTATCAGTAGTAAACCGCCGTCTTTGATTGCTTGTACGGCGGAATCTAAAAAGATCGACGGACAACCGTACGGATCCAGATCGATGGCATCGAATCGTTTCTCTTTACGATTCCTATACATTAAATCACTAAAACAGATCGATTATCAATCGAAATTATCGTTTTTTTTTGTTTTGTAATTCGATGATTACGTAGCGTCTTCATGACTGGCAATCACTAGATCGTCGACATGATTCTCTTTGATATTCCGTCGGATATCTTCGACGGCTTTAATTGATAGATCATTGGCGATAATTTCGCGTATTCCCGGTATTTCTTTGGCGTATCGTATGCTACGTAGACCGGTTGCGGAGAGAGCTTCCAATATTGATACACCATTTTCGCACTTTTCACCAGTTGGCGTAGTTAATTCGATATTTTTCTGTTGTAAATATTCTTCTATAAATACTGTTAATACCGTTATACTGTAATTAATAGAGATTTTTTCAAAAAATTTTTATTAGAATTGTGGCGATCTAAACATCATACAACTGACAACACCGCTCAGTACAACATCGAGCGAATGTGGCAACGCCGCACCACGCCACGCCGCAGAGCATCATCCACGACGTCGCTAGTTATGCACGGCTACCGAATGGATGTCGCTCTGAACGTATATAAGGAGCGACATTTACAGCCGCCAGCATTGCTTTCCTGGCAATCAACCCGACCGCATCTTTGCAGTCGTAACAAGAATTCGACATAATAATAAAATCTGTATTTCTCAATACACACAATAAACAGTATTCAATATTTATTGGAGATGGGACTTTGACTGAACCCTGACAATCCCATCAACCAAAGTGGTGACCCCGACAGAAGAAACGACTACAAGGAAGCCGTTCGACTACGCGGAAGACGTCAGACAAAGGGGCTGCCCAACTAGGAAGTAGCCAGTCAACCCGTCTACGATGACAACGCCCGAGACCACCGCCATCCCTCCGAGTGGCGAACCGAACCCGACCGTCGAACGCGTAAGCATAAAGGTACCCCCGTTCTGGGCCGCGAAACCAGCTTTATGGTTCGTACAATTGGAGAGCCAGTTCATCTTACGCGGAATAAAGGAAGATTCTACAAAGTTCTATCATGTCTGCGCCAATCTCGAAAACAAGTACGCACTAGAGGTCGAAGACATCCTATCCAACCCGCCAGCCACGGACAAGTACACAACATTAAAAAAGGAATTGGTAAGGCGATTGTCTGATTCACAGGAAAAGCGTATGAGACAACTCCTCGAACACGAGGCAATCGGTGATCGAACACCATCGCAATTCCTGCGACATCTTCGAAACCTGGCAGACAACACCGTGAGCGACAGTTTTCTGAAAACACTGTGGTTAGCACGCTTGCCGACCAATATGCAGGCGATACTAGCAACTCAGAACCACTGCGAGTTGTCAGAAATCGCCGCCCTGGCCGACAAGATACAGGAAACCACACCAGCCTCCCAATACAACATCGCCGCAGTCAATAAGGCGACCGACTGTGCACACAGTAGCACCATGACGGAGCTACAACAACAAGTAGCAACCCTCACAAAGTTGGTAGAACGCCTCACCCACAACCCACGATCACGACCACGATCACGACCGCGGTCAAGTTCCAGGCCACGTACGTCCGAGAGCCAGAATGGAAACTGTTTCTACCACAACAAGTTCGGTGAGGAAGCCCGCAAATGTCGACCGCCCTGCGAATACAACCAGGGAAACGCACCAGACCATCGTCATTAAAGACGGTCAACGATGGTCCCGAAACACAAAACCGTCTCTTCATCAGCGACCAGCGAACTGGAACGCAATTTCTAGTCGACACAGGTGCAGACGTGAGTGTATATCCTAAAACATTCTTAAAACAGAAACGGACTGTAACTAAATACAAACTATACGCTGCAAACAATACTGTAATTAATACTTACGGCTGCATAAGTTTAACACTAGACCTCAGACTAAGAAGAGACTTTACATGGAAGTTTATAGTGGCGGACATTAGCAAACCAATTATCGGTGCAGACTTCCTACGGCATTTCGAGTTACTAATAGATATCAAAAACAAACAATTGATAGATAGCATAACCACGTTAAAAACACGCGGAAAAGTGATAAACAGTGAAGATATCGGTGCAGTGCGCGCGGTTAGAAATCAGTGCGAATTCAACAAAATACTAACTGATTTTCCAGAGCTAATCAAACCAGCGAACGACAACGACACGGTCAAACATCCTGTAGAGCACCATATTAAGACAACCGGTCCACCGGTGTACGATCGTCCACGGCGCCTAGCACCAGACAAACTGGCCGAAGCGAAGCGCGAGTTCAAGACAATGTGCGAGAAGGGAATCTGCAGGCCGTCGAAAAGCCCCTGGGCTAGTCCACTCCACATGGTAAAGAAACCAAACGGGGAGTACAGATATTGCGGAGACTACCGACGACTGAACGCCGTAACGACACCAGACAGGTATCCGATCCCGCATATCCATGATTTCAGCCATTTCTTGCACGGGAAGACGATCTTCACGACAGTCGATCTGAAACGAGCATACCACCAGATCCCGGTACACGAGGAAGACGTTCAGAAAACCGCCGTCATCACACCGTTTGGGCTGTTCGAATTTCCACGCATGAGTTTCGGTTTATGCAATGCCGCACAAACTTTCCAGCGATTTATGCACGAGGTACTCCGCGATCTCAATTTCACCTTTGTCTACTTGGACGACGTGCTGGTGGCGTCCGAAAACCGACAACAACACCAAGAACACCTGAAGTGTGTGTTCGAGAGGTTCCGGGAGTACGGCATCGTAATAAATACAGACAAGTGCAAGTTTGGACAAACGGAAGTGCCTTTCCTAGGTTATATAATCGACAGCGCTGGAACGAGACCTCTGCCCGAGAAAGTACTCGCTATACAGCAATTCCCGCGACCAAACACGACAAAAGAACTCCGTAAGTTCCTGGGAATAATTAATTTTTACAGGCGATTCATTCGCGACGCCGCCCAAACCCAAAGCAGACTACACGAGTTCCTGAAAGGGGGCCAAAAATCGAAACCAATCAATTGGGACGAGACGAGCACCGACGCCTTCGAGGCGAGCAAGTCATCATTGGCAACGGCCACAATGCTAACCCACCCAACGCCCGACGCACCAATCGCCCTAATCACCGATGCATCCGACAGTGCAGTGGGAGCAGTGCTACAACAATTCCAGGACAATCAATGGAAGCCGTTAGCGTTCTTTTCCAAGAAGCTAACAAACGCAGAACTAAAATATAGTGCTTACGACCGCGAACTAGTGGCCATATATAAATCAATTCGACATTTCCGACACTTGCTTGAAGGACAAGTTTTCACAATCTTTACAGACCATAAACCGCTAGTGTATGTGTTTAAACAAAAAACAGACAAGAGCACACCACGGCAACAAAGGCAGTTGACATTCATTAGTGAATTCTCGACAGACATTCGCCACATCGCCGGCAAGGATAACATCATAGCGGATTATCTCTCACGAAACGCGGTAAGTGCACTAAGTGACAACGTAGACATAGACTACACACAAATCAGCCGAGATCAAGTTGGTGACAACGAACTAACCCAACTAATACAAAGTGCGAACACGGGACTCAATTTAACTAAGGTAAAACTACCAACACTCGACGAAGAACTATACTGCGACGTGTCGGACAACCGCATCAGGCCATACATCCCGCCAGCACATCGCCGCACGGTATTCCACAAGATGCACGATCTCACGCATCCTGGACGGCGAGCCACCGTCGAGATGATCCGAGCCCGATTCGTTTGGAAAAACCTAAAACGGGACTGCGCCACATGGACCCGAGAATGCCTACGATGTCAAAAATCGAAGGTAAACAAACACACGCAGAGCCCCGTCAGCCGAATCAACATGACCGACGCACGATTCGACCACGTACATATGGACATAATCGGTCCATTACCACCGTCTAATGGTAAGAAATACTGCATTACCATGATTGACAGGTTTACACGATGGCCAGAAGTCTACCCCGTCGAAGATACAACCGCGGAGACCGTCGCCAAAACCATAACGACAGAATGGATACCTCGATATGGTATTCCATTGAAAATAACGACAGACCGAGGCCGACAGTTCGAATCTTTCCTGTTTAACCATCTAACAAAACTGTTGGGTAGCAAACATATCCGAACTACCTCATACCACCCGCAGGCAAACGGGATGATCGAGCGGTTCCACAGGACACTGAAAACAGCCGTCATAGCCGCCGCCCGTAATTGGACAGACGCTCTACCGCTAATCCTTTTAGGTTTACGAAACACAGTGAAAGAGGACATCAAATGCACACCTGCGGAATTGGTATTTGGTAAAACCACCCGCTTGCCGGGGGAATTTTTTCATGCAACCCCTGCACCGGCCGATGAAGCCGAATTCGCCAACAAACTGCGCAACACCATGCGTGAACTACAACCAACTCCCGCCAGCAACCACTCCGCCCGAGCAGTCTTCGTACACCACGACCTAAACAGCTGTACACACATATTCATCAGGGTGGACAGCGTAAAACCGCCACTTCAACCACCCTATGAAGGGCCGCATCGAGTACTGGAGCGTAACGCAAAGTACTTCACCATCGACGTGAACGGTAAACGGGACACCGTATCCATCGACCGCCTGAAACCGGCATACCTGCCGAACGAATTTCAAGTGATGCAAGAACACTCGTACGCCTTGCCGCCATCCACGTCAGCCATCGAGAGCAAACGCAAAATCGTTCGCTTCAATATTTGAAAATTTCCCGCTCACTGGGGAGGGAGTACTGTGGCGATCTAAACATCATACAACTGACAACACCGCTCAGTACAACATCGAGCGAATGTGGCAACGCCGCACCACGCCACGCCGCAGAGCATCATCCACGACGTCGCTAGTTATGCACGGCTACCGAATGGATGTCGCTCTGAACGTATATAAGGAGCGACATTTACAGCCGCCAGCATTGCTTTCCTGGCAATCAACCCGACCGCATCTTTGCAGTCGTAACAAGAATTCGACATAATAATAAAATCTGTATTTCTCAATACACACAATAAACAGTATTCAATATTTATTGGAGATGGGACTTTGACTGAACCCTGACAATCCCATCAACCAAAGAATTGTGGTTGAGGTGAGAATTTCCTAACCTTAAATCGCGATTGAATTCTTGTACTGGATTGTAAAAGACTTTACCGGCTGTATGGATTTTAGCTGAACCTTCTGTAATCGCTTGTATTGCTATTTTGTCAGTAATTTCCATAATTAATTAAGTAATTCATCAATTAATTAACAAAGTTAGGTTATAAATATAAGCGCCACCTAGTGGTGCGTTCAAAGAACACTAAATAAAATTGGCTGTTGCCACATTTCAAATTTTAAATTTAAATTTATTGTTGCTGTAAAAATTGAAAATATAACCATATAACATTACTCAAGTCTGTTAAAATTAAAATGGATTGAAAGCATTGCGTTCAATCAAAAACTGAAAAATAAGCATTCCTCATTCATGTAGAATGTTAATGACTATAAAAAAACCGATAATTCTGATTCATCTAATGTTTGAATTATGAAATAAAGTAATACTAAAATATTCTACAATGATCTCTAAATCTAAATTTTAAGTTCAAAAATTGAAAATAGTATTTTGGCAAACTTTTCTTCCATATGAACTAGTGAGTTAGAACGGGATAGAAATCCCACAGTATCTAGCTTTCCTTGTTGCTTGTCCCTACCTCACTGCATCCTATTGAAAGCTTACGTATACGAAGAAAATCGTATCGGTCAATTGTAGTCTAACTTCTTTAGATACTTTTCCATTTCAATTCACAAACCAACGAGATATTTAAGGTGGAACACTTAGCAGGGACATTCTGTATAAGCAGTGAACTCTATACAAGTTAATTGCATAGAGTTATAATAACGTCAGGAAATTTGTGACATCACTAGTGCATCCGCCGAACGGTTTGTATGGGACAAATGCTTAGGTGTATACGCAGCTTTAGCTCCAGTATAGCCAACAAACAAATAAAAATCACTAGTTTTGAAATAACGCATTTTATAGGTTAACCAAAACATTTATCAACAATTAACACAGTGAATATAAATTATCAGAAATTCATCAAAAAAAAAAAATGGACAAGTGTCGTTTATGTTATACGGATCCAGATCCACGAATGTGCCAACATATATTTAATCCAAAATTTAAACCACCAATGTGGAAAATAATTAAGCAAATATCAAGATTAATAGTAAATCTGAAGAGTTTTGGCTTTTATATTTATCAATTAATCAATATTGTTTTTTCTAGATAACGAAGAACGATCCATATACGAAAACTATATGTGGTCCGTGCTTCATTAAATTGGTAGAATACAGTGCCTTCCGGAAGACGATTCTAGATACTGATTATCAACTCCAACATGCAGAAGAGCTATTATCAAAGAAGATAAATGATGATTGTGATTATTTTGAAGTACATTGCACATCTAGCAGTTCAGATAGTGATGATTCTATTGTAAAGGAAGAAGAAATAGACATAGAAGAGCATTCTTTAGAAATTGGTAAAAAAATATTTTTAATAATCAGATTGTCAATTCAAATGCAGAGCCGACCTCAAAGGGGTGCAGAGGCTGCAAAGCCCTGATCATTTATAGTAGTCCCTCAAAAATTTACCCACATTTTCTTTTTGTATTTGGTTTGTCTTTTTATAAAAAGTTTCTCGAATTTCTTGTAGTAATGAAACTTTTGGACCCCCGGAATATTAATTGCACCCGAGCCCCTTATTAGGGAAAGTCGGTTCTGAACAAATTATTATTACTGTTATTTAATTCTAGACGATGAAATTAAAGAAGAATTGAACAATAGTAGCGCTGATGTGATTGATAATCAAAATATTGAAGAATTGACAATCGAAGATGGAATTAATAATAATGATAAGATACCAGCGTGTTATACAAGTCCCGATGATAATAGTAACGAAACAAATGACAGACAAAGTAGCAAATGCAGCACTGATGATGAATTTGTTTTCAATATAGAGTCTTCTGAAAGCGATGGAAGCTACACGATTTCTACAAATAACAATAATTCAAGACTTACTGTGAATGATGATATAATTTCTAGTGATGGAAATGAGATAAGTACCGCCAAAGATGTTGTAGGTAATAGTAAAAATTTTGACGATAACAGTTTGAGTACAAATTCTAATAATAATAATAATGTTGAAAACGAAGAATCAGATGTGGAGATGAATAATAATAATAGAAGAAAATACAATACTAGATATAGTCAACGTTTAAATGTTGATAATTCGATTGATATTAAAGATAAGACTACGAAAAAAAATAGTGAAAGTACAAAAAGACATAGGAATGCCCGATATGGTTCAAAGATGAACTTAAAAGTGCATAATAGGAAGTCGTTACAAACCAATGCGGAAATGCAGACGCCTGAAAGACCGTTGAAATCGAACATTTGTACTAAACAGTCTTCAGATGAGGCGAATTTATGTAGAAATAAAAAAGTACATACGGATAATAAATCTTACCGTTGTAATGTTTGTGATAAGCACTTTTCACAGAGGGTTAATTTACGGATTCATAAACGAGTTCATACGGGTGAAAAACCGTTCAAATGTAATATTTGTAAGAAACAATTTTCACAGAAGGGGACTTTATTGAGACATCAACAAACACATACGGGTGAAAAACCGTATAAATGTAATATTTGTAAGAAGCAATTTTCACAAAAGGTGAACTTAGAGTGTCATGAACGAGTACATACGGGTGAAAAACCGTTCACATGTAATATTTGTAAGAAGCAATTTTCACAGAAGGCTCATTTACGGATTCATGAACGAGTACATACGGGTGAAAAACTGTTTAAATGTAATATCTGCGATAAGTCCTTTACGACACGATGGCACTTAAGAGATCATTTAAACATACACATTGATCAGAACCCTTATTGTTGTAATATTTGTAATAAGATGTTCTCGTTTAGAACTGTTCGAAATGAACATTTAAAATTACATAGGAATTAAAGAGTTCGAATGTGACAGTTGTAATAAAGCATTTAGGCATAGCGGTAGTTTAAGTAAGTTCAACAGAAGAAAACGTTTTGTTGAAAAATCGTAATATTTTTATATTTTTCTATTGTCAGTTTGAACGATTTCCATTAATATACTTATTAGGCTTATACGAAATTATTGTTTTCTTTTTTATCTTTGAAAAACCCTTATTTCATAAGCGATAATACTGCATGAGGTACGAAACTCTTAACTAAAAAGCCTCCTCTATAATTTTTCCACATTTCTACTTTTTTGTTCGAAATTTTTCAAAAATTGCCACCCCCTAACGTTAAGACCCAGGAAAAAATGTTTTTGTCTGATCATTTATGACTATTTATAGTTATTTATAAATCATATATAATTATATATGATTTATATATGACTTATATATGATTTTATATAATCATTTATAGATTAATGTATAATTGGATCTGATTATTTCTGTACTAATGCACCATGTATCCGGTTATATATGGATTCATACATAATTATACATAGGTTCGTGTAGAACTATATCTAGTCATATATAAGTTTATATATGATTATTCATAATCATATCCGATCAATGTACAGTCATGTATGGTTGGATTTAATCTTGTCTGTAACAGTGCGTCTTGTATGTCGTTATATATAGACTCATATATAATTATATATAGAGTTACATATGATTATATATAATCTTACCTGATCAATATTAACTCTGTATCTGTTCATAAATGGTTGTAAATCAGCATGTGAAAATCTATACATAATTATATATAACCCTATATATAATTATATAAAAATTAGTATAAATAATATATGATTGGCTCTAATGGAGATCTTAGCATAATGTCACACATACACAGATAAAGAGAGAAAGAGATTTTCGCAGTTGTTTTTTGGAATTAGTATGTAAACATCTTAAATTTTCATGTCAATTTTTATACGTATAACACATCTTTATAGTACAAATTTTATTCGCGGTTAACGTAAGTTAATCATTAATGACAGCATGTCGCCCGGATTCTTATTTTAGGGTAAAAATTCGTAAATAACCGGCTGCTAATACTATTTTTGAGAACGCGTTGACTTTTTTTTGGTTAGGTCATAATATGGAAAAGAAAATTCGAGTCTTCCACTAATACAATTTTGTGTTGTAATTTTGCCAGTCAATTGTTAAATTTCATTTGTGATTAAGAATATTTAGGTTTTTTAAAAGTTTGTTTGTTAACGTATATCCTTAGAGTGTTCATATAATACAGTATTAAAACGCACTAGTTGGAAACTTTCAAGAAAAAAAGCTTCCAACTTTTCTACATGACGTATATAGTAATAATTCGACCATAATTGTAAGCAATGAGATGGCTCAAAGGTTAAGGTTCGCAGTTTCCACCTAAATGGTCGAGGTTCGATCCCGTATGCAGCCTACATTCTTTTTTAAAATAGATATGTTTATGTATAATAACGCATAAGTAGATATGCTTAGACATGGCCATTTTTTTGGATCTAATCATATATAATTAACTTGTATAATTATATATGATTCGACAAAATATTTTTTCCTGGGGAATTTTTTTCGGAAACTATTAGAGATATCTCAATGAAATTGAAACTGTACATACACGTCTCAGAACTACATATTATATTTTTTATTTCAGATTTTTTGAGATATTCTAAACGGTAAAAAACGAACAGTATATTCTTTGAGGGTGGCTTTTTATAATAGCCCTCAGAGTGACACCCACAAAAATGTATATATATATTATTTGTTAATTAGCTGGCTATCGTACGTCACAATTTCAGAAGAATCGAATCGGTGGAACATGGTGTAAAAACATAAAAATTTGTTGTCCAATTGTTGAATTATCAGTGTCGCCAACTGATTAGTTTTTCCTAAAGTACTGATTTTTGCGATTGTATTGGCACCAGCGCTACAATTAGCTGTCAGTTAAGTGACAGGTGACAGTGACAGGCGAACCAGCCAACAGATGTGAGGTGACGTGTTGCAAATATGTAAATATTTATCGTAAAGATTAAAACAAAAAAATAATAATTAACAAATTATAATTAATTAATCAAAGAAAAATCAAACAACATGTCTCTACCGGGCAACGGTATCTTTGTGGTACGTGGTGAAATATCCATATTAATTACAGCAATGCGTCGTGGTGTTGCCCGTTGGTCATCACATCATTCCCATCAGGATGATGATGATAATTTAATTAAAAATCTACAAGAATTAAAGGAATTATTGAATAAAATCGACGATTTACGTTTAATACCACCATTAACGTATTTAGAACCGTTTTTGGAAGTGATACGTTCGGGTGACACAACAGGTCCAATCACATCACTAGCCCTATCAGCTGTTGGTAAATTCCTATCGTACGGATTAATGGGTTTGTCTAACATTCAAATAATAGTAACAGTAATAAATAATTAATTGATTCGTTGGTTATAATTTGTAGATCCAACATTGAGTTCAATACCAAAGACTGTACATCAGATCGCTGATGCTGTAACACATGCACGTTTCGTTGGCACCGATCAAACGTCAGATGGTGTTGTATTAATGCGCATCCTACAAGTATTACGAACATTAACACTAACACCAGAAGGTGCAACATTAACAAATGAGAGTCTGTGCGAGATAATGTTGTCGTGTTTTCGGATATGTTTCGAGACACGTTTAAATGAATTATTACGACGTACCGCCGAACATTACCTCAAAGATATGGTACAATTGATATTTATGCGTTTACCGCAATTCAGTGAGGATTCGCGGCATGTTAAGCAATTGATTAAAATGCGTCCGGGCGTTATCGAACAGACACGTACGTATAAACGACGACGATCGTTTCGCATGAAGAAAGACGATGATGATCACGGTAGTGATAATGAGAAGGTGAATCAAGAGACGCCCGATTTGAAACAATCCCAACATCTATCGACAACACCGATCACACCGAATAGTAATATTGTCGATATGCAAGGTACGATATCTCGGAATTCATCGAGTAATGAGATTGATGTGGCGCTTGATACAAACGAACAACCGCCACAACAACAACAACAACAGGAGAATGTTGAGGATGAGAATAAAGATGTACCATCAACACCACCACCACCCGATGGTGGTGGTGGTGATGATCACGATTATATCAATGAGCGTGGTATACGATTCGCCCAGAAAATACCACAAGAAGATACGATTCTAATACCGTACGGTTTGGCATGTGTACGGGAATTGTTGCGTTTCTTAATCAGTCTTTGTAATCCTCACGATAAACAAAACACTGATATTATGATACATTTAGGCTTAACTCTGTTGACGGTTGCCTTCGAAATTGGTGCTGATAATATCGGAAAACATCCAACTTTATTGGTGTTAGTTAAAGATGGTTTGTGTCGTAATCTATTCTCGGTAAGTTGATGAGTAATTTAGTCTGGGCAATATCTGCCATTTTAGTGGATTTCTCTTCAAGGGCACGGAAAATATGATTTAAGAGAAAAAGAAAAAACTGGGGGTTTGGTTTTTTGCAAATATCTCGGAAACTATTAAAGATATTCGAAATTTGAAAAAAGATCCTTAAAGGGGAGGAAATTTCCTAAAAAAAAACAGTTTTATCTCCCGGAACTCTACCACCAATATTTATAATTTTAATTTTAAACAATGAATATAGTTTTACCCCATAAATTATTAATATTAAGAAATAATAATAATAACTTTGTTATTAACAATCTAAGAGATTAAAATTGTTAATTAACAAATGCGTTTTTAAACAATTAAAAAATTTATTTTATTCAACACTTATTGTTAATGTCCTACTTTATCGACTAAAAACTCAATGGTAAAGTGTTTGCTTTACCATTGAAGTGGGTAAACTCCATAGCAACCAACAGCAAACGAACAAAAACAATTGCTTGTTGTTTAGAGAAATCCAATAGCAACCAACAACGATTAACAACTGTATGAATAGTTAATATCAAAATTATTAGAAAATTAAAAAAAAATAAAAATTAATTAATTAAAATAGTTTGAACGGCAAGTATTAAACAAAATTTTGTACTGCACACGGTGGTAAAAGTCTTTGAAAAATTTGAAGGCGCGCCGGCAAAAATTACAAAAGTTATAAACAATTTCGTAAAAAAACAACAACTGGTGGTTTGGTTTTTTGCAAATATCTCGGAAACTATTAAAGATATTCGAAATTTGAAAAAAGATCCTTAAAGAAGAGGAAATTTCCTGAAAAAAGTCCTACCTACCGGAACTCTACCACCAATATTTATAATTTTAATTCTGAGGCGAAAATAGCGCTAAAAGCGGGTGACGCGCGTGAGTCCCACACGGACTCTTGAACAATAAAAATAATTTTAACCCATTAATTAGCAATATTAAGAAATAAAAAAATTCACATACCTTCTAGATACTTGAATAAACGAAAATAGATGGAAAAAAAATTTTTCACGTAATTATTTTATTAGATATGCCTTTGTTAAAAAAACAATTTTTACAAGTTTAAAATTTACATAAAAACCCTAATAATTGTAAAACTAAAAACCTCCATTTTTTTTCACTTCTTGGAGCTATTCTTGAAAGGCATTGGAAAAGATCCCCTGTTTAAAAAATTAGAAAATTTTGATTTTCCACTTTGTTATTAACAATCTAAGAGGTTAAAATTGTTAATTAACAAATGCGTTTTTGCCTCAAAATTAAAATTATAAATATTGGTGGTAGAGTTCCGGAAGGCATGACTTGTTTTAGGAAATATCCTCCTCTATGAGGATCTGTTTTCAAATTTCAAGTATCTTTAATAGTTTCCGAGATATTTGCAAAAAACCAAACCCCATTTTTTTAAATTGTTTATAACTTTTGCAATTTTTGCCGGCGCACCTTCAAATTTTCTAAAAGTTTCTCTACCAGGCCACCGAAAATTATGATCCAGGGCTCATTCAATTCAGAATAGAAACGTTTTGGAAAATTTGAAGGTGCGCCGGCAAAAATTGCAAAAGTTATAAATAATTTAGTACAAAAATATGGGGCTTTGGTTTTTTGCAAATATCTCGAAAACTATTAAAGATACTTGAAATTTGAAAAAAGATCCTTAAAGGGGAGGAAATTTCCTAAAAAAAAAACAGTTTTACCTCCCGGAACTCTACCACCAATATTTATAATTTTAATTTTGAACAATGAAAATAGTTTTACCCCATAAATTATCAATATTATTAAGAAATAATAATAATAACTTTGTTATTAACAATCTAAGAGATTAAAATTGTTAATTAACAAATGCGTTTTTTAACAATTAAAAAATTTATTTTGTTCAACACTTATTGTTAATGTCCTACTTTATCGACTAAAAACTCAATGGTAAAGTGTTTGCTTTACCATTGAAGTGGGTAAACTCCATAGCAACCAACAGCAAACGAACAAAAACAATTGCTTGTTGTTTAGACAAATCCAATAGCAACCAACCACGATTGACAACTGTATGAATAGTTAATATCAAAACTTATTAGAAAATTTAAAAAGAGTTTGAACGTCAAATATTAAACAAAATTTTGTACTGCACACGGTGGTAAAGTCTCTTTATCCACTCGCGGATAACTTCCGCTCTTGGTTAAAGTATGACTTTACCACCTTGTACAGTAAATAGCTATTTTTTAATATTCCAATTTGTTCGTATTCTTCATATTTAAAGTTCCTTAAAATCATTTTTTATAAGTTTTTAGTTATAAACAAATGCATTGTTTATAAGATAATTGAATTTTTTTTTGGATCTTAATCACTAATAAATATTATGATTTTTAAGAATAAAATGGTTTCTTAACAAAAATTTTTGATTGCTTAAAAACGCATTTGTTAATTAACAATTTTAACATCTTAGATTGTTAATAACAAAGTGGAAAATCAACATTTTTTAATTTTTCCAACGGGGATCTTTTCTAAAGCCTTTCAAGAATACCTCCAAGAAGTGAAAAAAATTTGAGTTTTCTAGTTTAACAATTATCAGGGTTTTTATGTAAATTTTAAACTTGTAAAACTTAGTTAATTAACAAAAGCATATCTAATAAAATAATTATGGGAAAAAACTTTTTTCCATAGATTTTTCTTTATTTAAGTGTCTAGAAGGTATGTGATTTTTTTTATTTCTTAATATTGATATTTAATGGGTTAAATTGATTTTTATTGTTCAAGAGTCCGTGTGGATTAGCGCGCGCGCGGAACGCTCGCCACCCGCTTTTAGCGCTATTTTCGCCCCAAATTAAAATTATAACTATTGGTGGTAGAGTTCCTTTTTTAGGATATTTCCTCTTCTTTAAGGTCCTTTTTTCAAATTTCGAATCTCTTTAATAGTTTTCGAGATATCTGCAAAAAAACCAAACCCCCTTGTTCTTTTACGAAATTGTTTATAACTTTTGCAATTTTTGCCGGCGCACCTTCAAATTTTTCAAAAAGTTTCTATTCTGAATTGAATGAGCCCTAGATCATTATTTTCGGTGGCCTGGAAGAGAAACTTTTAGAAAATTTGAAGGTTCGCCGGCAAAAATTGCAAAAGTTATAAACAATTTAATTAAAAAAAAATGGGGTTTGGTTTTTTGCAAATATCTCGGAAACTATTAAAGATACTTGAAATTTGAAAAAAGATCCTCATAGAGGAGGAAATTTCCTAAAATAAGTCATGCCTTCCGGAACTCTACCACCAATATTTATAATTTTAATTTTGAGGCAAAAACGCATTTGTTAATTAACAATTTTAACCTCTTAGATTGTTAATAACAAAGTGGAAAATCAACATTTTTTAAATTTTTTTAACGGGGATCTTTTCTAATGCTTTTCAAGAATAGCTCCAAGAAGTGAAAAAAATTGGAGGTTTTTAGTTTTATAATTATCAGGGTACTGATGTAAATTTTAAACTTGTAAAAATTGTTTTTTTAACAAAGGCATATGTCGTAAAATAATTACGGGAAAATTTTGTAAAAAATGTATTTTCGTTTATTCAAGTGTCTAGAAGGTATGTGAATTTTTTTATTTCTTAATATTGCTAATTAATGGGTTAAAATTATTTTTATTGTTCAAGAGTCCGTGTGGGACTCACGCGCGTCACCCGCTTTTAGCGCTATTTTCGCCTCAGAATTAAAATTATAAATATCGGTGGTAGAGTTCCGGTAGGTAGGACTTTTTTTAGGAAATTTCTTCCTCTTTAAGGATCTTTTTTCAAATTTCCAATATCTTTAATAGTTTTCGAGATATTTGCAAAAAACCAAACCCCCTGTTTTTTTTTACGAAATTGTTTATAACTTTTGTAATTTTTGCCGGCGCGCCTTCAAAATTTTCAAAGACTTTACCACCGTGTGCAGTACAAAATTTTGTTTAATACTTGCCGTTCAAACTCTTTTAATTAATTAATTTTTATTTTTTTTTAATTTTCTAATAAGTTTTGATATTAACTATTCATACAGTTGTTAATCGTTGTTGGTTGCTATTGGATTTCTCTAAACAACAAGCAATTGTTTTTGTTCGTTT
Organism: Epicauta chinensis; assembly: GCA_021725515.1. NCBI lineage: Eukaryota > Metazoa > Arthropoda > Insecta > Coleoptera > Meloidae > Epicauta > Epicauta chinensis. The sequence goes on along the minus strand of JAEDXX010000106.1, from coordinate 14,376 downwards.
GCTGTTGGTTGCTATGGAGTTTACCCACTTCAATGGTAAAGCAAACACTTTACCATTGAGTTTTTAGTCGATAAAGTAGGACATTAACAACAAGTGTTGAACAAAATAAATTTTTTAATTGTTTAAAAACGCATTTGTTAATTAACAATTTTAATCTCTTAGATTGTTAATAACAAAGTTATTATTATTATTTCTTAATAATATTGATAATTTATGGGGTAAAACTATTTTCATTGTTCAAAATTAAAATTATAAATATTGGTGGTAGAGTTCGGGGAGGTAAAACTGTGTTTTTTTTAAAGGAAATTTCCTCCCCTTTAAGGATCTTTTCTCAAATTTCGAATATCTCTAATAGTTTCCGAGATATTTGCAAAAAACCAAACCCCCAGTTGTTTGTTTTTTGCTAAATTGTTTATAACTTTTGTAATTTTGTAATTGTAAAAAAGTTTCCATCGAATGAGCCCTGGATCATAATTTTCATTCACTAAAATGGCAGATGTTGTCTAGACTAATTGTTGAATTTTTGTTTTGAATTAATTTCGATTTGTAGTTGTTGAATAGTGAACGAATCTCTGTGTTTGCGGCCGATCTACAATTGTGTTTTCTAATGTTCGAATCGTTAAGTATCCATTTGAAGTATCAATTAGAATGTTATTTAACGAAATTAATTGAAATTATTGTAAGTGATACAGGCAAGATCACATATGAACATAAAGAGATTGCATTAGATAATATTCTACAATTGTGGCGTATACCGGGTTTTATTAGTGAATTATATGTAAATTATGATTGTAATATGTATTGTACGAATTTATATGAAGATTTAACGAAATTATTAGCAAAAAATGCATTCTCAGCATCAACGAGTGGTATTTATCAAACACACATGCTATCATTGAATGCTCTATTAACTGTTATTAATAATATTGAGAATAATTGTAATAAAACTAAGAAAATTATTGATGATAATTGTGAGATGAAGAAAATCGAGATTGTTAACGAAAATAATGAGATTATTGAAAGTATTGATAGTTTTATCGATAATCATCAACAACGTTACAAGATTATTGATAATATACCGAAAAAAGAGGAATTAATGGCGTGTAAAAGCATCAAAAAAGTATTGATAATAATTTTGTGTTATTTTTTGTGTTAATTGTTTTTTTTGTTGTTGTTTAGTGGTTACCAATGGGTACTGAACATTTCAATCATAAACCAAAGAAGGGTATACAATTCTTTCAAGAACATGGTATTTTAAAGAGTGATCTAGATCCGTATGAGGTGGCACATTTTTTAAAAGAGAATCCACATTTAGATAAAAAGATGATTGGTGAATTTATATCGAATCGTAGTAATTTACAAATATTGGATGCTTATGTGAAAACGTTTGATTTTACAAATATGCGAATTGATGAGGCATTAAGGCATTATTTGGAAACGTTTCGTTTACCTGGTGAAGCACCAACGATATCGTTATTATTGGAACATTTCGCTGAACATTGGCATGTAAGAGATTTATAATAATTGATTTACATTAATCGATTTTTATCGAATTTACCACCCCGAAATAGTATATTAAAGAACAAGTGTCAGAAGTCGTCTATTATTGTACGACTTCTTTCACGAGTTTTTTATACTATTTTTTCTATTTTGCCTATTTTGTGCCCTTTTTTGCAAAAAAAATTGCGAGATTTGATATTTAGGGAAATTGGTGGGAGTTGGTGTTACTAAAAAAAAACAATTGAACATTCAGCTAGGAAACTTCAATTGTTTTATTTTTCACTCTTAGTCAATTGTTTTTTTCGCCAAATTGCTTATTTAACAATGAGTGAAGAATTTTCATGTACTCCACCTGAAATAAGGGAAATTGCTGAAAATGCAGGAAGCAATTTACTACCCGATAAATCCAAAGATCAGTACGAAAAACGGTATATTAAGTATCTTGTTTTTATGATTTTTGACAGTTGTCAAAATCAATGAAAATGTTACCAATCTAGTGGAAAAAAAATTCCTACTATTTTACTTTTCAGCACTAGTTACGAAATGAGCACATTTCGATACAGTAGCGAGTTTAATAATAGCGCTATTATTGACGCAAAATAGAAAAAAGATCTTTTCTTCAAACCCATGTGTCTTTGTAATTCTTGATAGTCCTCAAAAAAAAATCTTACAGCTTCCAAATAAGGATACAAATGATCTGAAGCGTGAGATGCTGTTCCAAAACTTGCACTTAGGCTATGTCCCCACATTTTAACAAAAGAAATTGAAAATTATTATTTTGTTTCTTTTTCAATTGCAATAGGAAGAAATATGAATAATAAAGAAGTCGTTTATAACGAACATATCGAATGTTGATTCGTTATTTGCACAAATTAGCGTTAAATTCACTTGGAACTCGTTAAAAAACGTTGTAATTTTTTGCGATTATTGTCTAGAAAGAAATACTGAAATCAAATATCTTGATTTGTAATTTTCCGATTATTACAAAATGAAAATATGAAAATATTGATAGAAGTCGTTTATAACGAATGTCTTCAGATAATCAGAATTTATTTACAGTAACCGCAAAAGCCGAAATCGACGAATTTTTCTCAATGTTTAACCAAAATTCGTTTATCGTTAGATGTTTTTTTTTAATTTTTTATATTCGGTTATAACGAAATACGAAATTTACAATCACAAATATAGAAACAAAGTTTAGCAGGCACTAAATGTTAAAATTTTTATATTATATTCGTAAAATTCGATGTAAATTTTATTATAACCGATTTTTGTGATTTATTGTGAATTCATAAATGGATTCGTTATATCCGTTATTTTGTGTATCTTCCTAACATATCTAGACTCAAAAAGCCCTTTATTTATTGTGTCAACACAAAAACGTGGATTAGAGCATATTTATTAGCAAAATAGTTATTACTTAGTTGTTGCCAATTATTAAAACTCGGTTATAACGAAGACTTGTTGATCAAATTCACCTGAAAATAATTATGAACAGTCAAAATCTACAAATTGTTTACGCAAATTCTCATTCTTTTTCCATTGATTTTACACAAAAAGGACAAAAACACACTATTCGGTTATAGCGAATTTTCCGTTGTCTATCTAATGCTACACAAAAATTGGAAATAATTGGATCCAAGTCGACAGTCGAAAGTCCTTTTTACAAGTTAAACAAAACTAGAATAGTTTTCACATTGATTCGTTGGTTTTATGTTCGTTATAAGTGGAAACTAATCCACTAAAATCTATTAAACAGATTTTTTTCGTTCAAATATCATTCTATTCGCTATAACCGACTTTTATCTCGAATTTTAGCAGTTTCCAATGGCCAAAAAAAAAAATTCCAAGATTCGTTTATCGTTAGAACCTGTTTTTTTTTTGCTATTTTTATATTCGATTATAACGAACTGCGAAATTTACAATCAAAACTATAGAAACAAAGCTTAGAAGGCACTAATTGTTGCAATTTTTATATTATATTCGTAAAATTCGATGTAAACTTTATTATAACCGATTTTTGTGGTATTAGATTTGTTAAATTACAATCTCTTCGTGCTCAGTTCGTGTAAAATTTCATTAGATTTTTCCTATTTCGTACAACTAAACAAATAGTCGGATATAACAAATTTATTGTGCATTCATAAATGGATTCGTTATATCCGTTATTTTGTGTGTCTACCTAACATATCTAGGATCAAAAAGACTTTTTCTTTATTGCGACAACACAAAAACGTGGATTAGCATCCTCAAAATACTTATTACTTAGATCAGTGGTGGCGAACCTTTTGAACTCGGCGTGTCAAAATTTTGAAAAATGGAAACATAATTTTCGTGACGTGTCACATATCACAAAAGTAAAGACTAAAAAAAATAGAAATTTTTATAATTTTGGTAAATTAATTGTTTGTTTAATGTCATTGAAAATACAATAGTTATTTACTATACAAGGTAGTAAAGTCATACTTTATCCATGGTTATAAATCGACCAGTAGATAAAGAGAGTTTACCATCATGTGCATTACAAGATTTTTTTTTCAATATTTCTAATAAGTTGTGATATTAATTATTCATACAGTTATCAATAATTGTTGATTACTTTTGGATTTCTCTAAACAACTAGCAATTGTCTTTTGTCTATTTGCTATTGATTGCTATGAAGTTGCTCAATAGTAAAGTGTTTACTCAACGGTAAAGTAAACACTTCAACATTGAGGTGGGTAAAGTGCTACATTACCATCGGGTTTTTTTAGTCGATAAAGTAGGACTTTAACATCAAGTATTGAAAAACAATTTTATTATTATAGGTTCACCATCACTGACTTAGATGTTGTCAATTATTAAAACTCGGTTATAACGAAGACTTGTTAATAAAATTCACCTGAAAATAATTATGAACAGTCAAAATGTACAAATTTTTCAAAAAAATATCCTTATTATACAAGGTTTAATGAAGATCTCTGCAAATTCTCATTCTTTTCCCATTGATTTTAAAAGGACGAAAACACTATTCGGTTATAACGAATTTTCCGTTATCTGTCAAATGCTACACAAAAATTTGAAATAATTGGATCCAAGTGGACAATTGAAAGCCCTGTTTACAAGTTAAACAAAACTAGAGTAGCTTTCACATTGATTCGCTCGTTTTATGTTCGTTATAAGTGGAAACTAATCCATTATAATTCTATTCGCTATAACCGATTTTTATCTCGAATTTTAGCAATTTTCAATGGCCAAAAAAAAACAGAAAATCTTCTATAGAATTTAATTAGAAAAGTCCTTGTTTTATTTGAGCTTTTCTGTCGCGTACAGATAACTGCTCGAACACGACAATATTCGGATATAACGAACTTTACATGTGTCAGTGTTTTGGTATTTTGCTCATTAATTACGAAATGTTACTTTAAAATTGCTAATTGATTGTCTACTGCTCGTAATAACAGATTTGTTACACACAGTAAACGTGAAACAACACTATTAATTGATCTGGCATTCATTATAACCGAATTTTTTTGAAGTGAAACTTATTTAGGCGCGCTTTTGGGTAAATATTTTTCAATGTATTTTCCCTATGTAACGAAAAATGCGACGCGGTGAGGGGAAACACTTCCCCTCTAATAGAAGAGTGAGGGCGTTTCCAATAGCGTCGCTTATACTCTGTCAGTTCTGCCAACTGTGTAAAATAGACACTAGAGTCTAAAGTTGGTGTCATTGATCGATGTACAGCGCCCTCTGGAACCGAACTAAAATTTCCAGGCCTACTGCGATTTATTATTTTTGTATATGGGTGGTTCCACCAAATAAAATCAGTTTTACGGGGGGCGACCCCCGGGCCGATTTTTTTCAAATTTTATGGAGGTGTTCTCTAGTTTGAAACAAAAAAAAAAAAGATTCCCTGAAAATTTGAGCCCTTAATATGCGGCCGTTTCGAACTTATGAATTTTTGAAATTTTGCAAAATTCAACTTTTTCATCAATTTTTTTGAGGTGAAAAACTTTTTTCCAAAATTGATAAAATGTAGCTTTTTGTAGGAAAAATTCTCAGCTTTTTAATGGAAGTATTCATTTTTTCATACGCGTAACGGAAGACCCTTTAAAATCCAATCAAAGTAAAAAAAAGCGATTTTTCTCACAGTGCGGCGCGTGGTACATCAAATTTGACATTTTTTTTTTAAAAGTTGAGAGTTTTTCCCACAAAATATGTCATTTTCGCGATGTGCATACTTTTTGTTTTGTTTTTTTTGAAGTGAAACTTCTTTAGGCGCGCTTGGGGGTAAATATTTTTCAATGTATTTTCCCTATGTAACGAAAATTCGAGACGCCGTGAGGGGAAACACTTCCCCTCTAACAGAAGAGTGGGGGCGTTACCAATAGCGTCGCTTATACTCTGTCAGTTCTGCCAACTGCGTAAAATAAACACTAGGGGACTAGGGTCTAAAGTTGGTGGCATTGATTGATGTACAGCGCCCTCTGGAACGAAACTAAAATTTCAAGGCTTACCGCGATGATTTTTGAATTTATAAATTAACTAGCAGAGCCGGCAGACTTCGTCCCGCCCGTTCGTTGATTTATATTCATAAAATTAACAATATGAATTCTATTAATTAAATCGTAATCTGGCAAAATATCGAAATGTTTGAACAATAACGTCAAAGAAAGTGAGGTTAGAATCACTGTTGTTAACTTTTTAAAATGAAAATTTATAAATTAATTAATGGCGTTAAATTATACAGTTGCGATCAAAAAATTTCGAACATCAAGGACATCTAATTGTCACTTGGTGTAGGACAGCCTTTAATATTTTATATTCAAAGAGTCAGTAATTTTGACATTAAACGTTAATAATAACAGTAATGTTTGGCCCAGTCTAAATATTTTTAGACGTCAAAAAAAATGTCCAAAATTTTTGACCGCAACTGTATATGTAAATACAGTATGTAAATGTAAATACAGAAAAAGACAACTGCAGAAAAAAATCGAGCTTTCAGACAACCAATCAAAGAAATAAACTTCATCTCTAACCCAAGAAGTTTCACTTCTAACGCGCGGCGTTCCACGCACTTTCAATTTTTTTTAAACTAGAACGCTTTATAGAATGAAAACAGCACAATATTCTCTTATAATGAACATACTGAAACGATTGCTTTCCGCAGTGTTATAAGATAAGAAGGGGGGTCAATATTTCTTATCTCTGAAAAAGCAATACTTACAAATTCTTTAAGAAAATCATTATTTTTTGTAATATTTCATTGGAAAATTTTAATGTTTGCAATTTCCCACAAATAAAAAGACAAAACACAATATTATCGGTTATAACGAATTTTCGGTAGTCTATTAAAAGTTACACAAGATTTGTAATAATTAGCTTGAAATGGAACGTCGGGACACGATTTAAACAAACCTAAAGTAACTTTGACTTTAATTCTGTGGTTTTATGTTCGTTATAAATGGAAATTGAGTCAAAACCCCATTTTATAATTGTTAAACGACTAATTAGTTCGTTATATCAGCGAAATTGTTCTCTAATAAACGTAAGAAACTATCGAACTGGCCAAGATTGCCTTAAAACGGCGAAAGTATACGAAAATTGCCACTTTTCTTGAATATTCTTCGTTGTTCGGTACAGATAACTGCTCGAAAACTCAACAATAATCGGATATAACGAACTTTACAAAACTAAACTTAGATTCTGACACGAATTTTTTATACTGTTTTTTCTATTTTGCCTATTTTGTGCCCTTTTTTGCAAAAAAAATGCGAGATTTGATATTTAGGGAAATTGGTGGGAGTTGGTGTTACTAAAAAAAAAACAATTGAACATTCACCTAGGAAACTTCAATTGTTTTATTTTTCACTCTTAGTCAATTGTTTTTTTTCCCCAAATTGCTTATTTAACAATGAGTGAAGAATTTTCATGTACTCCACCTGAAATAAGGGAAATTGCTGAAAATGCAGGAAGCAATTTACTACCCGATAAATCCAAAGATCAGTACGAAAAACGGTATCTTAAAAATGTTACCAACCTAGTGGAAAAAAAAATTCCTACATTTTACTTTTCAACACTAGTATCGAAATGAGCTCATTTCGATACAGTAGCGAGTTTAATAATAGCGCTATTATTGACGCAAAATAGAAAAACATATTTTCGTCGGAATTTTATTGTTTTTTTGATCTGGCATTCGCTACAACCGAATATTCGGTCAAATTAGAATATTTTTCAAACTTTATAAGGCTGATTTATAAAGAAATTGTTGTTTTCCACAATTATACAGGGTGTTTTTTCTAAGTGTTCCTACCTCAAATATCTCGTTTGTTTGTGAATTGAAATGGAAAAGTATCTAAAGAAATTAGACTGCGATGTCTATACTTCAATTGACCGACACGATTTTCGTTTTAGCTATTTTGGAAATGCTAATATTATTACACCTGTTTACAACATTTTATTCAAAAACAATTGCAAGGCCAATAGTATTTATAAATATTACCTACAATCGAGTAAACAATTCGATCTGCAGTAAGAATAATGATTTTTATGTTATTAACAACAGATAGAATTTCTAAAGTTGTTTTCTTGAATACACTATTTATAAATACTATTGGCCTTGCAATTGTTTTTGAATAAAATGTAGTAAACAATTGTAATAATGATATTCACATTGCAATCATCGTAAGCAATTCTCACGTCGGTTTTTCAGCAGCAAATCAGATATTTTTAAAAGAAAAAACTTTACTTTTATATGAAATTCATTCGCAGTATTCATTGTAGGTAATTGTTTTGGCATTTCCAAAATAACTAGAACGAAAATCGTGTCGCGCAATTCAAGTATAGACATTGTAGTCTAATTTCTTTAGATACTTTTCCATTTCAATTCAAAAACAAACGAGATATTTGAGGTAGTAACACTTAGACAAAACACCCTGTATAAGATTAGGAGGAACCAACTTTTCTTATCTCGACACTCGAGACTTTCCAAGCTTTCTGCATTGAAATCATTGTGAAAAATTTGTGAAGAAACCTTCTTAATGCTCCTTTTTTTATTCTTTTGATAGAAAAGTAATGGAGAACCGTTCGCCGACGTCGATTCAGCCTTCACATTAGCCTATGCTGTCATCATGCTAAACGTTGACCAACACAACCAGAACGCGAAAAAACAGAAAACACCCATGTCACCAAACGGTTTCAAAAAGAACCTAAAAGGCGTCAACGGTGGTGGTGATTTTGATGAAGACATGCTCGACGAAATCTACAATGCAATCAAGTCAGTTAATTACAACTACTACTTCTATCAAATTCAATCAAAAATAATCTCGTAATAATAATAATAATTTGTAGAAATGATGAAATCGTAATGCCAGCCGAACAAACCGGTATCGTCCGTGAAAACTACCTATGGAAAGTTCTATTACGTAAAGGTGAATCGAAAGATAGTCAATACTATCGTACAAACAACGATCAATACGATCCGGAATTGTTTCAATTGATTTTCGGACCAATTATTGCAGCATTATCGTTTATCTTTGATCGATCAGATGATGTAATCGTTTACGAGAAGGCATTGGATGGTTTTAAAAAGTGTGCATTTATATCATCATCTTTCAATATGATTAATAATATCGATACGATTATTTTGACATTATGTAAATTCACTACATTCCATCAGAATTTACAATCTAACATCAATAATATCATTAATTTCGGTAATAATCGTAAGGCGCAATTATCGTTGCGTACAACAATCGAATTCTATCATTTATACGGTGATAATATCCGTGATGGTTGGAAGACACTATTCAATCTAATATTATCGTTATATTGTAATGATTTATTACCGAAATCATATATTGAAGTTGATGATTTTATCCAACAAAATGGTAAAATTATACTGAATTATGAAGAACCTGAAAATCAACAAAAACAAGATAATAGCCTATTTAGTTCGTTATATTCATATATGCTACTATCAAATGATAATCTAACGAAAATACCATCAATTGAAGAACAACAATTAATTGATTTAGCAAAACAAACAATAAATGAATGTAATTTAGAACAGATTATAACCGATTCGAAATTCTTACATGATGATTCATTGAAAGAATTAATTAATGCATTAATTGAATTATCACGTGGTCCTGATATACAGAAAAATCTCAATTACAATTATAACGAGAATACTGTTGTATTTTTCTTGGAATTATTAGTGAAGATTGTTATACAGAATCGGTAAGTTTTATCACCGATAGATGACGTTTTTTTTTTACTTTTAAAGTGAAACTTCTTTAGGCGCGGTAGGACATTAAATTTGTTCGGAAGCGTAACGAAAATGCGTGACCCCTGGAGGCGTGGAAGGAGTAATACTCCCTTCACGCCGTGAGGGGAAACCATGCGAGTTTTTGCCGAAATCAGAACGATATAGCAATATCGGACTTCTCTGTTAGGATAATTTCGTTGAGCGCATGCGCTTGCGTTTTTCTGTTCTACTATTGGCTGGTGGTGACATCAACGCCAACTTCATTCTATATTTCATTATTTGAATTTTCACGCATGCGCAAAGCGATTCGTCCTGATACGAGACAAAAATATGATACTTTCTATCTCTCTTTTATCGTGACCCCTTCCTGCATTATGTTTTGACATGAGTCGCAATATATTAAAGTGAATTCATCGAGCAAAGGGTCACTAGATTTGACAGATGTGTCGTTAAACAAAGTACTTACTCCCATCACTGTAAGCAAGATATGGACACAAAGAATCAAATCCCTAAAAATATCACTATATTCAAGTGTGCCAACTTAAATCTAGGAACCCTTTGGTCGATGAATTTCGTATAGTATTATATAGGTATATGGGAGAAACTCTTCCCCTTTAACAGTCACAGTCAGTTCTGCCAACTGTGTAAAATAAACACTAGAGTCTAAAGTTGGTGTCATTGATCGATGTACATGCGCCCTCTGAAACGGAACTAAAATTTCCAGGCCTACTGGGATTTATTATTTTTGTATATGGGTGGTTCCACCACATAAAATCAGTTTTAAGGGGGGCGACCCCCGGGCCGATTTTTTTCAAATTTTGTGGAGGTGTTCTGTACTTTGAAACAAAAAAAAGATTTCCTGAAAGTTTGAGCTCTTAATATGCGGCCGTTTCGAACTTATGAATTTTTGAAATTTTGCAAAATTCAAGTTTTTCGTCAATTTTTTGAAGGTGAAAAACCTTTTTCCAAAATTGATAAAATGCAGCTTTTTGTAGGAAAAATTCTCAGCTTTTTAATGGGAGTATTCATTTTTTCATACGCGCAACGGAAGACCCTTTAAAATCCAATCAAAGTAAAAAAAAGCGATTTTTCTCACAGTGCGGCGCGTGGTACATCAAATTTGACATTTTTTCTTTGAAAGCTGAGAGTTTTTCCCACAAAATATGTCATTTTCGCGATATGCATACTTTTTGGTTTTTTTTTGAAGTGAAGCTTCTTTAGGCGCGCGTGGGGGTAAATATTTTTCAATGTATTTTCCTAATGTAACGAAAAACGAGACGCGGTGAGGGGAAACACTTCCCCTCTAACAGAAGAGTGGGGGCGTTACCAATAGCGTCGCTTATACTCTGTCAGTTCCGCCAACAGCGTAAAATAAACACTAGGGGACTAGGGTCTAAAGTTGGTGGCATTGATTGATGTACAACGCCCTCTGGAACGAAACTAAAATATTAAGGCTTACCGCGATGATTTTTGAATTTATAAATTAACTAGCAGAACCGGCAGGCTTCGTCCCGCCCGTTCGTTGATTTATATTCATAAAATTAACAATATGAATTCAATTAATTAAATCGTAATCTGGCAAAATATCGAAATGTTTGAACAATAACGTCAAAGAAAGTGAGGTTAGAATCACTGTTGTTGACTTTTTAAAATGAAAATTTATAAATTAATTAATGGCGTTAAATTATACAGTTGCGATCAAAAAATTTTGGACGGCGTTTTTTTGACGTTTAAAAATGTTTAATCTGGGCCAAGCATTACTGTTATTATTAACGTTTGAAATGTCAAAATTAAAGGCTGTCCTACACCAACTGACAATTAGATGTCCTTGACGTCCAAAATTTTTTGATCGCGACTGTATATGAATATTGTTTTGAGATAAGTGAAATGCAGACGAAAATCGAGCCTTGAAGCAACAACAGGAAAAAAATAAACCAATCAAAAAAATAAACTTAATCTCTAACCTAAGAAATTTCACTTCTAACGCGCAACGTTCCACGCATTTTCAATTTTAATTCTCATTTTTGTTGTAGTGATCGTGTAATGGTGATTTGGCAGAGTGTACGCGATCATTTGTACACATTAGTAATGAATTCATCACTATTCGATTATCAATTCTTATTGGAACGATCCGTCATCGATTTATTACGGATTGCGATACGTTTGATGCGTAACGAAGATATGAGTCCAATTGTACTACAATCATTACGTATGCTATTATTATTGAAATCGACAACATTATCGCGTATATCACGACAAATTAGTTATGGTTTATATGAATTATTGAAGACTTCCGCCCAAAATATCCATACACAAATCGATTGGAGTATAATTTTTACATTATTAGAATGTGTGGGTGCCGGTGCACAACCACCAAAACCCATCTGTGATGATGGTAATAATCAAACATTATCCGATGATGATCACGGTTATACTTCAGATAATGAGAATAAGAATCTAACAACAAGTATCTCACCGGGTAGTCCAAGTGGTTGGATACTTGTTGGTAATGAGAATGAATTACAACCGGTTGTTGGACGTACACTACCACCACAACAATACAATTTATTATTAGAACGTAATTTAGGCAAACATGATGCTTATAGTTTAATGAAATGTTGTGAGAGTTTGGCATTTTTAGTACGCGATGTTGCCCATATAACACCGTATAATTTCGATGATTGTGTCCATTGTATACGGACATTTGTTGAAGCTAGTCTAAACGGTACGAAAAAACAACATCGCCGCCACCAATATAATAATAATAATAATAATAATCAACGTAAAAGTCCAACAACTAGTCCGGAAGATAGTGATGATGATGATTTACCAAATGGTTATCATCAAATATCGATACAATTATTAGATTTAATGCATACGTTACATACACGTACTGCACAGATATTTAAATGGTGGGCAGAAGAAGGTGGTAGTGTTGTAGAGACACAGAATATCTCGTTATGGACACAGGGTTGGTGTCCATTATTGCAGGGTATTGCACGTTTATGTTGTGATGTACGTCGTGATATCCGTATGAGTGCTATTACATATCTACAACGGGCATTATTAGTGCACGATTTACAAACATTAACCGGTCCAGAATGGGAACAATGTTTCCATCGTGTCTTATTCCCATTATTAGGTCATTTATTATTGCCAATTGATCAGAATGATTTTGTGGCAATGGAAGAGACACGTATGCGTGCCGCTACATTACTATCAAAAGTCTTTCTACATCATTTAACACCATTATTATCATTACCAACATTTCCGAATTTATGGCTAATTATTTTGGATTTTATCGATAAATATATGCATGCGGATCGTAGTGATTTATTATATGAAGCTATACCGGAATCGTTGAAGAATATGTTATTGGTGATGGATTCGGCGGGTGTTTTTAATGATAATCATAGCGATAATAATAATCAGAAGGGTGCGTTATGGTATTCGACATGGGAACGAATTAATAAATTCTTACCGAATATGAAAGATGAATTATTTAAAGAGATTAATGAGAAAGATAATCAAAATGAGAATATTGTTAAACAACATAATATAGAGAACGCGACAAAATCGAGTATTATCCTACAACCGTTATCAAATCAACCGGTATCATCACATCTTTTTGCCCATTTAGGACAGGTTTAATTCCCCCCAAATCTAATTGTAGGCGTAATATTAATTAATTGATGATTTTTTAGATGGTATCAACACCGATACCACCATGTTCATCACCCGAAACCGTCTACCAGCCAAGTATTCAGCCGTATTTGTTTACACAAAGTGATACGACATTTCCGGTATTGTATAATAGTCCGGTGATTACAACAACAACAGTGACGACAAGTATGGAAGTTGTAGCGCCGCTGCCACCACCACCACCACCACCGCCGCCTTCACCACCGGTTTCTTTATATAAGGAATATATAGAGAATCCGTATAATATGAAAGATGCGGATCGTTTGGATGTTAATGATAATGGTGGTTTATTACAAAATAATGGTAATAGTAATTATTTTCAATCATCCACGTATTTCCAAAACGATCCAAATCAGATACCTAGCGGTTGTGAGATTTTGTATGGTAAAGAACAGGAGAATTCAACCATTCCATTACAACAGTCAATTAATACAGATTGTACTGATGTATAAAAGAAATTGATAAAGAAATTTTTAAAGAATTATTGTAATTTAATTGTTAATCTCTTGTATATATTGTATGTGGTAATAAACCAATTTTACGGAATATAGATTGTCATTAAAAGGAAACCCTTAGATGGGGGGGGGGAATGTGGAAGAGAAATTTTTTAAAAAATATATCAAAATCGCGAGCGCCATCTATCTAACAAACAATGAACCGATTTGGTAACGTTGCATTTCATAAATTCCAGAAATGTTGGTGTATTTTTTTCGTTGCAAATAAACAATGAAAATTATTCAAAAACAAAACAAGGCGTGTACTCGAAAAGATCAAATTATTAAACATTTTCTTGTACCATACCAAAAATCTCACACATTAGGGGCCTTTACACTAATTGTAAGAGACTTTTACGTGGATTTTAAGAGAGACCAGACTTTTACAGAGACAAGTCTCTAGTGTGAATTGCCATTGTTTAAGTCGTA